>ML664177.1:34595686-34755379 GCA_007570785.1 Antilocapra americana | reverse complement strand
GAGAACCCAACATGGGAGACAACAAAAGGAACGCAGATGTATAGAATAGACTTGTGGCCTTTGTGGATGAGGGTAAGGGTGGGATGAGATGGGAGAAGGGCATTGAAGCATGTTAATTGTCATGTGTCTAATCAATCGCCAGCCCAGGATTGATGCTCGGGACTGGTGCAGCGAGATTTCCCGGGGGGGAGGGAGGAGGGAGGGGGGACCCAGAGGGGAAGCATATGTAAACCCATGGTGATATCATGACAATGTATGGCAAAAACAATAATAATAATAAAAAAAAAAAGAAAAAATAAATAAATAAAATACATGCTTCCCCTAAAATAAACACTGCTACCTCTCAGCATATGTTTGCTTGCAAAATGTAAGCACAAACTTACCTAAATCAAAGATGAAAAAGGTGGGAATGAGGGCGTATACACAAATGACTTGGGTGTGTGTGTGCCTGGAGGACATCTAAGGAGAGTTGGTCTTTCGGTCTTGAAGCCCAGGCCCTGCTCCTCATTTGCAGAAGTGCCTCCATGACCCGATGCCCGGCTGTGACATTCCATCCATGAATTGCACCTTATGCACAGAAAAGCATTTCTCAAAACGTTCGCCCCAACCTCTCCCTATGGTTCAGCTCACATGGAGATCCCCACTTGGGTTTTTACCATTTCTTATGTCTCAGTGATATCTGCAAGGCCCTGGATGACAGGAGGCTTTGGAGCAGGGAAAGGCATGATCAGATCCATTCATCACACCTCTGAAGTATGGACTTTGGGGGCGAGATGGGAAGAAGTATGAACCCAGGGCCTGCATTTAATTCATCTTCAAATCAAAGCCCTTTGATCTGCTACATCTGTTCATTATGTGAGAGAGAACATTTGAGAAGAGACCCAACAGGTTTGAGACAATGCCCAGGGGGGTCACAGGACTCAGTGAAAGAGCAATGGGAAAGAGTTTGCCCATGTCCATCTTATTCTCTGTGACATCCTTAGAGGTCTACCTTGGGTGCCTGACACACAGAGTATGCTAGAAATAAGTATAGAAGGAAAGCAGACAGAGAAGAAAAGAGAGAGAAAAGAAGAGGAAGAGAAATGGAATTTTAAATAATCTAGGCCACTAGATTATGAGTCTTACAAAATAGAACTCATATAAAGATATCTAGAAATTTCCTGGCACAGATTAGGTGCTCCGTTCCATAAATGTTTGAAGAAAGAGAGAAAGAGGAAGGAAGGAAGCAAGGAAAACAGGGAGGGAGGAAGCAAGAAAAAGAAGCAAAGAGGAAGGAAGGAAAGAAAGGGTGAAAGTCTGGTTGTTTCCCTGAGGATGAATAGCCCTGGAGCTTGGGTGCATTGAGTATGGTACGCAGGGACAGAGGAATGCTGCCTGAATCATTCTTTATGTCCCAGGTTTTCATCATTTACCATCGTTTACACTCACATCATTTACACTTAGGGGATTAATTCCCTGGGAAGTGCACCCAGTAACACACCAGCTAGTCAGACAACACAGATCACAGCAGCTAAAGTTGTAATTCCTCCCCCATCAATAGTGCTTCAACAAAAAGAGGAAGAATGGAGCAAGTGAAAACTTCCATTCAGAGTCAGTAACAGCAAGTTACAAATGACTGAGGGCGTGCAGAGCAAGTGAGAGGCAGGCAGAAGGAAGATGGGAAGCCATCCCATGCTCTTTATGCCAGAAATCCAATCAAGGTGTGCACCATGAACTCACTTAGATTTTAGGCAAATGATTTAAATTTTCCAATTTAGAAAACAAAAGGCTTTTTTAAAACCAAAAAATGTCTTTGGGGGCCATGCATGGCATGTCAGAATTCCCTTACCAGGGATAGAATCCCTGTCCCCTCCACTGGAATTGCAGAGTCTTAACCACTGAACCAGGAATCTGCTTTTACCAAGCTCACCAGGGGCTGTGAACGTGCAGGTGGTTGATTGAGGTGGGAATGGTTCAGCCTGTGGTTTTCTAGCCATTCCTGAGTACCCGGGCCTCCTGCCTTCAGCATGGTTGGCCTCCTGGGGTCTTCTCAGAGCTGGGGACTCATAAACTCCTTGGGCTTCAGTTTTCCTCCTCAGATACTTCTCTATGCTCAGACCACCAACCTCCCTCAGACCATCTCCCCTGCTCCTCTGGGGATCTGGATCACAGGGATTCTGACCACAGTGACCTGCTAGGCCCAAAGTTCCTCAGGGTCAAGCCTCGCTCTGGCTGTTGACTTCTCCCAGGGCATTCCCAAGGGTTAGCATCTTGGAGACTAGATCTCTAGAATCGAATGGAATTCTCACATTTTCTCTCTTGCTACCCAGTGACTGAGAGACCAACTCACAAAAGGCTGATTAATAAATCAGAATGTTACTGTGTTTCGAAAATACCTACCATTCCTTGGACCCCTACTGAGTGCCAGGTACTGGGTTAGGCCTTTCTTATAATATCTCCTCAGAGTAGAACTTATTAAACCCCATATTACAGATAAGGAAGGAAACTGAAGCTTAGAGAGGAATTCACAGGCTAATAAATGGAGGAGACAGTCTGACTCTATCCCACACTGTCACACAGTCCAAAAGCTGTCAGAGTGGAAGCTGGCCTTACAAGGAGGGGGATCAAATACATCTGCATCCAGGACACCTCTTCCTACTAGCAAGAGCCCTGGGAACTAAGGGCTTCCCAGGTGGCTCAGTGGTAAAGAATCCACCTGCCAAAGCAGGAGACGCAAGAGACATGAGTTCGATCCCTGGGTGGAAAAGACCACCTGGAGTAGGAAGGGGCAACCCACTCCAGTATTCTTGCCTAGAAAATTCAATGGACAGAGGAGCCAGTCAGGCTATAGTCCATGGGGTCAAAAGGAGTCAGATACGATTTAGTAACTGTGCCGACACACACACACCTGGAAATAAATTATAATTTGATGATCAGCACAGAACCCAAGTCAGGGGATGGTGATCTGGAGGCATTGTCCACAAAGCCATGAGCACACTAACCTTGACCCAGAACAGAACTCTGCTCTCCAGTGACCTGAATATTGGCATCTCCCTAACGCAGCGGACTCTCACTTTGCAGAATGTTGGGTAAACCTCAGATTTGTTTTGTCTCTGCTCCATGATCTGCACAGTCAGTGGGGAAAACAGACCCTGGAATCCACCAACCCAGGTTCAAATCCCAGCTCCACTGTTCATTAGCCATGTGATCTCAGACACATCACTTCTGCTCCAGCTCTAGGGTTTTCACCGGAAGTGAAAGTATGTAAAACTCAGAGCCCTGAGCCAGGTGATGGCCGCTTCCCCTCCCCCTCCTACAGATGCAGCATTTCTCCAGGCGCATTCTCTAGTCACATTCCAGTCCTGAGGGCTTTCTCTGGTCATGTTTATAGGACTTGGGTACTTGTTAATCCTCCCTCCCCGCCCTCTGTCCCCTTTGCCCTTAATCCAAACAGGCATATGATCAGGTCCTGGCCCAGACACAGGGTAGATATAAAAAGGACATTGTATCTGAAACTGGGAGCCCAGAGCTACTTGCGTAGGGGGGTAGGGGTGGCGGTGGATTTCTACCTCCCACGATTTACTAATAAGGCTCTACAGTCACATGGGGACCCATGACCCCCACCCCACCCCCAACCCTGACGGCCTCCCAGCTCAGGGCAGCCTGGACCAGCTCCTTGAGGCAAAGGGGCTTCCCCCTGCCTGGATCTCGGTCAGCGTCTTGGCAACCTTGCTCTGTTCAAGAGTCATCTTCCTAAAAAGTTAGGGAAGATGTAAATTCCTAAATTAAACCCTCTTTACTTCTAATGATTGTCATTGTTTCAGAGGGCCTTATCCTTGGTTTATATTCACCAGACTGTGTTCCTTTAAATTGTGAGGGCAGAACTAACATCTATTGAGTTTTTACAACACGCCAAGTGAATTATTTCATCATACGTGTATTATGGCGCATGCCCAGTCATGCCTTAGGACGAGATCCAGTGTGAGAAGCTAATACAGTGTGGGCGGGCCAATATATGTGAATTGTTTCATTTCATCCTCATAACAATCTTGGGAGGTGGGTATGGTTTCTATCCCCAGTCCAAAGACAATAATTAGCATTTATAAAGCACTAGGAGCAGGTGGCATACCCCATGTTTTAAATTCATGAGCTCATTGCAGATACTCCAGTCAGTTCCTTTTACTGAGACTCAGAGAGGTGGAGCAAGTGGCCCAGGTCACACAGCCAGCTGCCATTCATTTAAGGGGGTTCTGGCTTCCGAAGCTCCTGACCACTCGACTACACTGCCTCTTGTTTTTCTCAAAGCAGGGTCCACACATCACTTCAGCAGCTCACAGATACCATTACAAATCAATGGGGCGTGAGCCAGATGAGACCTGGCTCAGCCACACAGGTTCCCCGGGGGCGCTGAAGGACAAACACCCCACTGATTGATTTCTAGGCTGCGTCTTTGAACATCAGCAGGAACGTGACCACCTCAGACCTCGGGCGCAGAAATAAAACACAGAGGGAAAGGGTGCTCTTCTGTGTGCATTGAGAGGGAGGAGAAGAAAAGCAATGGCCCAGAGCAACCACCACCTGTGGGCTGGGTCGGCCTCTCAGAACTCCTGCAGGCAGTCGGGGCTGGGAGTGGGGTGGAGCTGTGCCCTTGCCCTGGAGTTGCTGGGAAGCCATTTATGGCCTGACACCCACCGGGGAGAGCTGGGTCTTAACCTGATTTAGCTCTTCTCTCTCTCTTGGTATCGATTGGTCACCGTGACAAGCTGCTCACTCAGACCAGCCTGGCTGCCTCAACACAGCTCATCCTCACAAAGGTGTGGAGAAGAGCCAAGACAGCTCACCAGAATTCCCACCCCCCAGAGTTCACCCAGACCCCCTCCTGCCCCCCAGCTCTGCTGCATGGGCCTCTGGGCCCGCCCAGCTCAATCAGTCACTGTTCTAGGAGCTGAGGCGACAGATTCGCGTGACAGAGAAGATCCTACCTGCTCAAGGGGGAGACTGACAAGACGAGGGAGGGAACAGAAAGAGCGAAGATGAATTTCAGATGAGATGTGTGAGGTAAAGGAAATAAGATAAGGTGATGTGAGAGGCTTCCCTGGTGGTCCAGTGGCTAAGACTCTGCGCTCCCAATGCAGGGGGCCCAGGTTTGATCCCCGGTCAGGGAACTAGATCCCACATGCTACAACTAAGACTCAGTGCAGCCAAACAAAAAATAAATAAAGTCAATTATAAAAAGTGAAGTGATATGAGAGAGACTTGTGGGGAGGGAGAAAAGATTCGAGATGAAAGTCCAGAAGGACTTCCTCTCCAAGGAAGTGTTGTTTGGGCTGAATTCTGAGTGATGGGGAAAAGAGATGACTCTGAGATCTGAAGAAAGAGTTCTCAAGGCAGAGGGAACAGCAGAAGCAAAGACCCTGCAGCAGGAGCAGACTCAACCTTTTGGACCACAAGCAGGCTATCGCTGTAAGGGGCAGAGAGGTAGGTGGGGAGAGGAGAGCAGGGTGAGAGCAGATGAACCCTGGACCCCTGGTGCTTTGTGCCCGTGGGGATGTGTGCTCTTCATCAGTGTCACCATCAGGACTTGACATGGTCCCTGGCACGTTGTGCCCATGGCCTGAGTGCCCTCCATCAGGTTCACCGTCAGGACTTCACATCCCTGGACCTGTTTCTCCCCTCCCCACTCATGTCCCCCAGCATGCCTTTAGCTGGCCCCTTGCCCTCACAGACTCATAAAAGATAACAGAGAGAAGACTCTTGCCCAACCATGCCTTAGAAGGAGGTCCAGGCTGGGAGGCTAAAGAAAGACCCTGGGGACTGGGAGATGAGAGGATCTTCCTGCTCTTCAGGGACTGCCTAAGCCCACCACCTGCCTCCTCCAGCCCTAGCTCACACCACATGCCTGCTGCCCACTCACCATCCAAATCCGCCCCGAGCTTCTGTTCGTCTTGGCCCAATACTGGCGATGACCTTGCCCACATTCCACTTAGAGAAACCCCTCTTATGTGCCTAACATAAATGATTCAACTCCGGGGAGCCTCTCCAAACTCCCAGTCACATTTAATTGCTAGGTTGGATTTTTTTTTTTTTTATTTTAATGTTCCTCTGGCCCTTGTTTGAAGATCTATTTGATCTTTCATGTCTTTTTGTTTTATAATTTTCTAAATACCTGTCTCTTCCCTCATACCACAAAGTCTGTGGAGAAGAGGAATTTAAATGTTGCCTCTGCCACGAAGCTTTTGGTAAGACACTTAGCCATGTCAGATCTCAGCTTCAAGTGCCACAGGAGCAGATCCTAAAACCAGGATTCAATATAAGAAGTATATTGGGGGACTTCCCTGGTGGTCCAGAGGTTAAGAATCCGTCTGCCAATGCAGCAGATGTGGGTTCAGTCCCTGGTCGGGGAACTAAGATCTCACGTGCCTTGGGGCAACTAAGCCTATGCGCTACTTTTTTAGCCCATAGGACTACTGAGACCGTGCGCTCTAGAGCCCGTGCTCCGCAACAAGAAAAGCCAGTGGATTGCAACAACAGCTTGCACGCCACAACGAAGACCCAGTGCAGGCAAAACAAAAATAAATAAATCAAAATTTTTTAAAAAAAGAAGCGTATTGGGAAGCAATGCCAGGATGTTTCAGGAGATAAATGGGGATGTGAGACAGGGAAAAGGAAGGCACTGCAAGTAGGGTACATTATTATTAAGCAAGTCACAACACTTGGCACTGGACTTCAGAACTGATGGAGAACTCTGAACACTGCAATCACCTGGGAGCTTTAAAAAATACAGGTGCCTGAATCATCCAACAGAGACCTGAATTTAATTGGTCTGGGATGAGGCCTGGGCATCAAAATTTTTTTATATTCCCTAGATGATCTAATATGCAGCAAAGTTTGAGTTACTGGTATAGAATACCCTCCCAGAGGAGAAAAAACTAGGGTGTTTATCCACCAAGACTTCATCCATCTTTACTTGACAATGCTCCTTTGGCCACAAAAAAAGAGAATGCTTGGGTCTCTTGAGCAGAAAAATAAACAAACAAAAAGACCTCCTAAACCAAACTCACAGATTGTTTATAATAAGCAACCTTTGTTGTATGAAGGTGAAATTGAATGGTGTGTTGACAGCATCCATACAGCCTTCATCTCTAAAATGGGGATAAAAATTGTGTGAATTTTGGTGAGGATTAATCAATGTTATTAAGTGCCTGGCACACAATAGGCACTTAATAAATGTTGTTATTATGATCTTTGCTGTGAGTTACTGGCGTATTCCCTTGGGACCCAGACAGGGCCTCTGTGCCAAGTGGATGCCTAGTGAGCATCAGTGAGTCTCTTCATCTCCCCTCTAAGACAGCAAGGCTGGAAACCTGAGTCAATGTGATCACCCAATACTGCGATGCCTGAGACTCTGAAACAGTGTCTCTCCCTAGACGACCTGATATTTTTAACCTTGGCGGCACACTGGAATCACCTGAGGACTTCACAAGAAAATACGCACGCCTGGATTTCTGATTTAATTGGTCTGGGGTGAGGCCTGGGCATTCTGGATTTGTAACAGCTCCCAGGGAGATTTTAACATTGCAGACTTGGTGATTAACCAAAGGGTGGAGGGTCGGGTGGAGGGTTGGGGAATGAGCAGGGATGGGAGTGTAGTTGCCTCATTTCCCCTTCGGTTCGGGTCCTGTTCTTTCCTCCGCTGTGTCCCCTGGGTTTCAGGAGAATCCAGTGTCTAGGAGAGAGGCAGCCTTGGGGCCTGGGTGGGCATGAGCGCTGCTGCTCCCCGCTTGCAGGGCAGCTGCTCACTGACAGAGGCAGCTTATCATCCATTCTTCAGTATGCCCTCCCCCGACGCAGCTAACAGGACTCTCGGGCCCACACCAGCTTACCCCAAAAGCACCCCCGAGTGCCTGTCACACATCAGGTTGCTAGGTCGGGGAGTGCGCCCTGGGATGCCCCAGTCCTTACACTCCCTGCTCTCGAGAGGAGAATAACCACCACATCCACATGTACCAGGGCTGGAAGTCTGGTGTCGGGGTGTCGGGGAAGATCACTTCCTCCTGGGATGGGAGGAGAGTGCTTAGTACAGGTTTTCTGGAGGAGCCTTACAGACATCCTCTGAGACAGGTAGGAAGGAGATCTATTCAAAAATGAGGAATTTAAGTCATCAGGAAGGAGGATGGGACAGATTCAGATTCTTTAGGATGTTCCTTCCAGGCAGAGTGCTAGGTCCTCTATGCCCATCATCAATAAAAGTAATAACAGCGGAACATCCTGGAGGTCCAGTGTGGCCAAAAAACCAAAACATAAAAAAACAGAAACAATACTGTAACAAATTCAATCTTTTTTAAAAATGGTCCAGATGAGAAAAAAAAAAACCTTTAAAAAAAAAAGTAATACAAGCTCCCATGAATTGTGCACCAGGATTCTTCAAAGTGCTCATTTCATCCTCACAACACACCTCTGAGCATGTTCTCTTATTGTTCTCACCTTTCACAGATGAGGACACCGAGGCTTAGAGAAGGGGCAGTGACTTATCCAAGGTCACACAGTGGTGGTGTCAGGATTGTAACCCAGGCGGTCTGGCGGCTGAGTCTCCTTTCCTTAACTATCACATCAAAGGCCTCCCGTCACCCTCTTTCATTCTCACAAGCCAATGAATGAGGTGTCGTTCTCTTGCCCTTAATCAAAGACTATAAAGATCAAGGAGGCCACAGCACATGCTGGGTAAAGAAGATACGGATATAGGTCCAGTCCTGACCTGCCCGACCCAGAAGCCCTGCCTGGTCTTTTGCCCCAGCCTGCTCCCAGGACCCAGCTCTCTTTCCACAGTCCCTCCCTGTCTGGGCAGATCCTAGTTCTCTTAAGCACTTCCTCCCCACCGGAGATCAGGCTCCTAAAATGGGATTTCCCTCGTGGTTCTAGGGGCTGAGACTCCGAATTACCAACGCAGGGGGCCCGGGGTCAGGGAACTAAGATCCCACTTGCTGCAACCGAGTTCACATGCCACAACCAAAGAATCACGTGTGCCGACTCAAACCCAGTGCAGCCAAATAAGTAAACTAATGAAAAAAAAAAAAAAAAAGATCGTTCCCCTGCTTAGCTTTGCTGGGTCTCGGCCACAACCAGGGCGTCCTTTCCCACAAGCCCCTGCGGGAACTCCCACGGTCATCGAGCTGGGCCCACTCAGCACAGAACCAACATCTCTCTAGCCCCACAGGGAGGGAGCCTATTGGCAGGCCCCAAGGGTGGCCTGATGTTCCTGCAGGGGTGTCTTGCCACGTCCCCATTTCCAATCATATTTTTAACCAGGGCTGTGGGGGCACGGGGAAAGATGTGTTTTGCTAGTGTGAGCCCAGCCCAGCCCAGCCGGTCTCAGGCACCCACCATCTCCCTGGTATCCGCCCGGGGAAGATAAAGCAGGACTCTGCCCTCTCTCCCCTCTCCCAGCCTCAGAGCCTTGTAGCCTCTTTGAGAAACTCCAGCAAGGCTGCACTCTGAGAAAACACTGTTACCAATCTAAGGGCTTGTAATGAACCAAATTATCCTGAATTAATTGGATGTTGTTAGCCGTGTGCCATGTCGAGGAGGGGGTTGGGGAGCAGCAGCAGCCAGCAAGCCTGGAGAAGGGAAAGGCGGGGGCCGGACAGCCCACAATACAAAATGCTCTGCACAGCTTGTGCGAGAGAAGAATCCCTTAGTGTCAGCTCTCGCCGAAATAGCCAAGGCACCCACTCTCGCCTCCTGATAGGACCTCTATTCTGAAACCAGACTCCCGGCCCCCGGCTTTGAACATCGGGCCTCCAAGGGCATGGGTCCACGTTCCCAGGAGCCATCATACAGCCTGGATGATAAGAATAAGCCTGTACCAGCCCCCTTACCCACCCTCCTACCCCCACGCTGAGCTTCAGGGTCAAATTACAAAGGAATTGAGAGGCCCCATCTCTTGGCTGTGCATCCCACTTCCTGCCTTGATGGGACTGGTGAGGGAGGTGTTGTCAAGCTGGGAATTGCTTCTAATTAAGTATTTGCAAGAAACGGAAGGCGGAGGCTCTGAAGAGCACAGGTGGTCTTCAGCGCACAACAGAGGTGGTGCAGAGATCAGAGCACCTATGAGAGGGACCTGGGACCAAAGGGCTTATCTTGGCTCTGCTCCCATTGGGCTGTGTGACCCTGGACAAGTTACTTCCCTCTCTGAGCCATGGTGTCTTCAACTGAGGGGTTGCTGGAATGAACAGTTAATCTCAATCCCTGGGTCTCAGCCACTGGGAGGAGGCAGGGGTCTTGCAGGTTTTGCTAAGCTTGAGGAAACTTTGTGTATAACCTGCACTGTCTGTTCACAGATGAGAGACTAGCTCTCATGCTCACATGTACTATTGCTTTTCAAATGAACAGATTCAGTGGTTATTTATAAAATAAAAGTGTGTTTTAAAACAGTCACTGAATTCATGGGAATTTGGTTCATTATTTTCTATACTTAATGATACTTTATGGGAGTTCCCTGACAGTCCAGTGGTTAAGACCCCACATTTCCACTGCAGGGGGCACAGCTTCAATCACTGGTCAGGGAACTAGGATCCCGCATGCTTCATGGCTTGGGAAAAAAAAATTTTTTTAATGATACTTTATCTTTTTAATTTGTTTATTGTGGTAAAATACACAAATGTATTTTATAATATTTATAACATATACCATCTTAGCCATTTATAACTATACAATTCAGTGGCAGTGAGTACATTCATGCTGCTGTACAACCAATACCATCGTCCATCTCCAGAACTTTTTCATTATCCCAAAATAAACTCTAGCCGTGAAACACTAAGTCCCCACTCTTCCTCCTCTTTCAGCCCCTGGTAACCCCGGGTTGTTATTTTCTTAATCAAAAAGACACTAAAAAGGCAACCTTTCTTCTTATTTGGGATCTGTGGAATAAACAGATATTAAGAAGGAATTCTACTTCCGGAAAAGGTGAGGAGCTCTTGACCTCCAGACACCAACCCCCTGCCTGAGCTGACATTTACTGATTTTCTAATGTCAGGAAGGAAACATCAACTTGTTAATTTTTCCCCTAGATTGAAGACAGATTTACCTTTCAACTTTTTTTTTTCTTTTCATGCAGAGTGGGAATATGGAGGTAGAATCTACAGAAAGAATTAGCAAAGATGTCAGAGAAGTGATTTCCTCTGCAGAGTGTGGAGGAGCCTTGCGGGGAGCAGGAAATATTCTCTCTCTTGATCTGTGGGTGGTTTACTGATGTGGATGTATGTAAAACTTCACTGAGCTGCTCAGTTAAGATATACATGCTTTGCTGTATATATATTATATCCAGAATAGCATCATTTTAAAAAGGGAGTGATGGGTCATTTATAGTGATGTGGATGGACCTGGAGCCTGCCATATAGAGTGAAGTCAGAAAGAGAAAAACAGACATTGTATATTACCACATATATATAGAATCTAGACAAATGGTACCGACGAACCTATTTGCAGGGCAGAAATAGAGACCCAGATGTAGAGAACGGATTTGTGGACACAGGTGGGGAGGAAGAGGATGCGACAAATTGAGAGAGTAGCAATGTCATATACACTACCGTGTGTAAAATAGACAGTGAGAAGCTGCTGAATGGCACAGGTTGCTCAGCTTGGTGCTCTGTGATGACCTAGAGGGGTGGGAGGTAGGGCGGAAGGTGGGAGGGAAGCTCAGGACAGAGAGGATATATGTGTACTTACAGCTGATTCACTGTGCTGTACGGCAGAAAGTAACACAACATATAAAGCAATTACACTCTAACAATAAAAAACCAGAGAGTGAGCCATCCATTCAAATGGTTATAAAATAACAACATCACAAACATAGAAGGGAGACAGACATCGCTCTACTGCCAGGTAAGTGTCTACCTTCCTTGAACAAGCAGGCCAGGATCTGCTCTATCCTGAAATAACATCAGGTAACAGATCATTTGTTTATTCATTTATTAAAGAAAAATGGCCCTTTCTTTGAGCCAGGCCCCATGCAAGGCCCTGGAGATACAGAGAAGCTCAGTGACCTCATGGAACCGCGTCAGCCGTGGCCATCTGCCTCGTCCACCTACAACATGCACGGTCAAGTTCTGTTTTACTTCACCTAAATAGCTCCTGCTGCAATCTCAGCTTCTTCCCTCTTCTACTTTCTCAGCAGAGGTCATCGTAAAGACTCTCTGAGGCCGCCTTGTGAAGCTCTGGCCAGATGATCATTAGTAGGGAATAATCCTCTTTGTCAAGCAAAACAATCTCTGTTCCTTTCCAGACCTATCCATCTTCAAACCCTCTGGTCAGAGCACTTTGGTTTAATACTAACAAGCTGATTTTGCAACTTATCTGTTTATGTTTCTGTGACATGGAACTTCTTGAAGACAGGCATTTGCTATATTCATCTTTGTGATGATTCTATTTCTTAAGCACCAAATATGTGCATATAGCCCAGTGTCTGGCACATCCTATGAGCTCATGAAGTTAACTGAATATATAAGTGAATTAAGGAAGGGATAGACAGATGGAGGAGCAAAACACCCAGAGTGGTCAACAGGGTTGACAGGCTGAGGGTCACCCAGTGATGTCTGGATTGCAAAGAACACTTGTCCCCAGAAGTCAGCATCCCCTCTTTCCTTGGCAGGCTACAGCCACACTGTAAAACTTCCTGTCTGTTCCTTTGAAGAGGTGGGTTTGATTTACATCAGCCATCAGGCAACAAAAACATGGACTTCAAACTTTTACTGCCTTTTTATTATTCCCGGTGATGCACAGAAACATCATCCAAAACATGAGCAATTACTTTGAAGGTGCATGTTCCAAAGGCTTGGGGCTGAGGGGATTTTCTAATTTGATAAGTCAGGGTATTTCTGCCAGGCAGGCCCAGGGACATCAGCAGAACTGGAGCTGAGTCAAAAAGCAGAATTGATCTTTCAAGCCTCAGTCTCATTTCCATCAGCACCCCACCAGACACCTTATGCCACGGCCTGTTCCCATCCATGTATAATTTATACATTTGATTTCAGTAGATCCATCTCTGCTTCATTCACAGGGAGGTGGAACAGGGAGAGCTCCTTCTACTTTCCATGGAGAGTGATCACGTATATTTCCATAGACTGCATTCTATTTCTGCCTGGAGGATTATTTTTTTGAAGAGTAATTCCAAAGTCGCTCTCATATTTATTTAGTCTTTAGAAACAGGTGGAATGGTGTAGACTTATGTGGTTATTCCTGTTTATGCAGATGGGAGGGCTGTCCCAGGCCTATCAGAGAGACCAACCTAATACCTCCCCATGCTGAGGAGTAGCTAGGAGAAGGCTGACGCCACCTTATCTGGGGCCAGGGTCAGTGCCCACTGAACTCTGACCCCGGTGTACCTCTCTACCAGGTGAGTCCCCAGGGCCTTCCTCAAGTAGCTTAAGTAGCGTTCCCTGGAGGAAGACCAGGCCTTCAACAGGAAAACATGAGATGCTCTTTCCTAAACCTAAGTCCTAATGTCGTAGGCTCTAAGGCTCTCTTGTCCCTCCTTTCCTCCTTTTCTGCCCCACTGCCCTGTGGGAAAATCTGATCCAATTCTGGAATCCTAGAGTTTCAAGAACTACCTTGAAACCTACCCGCCCCATCACCCTCCCACCCCCGCTGAACTTATGCTCAAAACCTCTTCTCAAGGGACCTGTGCTTCTCGGTACACCAGCAATTTCAGCCCCGGGAGCCCAGCCACGAGCCTTCCTTCTGAACAGCCTTCCTGGCTGGGCAGTGCTGCAGACTGTATTTCCAAGATGGCCACCGCAAGAGCTCCCATCCCACGTGTTCTTACAGCTTGACAGCTGCTCATTCCCTATTTCCTCCACTGGAATCTAGGAAGACCTGTGACTATGGCAGAAGTAACACTTGCTTCCCCCTGGTTCTCTGGGAACCCAGCTGCCATGCTAGGAGGAAGCCCAGACCACACGGAGAGGCAACATTGTAGGCTGCCTCGGTGGGTGACCTAGCCAACAGTCAGCATCAATGCCAGTCATGAGGGTGGGAAAGCCTTTGAAATGACTCCCGATCCAGCTACTATTTGACTGCAGTAGTCCAAGGGATCCTGAGTGAGACCTGCCTTTCCAAATCTAGTTCATCTATAGAACCATGAGACATAACCATAAAATGACTGTTGTTTTAAGCCACTGCTTTGGGGGATGATTCGTTTTGCAGCAATAAACAACTGAAACAGGGACTTCCCTGGTGGTCCAGCAGTCAAGAATCTGCCTTGGAATACAGAGGATGCAGATTTGATCCCTGGTTGGGGAACTAAGATCCCACATGCCAGGGAGCAAGTAAGCTGACGCACAACTAGAGTCCACGTGCCACCACGAAGGATCCCGAGTACCACAGCTAGGACCCGACGCAGCCAAATAAATACTTTTTTTAAAAAAAAAAAAGGTAACTGAAACAGACACAGTTAGCAGAGGAAGTAAAGACAAAAGTGGGCCTCTGGCAGCGGTTCCACAGCCCCAGCTAAAAGACACCCCAGATTTATACAAAATCACATGTAAATGAGTGCTGACAGACTTGGGTGCTCCCTTCCTCAGCAGACATTTGGGAAGGAAGAGTGGGGTGGAGGGAGAAAGAGAGACAATATTTATTGAGTACCTGCCATATACCAGATATGTGTCTTCTTACCCATCACAGCTGAAAAAAAATGATGCTCAGAGAAGTTAAGTGACTTGACGAAGGCCACACTGCTAGTAAGTGTGCTGTTTGTGAAGTGAGGCTTCTGTAAGTAGCCTATGGCCTGAGACACATATGGAGGAAACAGGTCCTTCATAAATGTTAGTGGAAGGAGTGAATGAATGAATGAATGCATTCCATCTGCCTTCTCTATGCAGCCTTTTTCTTCCCTGGTGGCTCAGAGTGCAAGTTGAACATCTTATGGGATAACATCACTGACTTGTTTTTTTCCAGGGAAGGAAAGAGAAGGTAGGGAGTGGGCTGAGCCCGAGACCCCACTGCTGGCTGGTGCCCAGGGGACAGGCTGGCCATCCTGCCAGGTGAGGGTCACCATCCTGTCCCTCTCCTCTGGTCTCGGCCCTCTTGAAGGGGCCCCAGGTCCCAGCCATTCTTCAGGCCCACCTCAGGGTCATCCTGACTGTGCGTAGTCTCTGGTGTTAGGTCTCGGGGCAGAATCCATCCACGGTGGTCGCGACCACAGAAAGGCAGCCAGGCGGGGCCAGCGGGTTTTCCTTTCTACCCTGGTCCTCCCCAAGCACAACTAGGAGCAGAAATAACTTTCTCCTTTGCCATAGACATTTTTTAAAACAAATATTCATTTATGTATGTGTATTTGGCTGTGTCAGGTCTTAGTTACGGCAAGCAGGATCTTTCCTTGCGGTGTGCAGGCTTCTCTAGTTCCAGCAGGAGAGCTTCTCTCTAGCTGTAGCTTGCAAGTCTGGTAGTTGCAGCCCGTGGATTTACTGGCCCCGCCGCACATGGGATCTTAGTTCCCTGACCAGGGATCGAACCTGAGTCCCCTCTACTGGAAGGCAGATTCTTAACCTTGGCCCACTGGGGAAGTCCTGCCATAGGCATTTGAGGAGGACCACAGGCCCTGCAGCTGCATTGCCCTTTTCTTGCTTTTTTTTTTTTAACCATAAAGAACCATATTTTTCCAGGAAAGAGGGAGAAGAAAGCAAGCGTAGGGGTAGGGGAGTACTTACATTGAGCACCTACCATGCCCCAGGCACTATATAATGTGCATTCACCATCTCATTTAATCTTCATAATAATGCTATGAATAGTTAATCAACTATGCTTCCACTTAAAAAATAACACTATGAGGTACATATTACTATCCCTGTTTTACAGATGAGGCTCAAAAAGCTTAAACAACTTGGCCAAAGTCACACAGTTACTACAGTTTAGAGCTGGATTTCAAGCCCAGCCAAGCTGGTATAGCTTTAAAGCCAGGGCTCTTTTCCTCCTTCCCAGGAACTAGAATCCTCTTACCCATGAAGCACCTGAGAGCAGGTACAGGACCAGGAGAAAACCTTATCTCCATCCCCCACATATCATCCATGAAGCTGGGGCAATACATACTGGCAAAACCAGAGGCAACTTATTCAGTAACATGTATCTGAGCTGCTTCTGTGGTCCTTTGCTTCTGTCTGTAAGACCATAGAACTTAAGATACTCAGCTCTGGCCTGATCTCATTCATGAGCCAGCTGCCCACCACAACCCTGCCTCCCAGGATTCAGACCAAGCCAGATGAGGAGAGCATACTTTCTTCTATGCATCTCACCTCACCCACCACTGAATTCCATTTCTGTTGAATCCAATGGGAGTGTGGTGCTTCAGCACCTAAGCTCTGGAGTTATATACTGTATGGGTTCAAATCCTACTTCTTAACACTAATAGGACCTCTAACAAACGACTCAACCTGTCCTTGGCTCAGTTTCTCCATTTGTAAAATTGGGTTTATGAGAAAACCTACCACGTAGGGTTGTGAGGACTCAGTGAGTCAGTATGTGGAAAGGCTCATAAATGATAAGTTGGCTATTGATGCTATTTCTGGTTTGATTTAAGCACTGCCTGACCCATATCCTGCAACCCAGAAAGAACCCCTTCAAGCATGACCCTCTGGAAAGCAGACTAAACAGCCCAGCCATCTCCCTCACCTCACCTATTTCCCTCAGGGAACCACACAGGGATTGGCCAGGAAGCCTTTCTACATCAAGGAAGATGCTCTTAGAAATGGGCTGGGTGTGGCCTTAATCACTCACATCCCAGCTTCTTCCCTGATTCCCCTCCTGTAGCACAAGCAGCTTCACCATGTTCAGGCCTCACCTGAACCCTCAGATCATTTCGCCACATTGCCTGTGCCTGGCCTGGAGGCGATGTCGCTTACAGAGAGGAGAAACAGCTGCTCATCACCTCCCCTCCTCCCACATTAGGATGTGAGTCACCTCCGGAGATGGGACTAGATAGCCAGAGGGTGAATGGCTGACCTCATGGTTTAGGTCACTAGGTTCCAGGCATTCCAAAATGCCACTGACATTTTCTTTCCCTCTGATGAGTTGATGCCAGCCCTCCAGTGGCAGGGACCACGCCCCCACTCCCCAGCCCAGTTGCAGAACCACCCTGGCAAGTCAAGGGATTCTAGACTCCAAATGGCACAGGTCAGGGTGGACTATGTATGTCGGTGATTTTCTCCCACCGACCAGTGATAGCAAAGCCAAGTTGAAGCCAGGTCAGTGCAAGTTGCAGAAGCAGAAAGCTAATTCTATACACCTCTCTCCTTCAACTCACCCATCCTGAGTGCACCAAGGTAACTCCATCCATTCATCCACCCATCAACACTATTCTCTGCCTGCCTTCAGTGTACAGCAGTGCACATTCGTTCCCTGGTCCCTTCTGTCAGCGGACTTCTTTGTTCCTCGGTCAGAACTGTTTATTATTTATTTTTGGCTATGGTGGGTCTTCATTGCTGCACATGGGCTTTCTCTAGCTGTGGCAGGCAGGGGCTACTCTCTGTTGCAGTGGGCAGGCTTCTCATCGCGGTGGTTTCTCTTGTTGCAGAGTGTAGGCTCTAGTCGAAAGGGCTTCAGTACTTGCAGTGCGTGGGCTCAGCAGTTGTGGATCGTGGGCTCTAGAGCACAGGCTCAGTAGTTGTGGCCCACGGGCTTAGTTTCCTCATGGCATGTGGGGGCTTCCAGACTCAGCAGTCTAACCAGTGTCGCTTACATTGCAAAGTGGATTCTTAATCACTGGACCACCAGGGAAGGCCACATCTGTTTAAAAAGACATTGGTTGAGCTCCTGATTTGTAGCTGGTGAGATATTGGTCAGGTACTGTTTCATTCATTCCTCACAGATACCCTGGAAGGTAGATCTATTATTAAACCTATTTCCCTCCTGGCTCAGTTGGTAAGGAATCTGCCTGCAGTGCAGGAGACCCAGGTTCGATCCCTGGGTCGGGAAGATCCCCTGGAGAAGGAAATGGCAACCCACTCCAGTATTGCTGCCTGGAGAATCCCACGGACAGAGGAGCGGGTCAGGCTACAGTCTATGGGATTGCAAAGAGTTGTTCATAACTGTGCGAATAAAAAAAAAAAAGATATGAAAACAGGCTCGGAATGGTTAAGAAATTTGCATGGATTTCACATCCAACGAAGACTTGAGCCAGGGTCTGAATGAGGTCTTGCCATCTGTAGAGCCCAGTTAGTGACTGCTACACCACCTTGCTCCCTCTGACTCCGGCCTGTGGCAGTGACCTCTCTGCAGGCTCATCTCCACACTGATTCTGCCCTCTCTCCTATTCAAGTCAGAGGTTATTGCCACAGAGGCACCCACACAAACACAGGCAGGCACCTCTTAGCTACCCCTACTGCATGACCTCACTTTCCCAATTCTGAGCTAAGCAGCTTAAGATCTTCAGTCTTGGGGGCAGGGGGTTATTGCTGTTGTTTTAATGTTTGTTTATCTAGTTGGCTGCACCTGGTCTTAGTTGCAACATGCAGGTTCTTTAGTTGCAGCATGCAAACTCAGTTGTGGCATGTGGGATCCAGCTCCCTGACCAGGGATCACATCAAACCTGGGCCCCCTGCATTGGGAGTGCAGAGGCTTAGCCATTGAACCACCAGGGAAGTCCCTCTTTAGTCTATTTTTAACATCAAGAGGTCTGGGTTCCCAAGAGACTCTCTCAGACACATTGATTGACTGATACTGCAAGAAATACCAAAGTCAAAAAGGCCTAGAGTAGCCTCACCAATAGCTGGATTCAAAATCCACCACCCTGGAACCAGCACCCAGCCTGGTCACATAAACTCAGTATGCAAGTAAAGCATAGGCAGTGTTTCCCAAAGCATGACCTAGGGAACCCTCCCCACCAAGAGATGCTACAAGAGAATTTCCACAGTCGAACATTTTATACCCTAATCCCTGCCTAAAGGTTTACTCTACTGTTCGGTAAATTATAAATTTGAGCAGTTTTTCAGTAAAGAGATTTCCCTTTAACTCAAACGTTTCTTCAATGTATATAATCCCAGAATGCTTTCATCTTTCTTAGGTTCTATGAATCAATGTCCAGTGGAATGGACTTTGGGAACTGATGGTCTGGTACCTCCACCCTCATCTGAATCAGACCAGGTTCAACTGCAGATCACCAGTCTTCCAGCTATAACTGCCCATGCCACAGGTAGGGCCAGGGAGGCCAACAGCACGTGGCCTTGGCCCGTGGAGCAGAGTTCACACTCCCGCTGCTGGCAGGACCCTCCAACCCCCTCTCTGACCCCTGGACTCTGGGGCCTGCTGCCAGTCCAGCCCAGAGTTGATCTCCTGTGACTTCATCCCTCGGTTCAGGCACTTCTGCATCCCTGGCTCCTGGTGCCTGCACTATCAGAACAGCCCCGGCCGCCCGCACGCCTGCCCCCTGCCACAAAGTGCATGCTGGAGAGCAAGCCCCAGGTGGGCCAAGCCTGGCTGCGAGGGGTGCACTTCCTAAGGCAGCACTTGAGCAGAGCCGCATGCTGGGGGATTGGCCCCGGTTGGAGCAGAGGCATCCAACAGCTTGCAGGGCGAAGACACAAACAGCTCCCAAGCACAAAACGCCTTCACAAACGCTCAGCGTGCGAAAGAGCCCACCTGTCTCTCCACCACCCCACCCACCAGGTAGCACCGCACCAGCAGCAGCAGCCACTTCCGCCCCCGCCCCAACAGCCCAAGTCCTGTGAAGGCTGCCAGCCTTTGCCTGTCGGCTCCCAAGAGCAGGGCCGACATCACTGATACACCCGGTCCATCTCAAAGCCCAGGACAAGAGATCAAGCAATAGTAACCACTACAGGAGTCCCAGTACCGAGTGGGGCAGGGGTGTGGGTGTGTATGAAATCAATAGCTATCTACCTCCTCCTGAAATTTGCTTCTTCAAGCCAGGCATCCTCTTTTTCTTTTTTTCATTTATTTTTTAACTTTAAATTTTGAATCAGGGTATAGCCAGTGAGGGCTTTCCTGGTAGCTCAACTGGTAAAGAATCCGCCCGCAATGCAGGAGATCCTGGGTTCGATCCCTGGGTCGGGAAGATCCCTGGAGGAGGGCATGGCAACCCACCCCAGTATTCTTGACTGGAGAATTTCCATGAACAGAGGAACTTGGTGGGCTATAACCCAAGGAGTCACCAACAGTCAGACACCACTGAGCGATTAAGCACAGCACAGCACATAGCCGATTAACAATACTGTGGTAGTTTCAGGTGAATAGCAAAGGGACTCAGCCATACATATACATGTATCCTTTCTTCCCCAAACTCCCCTCCCATCCAGGCTCAGGCAACTCTTTTTAAAGGACTCGGACTAACAACGTCCATGTCTACAGACCCTGTGGGCATACAAGCATCTAAAACAATAGCCAGCCCAAGGTTTTGTAGAATGGGTCCTCCTGTGTGTATGCTGGCTGATGGGTACATGTGACTACGTACGAAGGGAACTGAGAACACAGGAAGAAGCCAAAATGGAAGGAAGGATGCTGTTACACAGCACTGCCTAAAAAAGTGCATATTTCCTATGATTGATAATTAACCTTGGCATCAATAACTGCTTGCCTTTCCTGCCTCAACCCCACCTCAACATAGGTTCCCCCCACCCCTGCCCGCTATGAAATTTACAGCCCCTCTCTTGGAAGGCTACCCTTTGCAGTAAGCATAGGATGGAAACAATAACTAGAGGGCAAAGCAATTAACCATTTCCCCAGGCTGAAGTTTCAGCCTCTTATTGCCTTGATAATTTACTCTGTAAAGTGGCAGGCACCTTGGCTCAGAGCCACTTTCCAAATTTATCTAAAAGTCCCTGAATTCTGCTGAGTCCGATTTTACTCTATGAACAGGACCAAAAGCAGTAAGGTCTTCAACACTTCATTGTTTGGTGCTAAATATCACCCATGATGCTTACTGAAAAGCCTATAATTATAATACAACTTGGTTTTCCTGCAAAGCTTCCATTTCCTGGTGCACTAGGAGACAGAATTAGTGGTTGTATTGTTTTAGTGAGTCTTTGGAGCAGCGAACCAAAATTATATCACTGAGTGTCATCCCTTCTTCAACCAGATCTTCCTATTTCTACAAAGATATCGGGGCTTTCAGCATCAAGGTTCTCGTGGAAAAGTCGTGGAGGTTTCAAGCTTTCAGGGAAAGTACAAGAATAGGGGATGCCAAGGCCAAAAGGAGCCAAAATGATATCACAATCTGTCCAGTTCTGAACCTATGATCTCTTCATCTACTCTGACCTCTGCTCGGCCCCACCTACACTTCCTCCCTTCTCCTATTCAGTGAATGGTTCCACCATCCACCATTGGCTCAAGTCACAAAAGTGGGGGTCACCTGAGTCTTGTCTATTTCCCTCACCACCACCCTCATCCCACATGCAACCAGCCCCCTGTGTCCAATCCATTCATCCTTCTCCAGCCTCACCAGTTCCACTTTTGTTCAGACCACTACCTCTCCTCTGATTTAACAACAGGCTCCTAAGTGGCCTCCCTGCCTCCAGCCTTGCTGTCTTCTGTCTGTTCTATCTACAATCAGAATGAGTTTTCAGGGAAAAAACAAACAAACAAAATAAGATCATGTCACTGCTCTGTTTAAAGTCCCTCAGACATGACCTGCCTTCTCCAGGACAGAATTCTAACCCTAACCTTAGCACCCAGTGCCCTTCTGGTTGATGCCCCACTCCATCTCACCAGCTTCTTTTCTTGCCATTCCCTTTCTTACCAGATATTGAAGACTTGGAGTTCCCAGAACACAACACGCCTTCTTATGTCTCCAGCCTTTGTGCATACTATTTCCACATTCTAGAATAACTTTTCATCTACCTCCTGGCCAAGTCTTTTTCATTCTCTAAGACTCAACATATGCATGCCTTCCTCTGGAAACTTTCTGGAAAGGGAAAAAAAGCCCATCTCACCAAGTGTTCTTTTTCTCTTAGTCTTATCCTTCTGAGATGCCGCAGAGAGCCATGAAGATCCCTGAGCTACACCTGACCCACAGCACCTGAGGGACTATCTATCCAGCATCCACTCTCCCCTCCCTCTTTCCTATCAGAGCCCAGATTTGTTCTCATATCCACTCTGCTCCAAGTAGCTCCATGCCTCAGGGAAAGCTGCCCACGGGCCCTGACCAAGAGTGGACCTGACTGATCCAGGGTAATTCCACTTCCCTTCACAATAATTGGCTCAAGGATGTTCCAGCCAATGAAATGTCCTGTTTCTTGAGAGAAACACCAGAAAGATAGGAGGAGATGGTCTCATTTCTTCTTCCACATTAGGGATTCTCAAACTTTAAAAAAAAATTTGGGTTCCAGGATCCCTTTGGCAGTCAGGTGAATTTTTTGGACCCCTCTTTAGAATAATATTTTTAAATACATAAAATAAATCACATGCAAACAATTATATTATTAAAATATTGAAACAATATTTATGATATAATATATGTTCATTGGAAGGACTGATGTTGAAGCTGAAACTCCAATACTTTGGCCACCTCATGTGAAGAGTTGACTCACTGGAAAAGACCCTGATGCTGGGAAGGATTGGGGGCAGGAGGAGAAGGGGACGACAGAGGATGAGATGGCTGGATGGCATCACCGACTCGATGGTCATGGGTTTGGGTGGACTCTGGGAGTTGGTCTTAGACAGGGAGGCCTGGAATGCTGCAGTTCATGGGGTCACAAAGAGTTGGATACGACTGAGCGACTGAACTGAACTGAACTGATGTGATATTTTATTAATATATTCAATATCAAGATCTAGTGATGGGTCTAATAACTACTATAACTTCAAAGTAGGGTTAAGATAAATAACATTTCACATTATATTCACAATTATGTGTGAAAATACATGTGATTTCTATTGATGGCACAGCCATAGTATACTATGCTACTATAGTTTGGTGCCTACGCTCATAATTGAAGGAAACATCAAATTTCAGTTAGAAGTTAGTGACGTGATTCTTTTACCCACTCTGGTTCATGGCTCCCTGAGTTTGTCCATAGAGTCCAGTCAATAACCCCTGCTCTGGACTTTGTACTCTCATTGTGATGGCCGGAACAACTGCAGCCATCTTGCTAACAACCTAAAGGTGGACCAGTGTGGAGAACGGCATGGCAGAGAGATAAAAGGAACTTGGGTCCACGATGCTGATCCTGAGCCTCTAAACCAACCAATTCCAAAGCCCATGGACTCCAGTTATGAAAAATAAAATTATTTATTGTTTTTGTCTATTTGACCCTGGATTTCTGTCACTTCAGCTAATTTACAGGAAAGGAGGAATGTTTAACTTATATCAGAGTCAGTGTCACGGGACAGCACAAATGGGGCATCTACTCTGAGCCCCCCATCAAAGCAGGAAGCCCTGCTAAAAGCAATTTAAAGTGCCCATGCTTGGGACTTCCCTGGTGGTCCAAAGGTTAAGAATCTGCCTTCCAATGCAGAGGACAGGGATTCGACCCCTGGTTGGGGAACTAAGACCCCGCAAGTGGTGGGGCAACTAGGCCCTGGCTACAACTAGAGAAAGCCCATGTGCCGTAACCAAGAGCCGGTGCACCACAATGAAGACCCAGAACGGCCATAAGCAAACTAATTAATTAAATGAAAATAAACTGCCCCTGCTGTGTTCACAGCACCAGAGAATACTGATCACAGAGGTCATGTAAGCACTGAGCCTTGGGGTACAGAAGCTAGAGAAACGCCTGTCCCACTGCACCATTTTACAAAGCATATTGGGTGGAGGTATAACCTGGCGTGGGAACCAAGTGACAACAACTCTTTTCACAACTGCTTTGCTTTGAGTACCCCAAGAAATAACAAAGGTTCTGAACTGAAAAGCTGACACCCCATCATCAACAATACGGGGCAAGAATAATGTGGGACACACCAAAGAGCAAGACTCCTCAAACCATAGTCCCCATTTCCTCCTCCAGGGGATCTTCCCAACCCAGGAATCGAGCCCACATCTCTTGCATCCCCTGCATTGATAGGTGGATTCTTTACCAGTGTGCCACCTGGGACTCCCATTGTCCCAAGAAAAGAACATCAAATTGAGGGTACGTCAGAAACACCTGGAACTTGCATCTGACACTTCAAGAACAGGTAGCAGGGCAATATCCCCAGAAGCTCTGAGGATAGTTCAGTTCGGTAGGTTGGCAAGGGCCCTGAACATTTGCATTTCCAAAATGCTTGGGGTTATGCCGAAGCTGCTGACGCAGGGCTGGAAGCACTGGCTTGGAGGATCTACAGCTACCCAGAACGACCCCTTCAGCCACATAGCTAATAATATCACACAGGAAAGCAGAACTGGCCTTAAAAGTTCATCTGGTGTTAGTATGCTGAGCGATTGATCTAGTTCTCTTAACCAAATGTGGTTTGAGCCAGGAGTGTGATCCGCCACTCTCCTTGGCAGTGGAGTGTCAGAGCCAGCTTGTATTGGTTCAGAAGAGCCAATTGTTAAATTTTCAGGAATTTTGCAAGCTGGTTATTAAATACAGCCATTATTAAAAACTAAATTTTAGGAGACTTCCCTAGCAGTCCAGCGGTTTGGACTCTGCACTCCCTCTCCAGGGGGCACGGATGTGATTCCTGGTTGGGAATCAAATACCGCATGCTGTGGCCAAAAAAAAATTTTTTTAATTACATATATTGATAGTGAAACAAATTACATGAAAACAATACTTAAAACTCACCACTTTCTAATTATTTTACTACATTTTATAATCACCTATGCTCTTGAGGTTACTCATGTCTCTTGAGTCTGTTTGGTGGAAATATTATATGTAATGTTTTTCCTATCTTGCATTTCTTCCCATTCGTGACTTAACATTGGTAAATTGAAATCGGCCATGGTGGGAGGATTTATACCATGGAAACTGTTGATTGTATGGACAAGAATATGATGGAGAAAATGTTAATAATGCAGATTCAATTTAAACACATGTTGTATTTATAATAGTGACATTGTGATGAGTACAAAAAGTTGAGGACATACTCTTCCAGCATTCAGAAACTACTACCTGATTCAGCAAAGAAGTCTCTATATCACTGATGAACAGATGAAGTTCTGATATATGTCTTTGTTGTTTCTCTTTTGTCTTACTTCTTAACATAAGTGAAAATATCAACCACCATTCATAGTGGAATTATACTCACTTGTTTAGAGACATGAGTGCCTTCTTTGCTGAACTGGATAATAACCAAGCATTTATACAGAGTCTGATTTTGTCAAATCACAATTGAATTGCAACCATAGCTGGACTATGGACTATGAACACAAGAGTTCAACAAAGGTCAATAAAAGCATTGTGAGATTCAATGGACTATATGGAATTTACAAAGAAGCACTGTATATTTTATTGTTTATGAATAGTGTGCTACATACCCTTTCTAGCAATGAAATTAAAGAATAAAATTATACATATTTATGTATACTAAATTATACCAAATTTATAAGAAGCATATATTTTTTTTTTCTGGAGAGCCAGTTTTTAAATATGTACCAGCACCACCTTTTTGAATCACCTTTGTATCCTGAATGGGGTGGGCCTAGCTCATTATTAGAACTGTGAGGGACTTCCCTGGTGGTTCAGTGGTCAAGACCCCATGCTTCCACTGCAGCGGGCACAGATTCGATCCCTGGTGGGGGAACTAAGATCCCACATGCCACTCGGTGTTGGAAAAAAAAAAAAGCAAAGGACTGTGATTTCACCACCCAGAGTGTCAAAACTGGGTGAGCATCTCCCTGGCAGAATTTTGTCTTGCCAGGCTTATTTCTTTTGAATGTGCTGCCTGCAACAAAGCATCTTTCACACTTGCCTAAGTGTCTCCTATGTGTAGCTTGGTGCACGTCCCTAGGCAGGGAAGTTCAAGGAAAGTAATAAAACTTGCATAACTAGGGCCTCACCAAACCTCCCAATAGTTCACAGCCTGGCTCTCTTTTCCTACAGGTTTACCATGACCTGAAAAGCACACAATTCCCTGGAAAGTCTCTCTATAAGAAAAAGAGGAACAGGGGACTTCCCTGGTGGTCTAGGGGCTAAGACTCTGCACTCCCAGAGCAGGGGGCCCGGGGTTTTTTCAGGACACTAGATCCTAATTGCCTCAGCTAGAAGTTCAAATGCCACAGCTAAAGATTCCACTGCAACTAAGACCCAGCACAGCCAAATAATTTTTTTTTTTAAGGAACAGAGAAAGGACTTCCCTTCCTTATCAAAGGTGCAGAGCAGTGAAGCAGTACATATCACAGACTGAGGGAGCTCTAGGCAACATGATGCCCTGATCTGGGGGAGCAGAGGGTCTTTCCAGGAAGCTGGAGAGAAGTGTAAGAAGTGTAAGACTGGACTTATTCACAAACACCCTTGAGGACTCCCAGACACACCAGCAAGGAGAGGCCCAGTTCTGCAGTTATCTGGGTGGGGCTACCCAGAAGTAACCTTCAGGCTTAATGATTTATGAGATCTCATTTGTACCTCATTTGCCAAGCTTCATTGTGCAGATGAGAAAGCCCATCTCAGGAGGGAGATGACTCAACCAGAAAGGTCAGATGGGGAGTCCGAGTCCAGCGCTACAGATATGTCTCTGACTGTTTCATCCAGCCTCGGCTCTAGGCAAGATATTACCTTTAAATAAGCAGGGAAAGAAAGCATCAGCTCCTTGCATAGAAAAACAGAGAGCCAGCTGGCATGTCTGTGAATCAGCATTTGTGCTTCTCCCAGATCATTTACAGATTCTGGGGAGGAGAGTGTGGAGGGAAAGTGCTCCAGAAGCACTTGCCCACAGTTTTTACACAATGGCTAAGCTGTCCCCCTGTTTCATCTGACTCTGTCTCGTTCCCAACTACATGTGAGTTCCTGTCTCAGGGAACATGATATATATGGCCTTTGGGGCCAGAAATAGGTTCAAACACTGTCACAGTGTCAAATACTGTGACACTGGGCAAGTCCATTAAATGGAAAAAGAAAAGGAACAAAATGTTACTGAATGCCTTAATAAATTAGGATCATTTTAGTTGTAACTAAAACCCAACTCAAACAGGTTTGAATTTATTTATTTATTTTTTTAAAAGGGAATTTATCAGCAAAGCAAGCAAACTACTCTGGAACAGATCAAGTGGGCTTCAGGTGTAGCTTGACCCAGGGGAATAATATCTTCAGGACCCATTTTCACTCTCTCCATCTCTGTGTGCATGCGTGCTAGGTCTCTTCAGCCGTGTCCAACTCTTGTGACCCATGGACTGTAGCCTGATAGGCTCCTCTGCCTAGGGGATTCTCTAGGCAAATATACTGGAGTGGGTTACTATTTCCTCCTCCCGGGGATCTTCCTGAACCAGGGATCAAACCCACACCTCTTACGTCTTCTGCATTGAGGGTTCTTTACCACTAGCACCACCTAGGAAGCCTAGACTCCACATTCTCTTGTTGGCTCCATTATCAAATGGGCTCTCCACTCAGAGAAGGAAGAGGTATGACTGCCCACACTCCAATCATACACATGGTCAGGCTCTGGGCCTAGCAATAAGGACATCAATTCTCTTCTCAATAATGCCCACACAAATCCTAGGATCATTTTAATTGGACCAATCAGAGTCACATGGTATAGTCTTGAACCAATTACTGTGGTTAGGTAAATTCAAAGCACTGATTGGCCATGCTTGAGTCACATGCTCCTTCCCTGGAGTGAGAAATAAATGAACTACAAAATGCATTAGGGAGTAGAGTTCCCCCCAAAGAAATAGAAAGGTAGTCCTTGGTGGCTCAGATGGTAAAGAATCTGCCTACACTGCAGGAGACCCAGTTTCAGTCCCTGGGTTGGGAAGATCCCCTGGAGAAGGGAAAGGCTACCCACTCCAGTATTTTTGCCTGGAGAATTCCAGGCAAAAAAAGGGTCACAAAAATTCAGACACAACTGAGCAAATAACACTTTCACTAACATTTTACTAAAAGAAATGAAAATGGATTCTGGGTAGCCCAAAAGACCTCACATGCCTGCTGTACCTATATCTGCCAGGATCTTGGTTCATTGTTTTCATTAAACTCTCACAACGATGTAATTTAATCTTTCAGAACTACAGTTTCCTCTTTGAAAACGAGAATAATGATACCTAATAAGAAGAATAGCTACTACTTATTTAGAACTTACTGTAGAAGGCACTGGGCTCAGTGCTTTCATGTATTCCAACTCATTTAATTATTTATGTAGTAAGATTGCCGTTGAACATAAATTGAAACAGACGACATGAAAGGTCCCAGGCATAGTACCTGGTATATAATAGGTGGTAAATCTTTAAATGTATTTTATTTATATCTGCCCTTCATCTACTATAGTATTAAGCCTCTAACAGGTGCTGATTTTAAAGGCTGAACTAATTAATGAAAGCATAAATTATTTCTGCTTTTAATTACTTATACTCTACCTAGTTGTACAAAGGATTTGCTATAACAAACAGGATATCCATTCGGCAACACAGTGTAATTTAGATAGGAAAACAAAAACGAGATAAAGGAAATATGTAAATTAGAATAGAATAACAAGCTAGGCGGAAAAATAAAATGCATTCACAGAGACTGGGGAATTACTTTGTGAATTTGGTTCTGAGCTTCCTGGCCAACAAAGAGAAAAAGGAAACCCATTCATTACAGTTCTACTATTCAAGAGTGCAGGGGAGGAAATATCCTTCCTCAAGGAAGAGAATTTAATAATGCGTTGGCTTTTGAGGCAAAGGAATTATTGCTGGGGGTGGCGCAGATACCTCTAGATCCTATATTGGGAAAGAACTGTAGAGTCTCTAGCACAGAAAGTAATTGGCGAGGTAGCGCTTTGTCTTTCGTGAGGCAAATACCTGAGGTACTTTTTAAATTATTATCTATTTATTTGGCTGCACCAGGTCTTAGTTGCGACATGTGGAATCTAGTTTCCTGACCAGGGAGGGAACCCAGGCCCCCTGCATTGGGAGGGTGGAGTCTTAGCCCCTAGATCACAGGGAAGTCCCCCTGAGATACTTTCGATAACAGGATGAGGTGCCTCTGTGGGGCGCTGGTAAGAACTCAATTTCTTGAGGCACAAATCCTCCCCCAGCGTTAGGAGGGACTCCCTCTGACAGAGGGGAAGTAGGAGCCTTGTCTCTTGGAAGAGGCTGACCCTGAGGGCCTGAGCTCCCTCCTCAAGGAAAAACCTAGGAGATGATCTCCAGGAGGCCCAGGAAGGAGGAACCCAGGGGTTCTCACCTAGCTCCTCCCTGAGGCAGGACACCTCCTCTTGACTCTGAATCTCCAGCCTACAGTCCCGAAAGAGTTAATTTGCAGTGACCCAAATCTGCAGTCCCATTTTGGGCACGCTGAAAATTACTTTTTAATCCTGGCTTTCAAGGCTTGCCCGGGGAGCCATCTGCTCTGCCCTCCCCCACCTCGGGCACATGGGATTACTCCCACCTGCCCCGCCTAACTTGCTTCTGTGGGGACTAATTTCACTCCTGCCCATCCAGGGAATAATAATTTGGAGGATGACCGTTTCAAGTGTAGGGTGGGAAGAAATCCTAGATTTTTAAAACAAACAAAAAAAAAAAATCAAGGTCTTCAGATTAAATAGAAAACAATCTGAAAGGTCAGAATCCATAAACAATTTGTAGGTCTAGGATAATCAGACGTCCCAGCCTCATTGATACAAGGCCATCTGTTGCAGGCTCCTGGGCTGGACAATGTGGAACTGGGGGGGTTTTCTGGGCTCTAATACTTGGATGCCAGAGAGTTACAAGAGCAGATTTGCACCCATGACTCTGGGTTTGTTCCACCCAAGGAAACAGCAGAAATCCCTGAACTCCCACCAGAATAAGACCTAGAGATTATACCCTAAACTCTCAGTCCTTCAGCATCTCAATGGACCAATTCATGTAGACCACCTACTATGTGCCTGGGACTACACCCTCAAGGACCTCACTAAAGGTGGAGGAGAGAGATGAGTCAGTAAGGAGAACCCAGTATGAAGTGTGATGTGTGCTGTGAAAAGGGTATTTCTGGGAGCACAGGGTGAGTGCCAACCCAAAACCCTGGTAGGGAGCTAAGCTTAGTCGTGAAGAACAGAAGTTCATCAGATGGACAGGGTGAGATGGGACATCTACAGACATCCACAGAAAAGGCAATTGCTCAGACAGAGGTCTGAGAGGATGGTGCTTCTGAGAAGGGGACAGAGAAAGTATTCTCAGCCACATGGCTGGTGGAAGTATCTACTGTGTGGGTACCACCTCCATCAAGGATGATTCACCAGTAATCTTTGCAGTTACTAATACATATCCTTTCACCCCAAAATTCCACTTCCAAGAATTTATCTTGCAAACATACCCCCATATGTGCAAAGTGACATAGTCACAAGGTTATTCAATACAGCATTGTTTATTAATATAATGGCAAAAGGTTTGGAATGATCTAAATGTCCACTATATGGAAATGGGTTAAATGAATTATAGTACAGCCCTGCAAAGAATACCCTGCAATGGAAAAAAGAACAAAGCCGTTCTTTATGTTCTGGTATGAAATGATCTCCAAGAGTACTGTCAGGTGATTAAAAAGCAAGAGGTCAACCAAATACAATATGTAGACCTTCTCTGAATTTAGATTTGAACAAACAGAGAGAGAGAGAGAGGCCATTAGGGAAACCTGAATACTGATAGATAGTTTGTAATTTTTTACATGAGATAGATATTATATTTTAAGTCATTTTCCTTCAGTGATAAATGCTGAAGTATTTACAGATAAAATTATATGATGTCAGAGATTTGCTTTAAAATAATCAAGGGGAGAGGGGACAAGGCTGGCATGTACAATAATTGTTGAAGCGAGCTGACAGCTGTATGGGAGTTCACACTACTTCCGCTGCTTTTATATGTGTGTGAAAATTTCCTATGACAAAAAGTTTTCAGAAAGCAAGAAATAGAATACTGTATTCAAAATACTGACACTTAAATAAAAAGATCTGAACTTCACCCCACCAAATATAGATAGATTAGATAGATGATCAATAGACAGACAGATAGATAGGTAGATGAATGTTTCCTGAGACCTACTGGGCTATTTGAGAATATAATAATTTATTTTTAAAAATAATTATAAAAAAGTGTGGGAAATGGGAGGATAAAAGGAAATGAATAAACTTCAGTGGGGAGGAGGGGTGGTTGAGGAAGGTTTCTCAAGAGATGACGTCTGTGCTGCATCCTGAGAGATGCCCAGGAGCTTGCCAGATAAGGAGCGTGAGTGAGGAGTCACACATTTTGCACTGAGGGAAAAGCAAGAGCAGAGGCAGGGAAATGGAAAGAATATAGCATGTTTAACTAAAAATACTACTTGGCATTAATATGACCAAAATCATTACAGTACTGTTATCATATATACATATAACCTTAACAATAGTTCTTCAGTAAAAAACAAAAGGATTTATGCACTCACAAACAAACAAACAAACAATAGACTTACCTCTTTGCTTGTGTGTATTTATTATGTATATAACAAGTCTCTGTAAGAGAACAGGTGGAGCTGGTAACATTTATTGCCTCCAGGAAGGTGGACTCACTAGCTGGAAGAAAGAGTAAGAAAGAAACTTCTTAGTTTTCTTTTTTTATGTCTTTTGAATTTTGAGCCAAGTGATGCATTATCTATTTTTCCTGAGGTTAAATATATATACATATATATGTTTAGAATCAAGAAATGAGCCTGTCTAGCTTGGGTAAGTTATTTAGCCTTTACCTCTATAGATCTGTTTTCCTCTAGATGGAACGGGGGCAATAATATTAGAAATCTGCCTCATGGCAGTGTAGCAAAATTAGGTAAGATAATGGACTAAATGAAGTAGTGTAATAAATTAGGTTCTGCATAGAGAATCCCCTTATGAACACCAGCAGACATTGATGGCGAGGCTAGGACTCAGCTCATGAGTATTTGATTCCGTAGTCCATGTTCTTTCCACTACAAAGTTAATCACCAAGTCAAGTTGAAAAGGGGCTGTCTGTAGAGGAGACTGGTCTCCAGGCTGAAGCTAGAAATGGGGTTAGTAGGATCTCTCTGAAGCTTGGACACTATGGCCTCATAGGTTTTTATTATTAGTGATCAGTCCTTCCAGGAAGCACACGCAAGTGCTCATCACCTCCTCTTAGCTATTTTCACTGCCTTGTCTTCCCAAAGGAGGGTCACTGAAGATCAAATGGATGAAAGATGAAGTCTTACCTGTATGATCAAGACCAAGTCTTCTCCCGGGAGAGAAGTAGTTCTTCTCAGAGTTGCTCACAAATGTTTGAGCCCAACAGCAGAGAACTCCGGAAAGAAGTTTTGAGACCCAGAGTTGGGAGTCAAAGGGTCTTGGACACTATTGGCAAAGCATATAAGCTAAATCATATTCCTTAACCTCACTGGGTCTCTGTTTTCTCATCTGTAAAATGGGGGAGGGGTGGGTACCTGCCCTAGCTACCTCTTAGGATTGATATGGATAGTTAATGAAAAGAGATATGAGAAGACTTCCCTGGTGATCCAGTGGTAAAGTATCTGTCTGCCATTGCAAGGGACACAGGTTTGACCCCCTGGTCCTGGGAGAGTCCACGTGTAACAGTGTAACTAAGTCCACATGTAACAGTGTAACTAAGCATGTGCTCTACAGCCTGTGCTCTGCGACAAGAGTAGCGCATCGCTACTAGAGAAAGCCCACGCTCATCAGTGGAGACCCAGCACAGCCCTAAAATTTAAAAAAAAATTAAATTAAAAAAGTTTTTTTTTAAAGAAAAGAGATGAAAAATTGTCTCCTAAATCAGACACTAAACTACTAGGATCTTCTTCAAGCCTCTTTACCCTGGCAGATTCTGTGGCTCCATAGATATTTTCTACGTAAGTTAAAAAGATGATCAAAGGCAGGTTGAAAGGCTGACTCTGAATTAGCAAAGCCAGAGCTGTCACCTTGAAGTTCCTAAACCATCCTTCTCCCCTGTGTCAAAGAGATTACAACACACACACAGGTGGGTGGGAAGGATACTATGCCCCATAAATACACGTGGGCAGTATCCATCTACTTCAGATGTTTGTCCTTGGTGAGAGCAGCAGCTGTCTCGATGTGGCTAAACAAAGTCAGGAAAAAATCAGAAAAATGCAAATAAGATTCTTATTTTAGGCAAATCAATCTCAGTAAGGCTCATATCTGATCGCGCTTATCTTTAGGATGATCATTAGGATAACGGATTAATGCAAATGTTTATTTTTGCCCTGTCTGCTCTCATTGCTTTAAAAGCCCTCAGATCACATCTTGACTGTGCCAGACACCCCCAGACCTGTTACAGATCAGTCTGGAGACAGGATCCCCAGCATGAGTGCTGGACGAGAACTGGGTAGTCACAGAATCCAGCTCACCACACTGCCCAGCACCACACTGCCCCCACCTCTCATCACATGACACGAGCCACCTGCAGCCATCCTCAGATGGTAGCGGTTTCCCTTAGGAAGCCCCAGCAAGGAAGGAGGAAGACACATACAACTTTCTTGATGAGAAGGTCTTTGAGGGAAGGTGCAATAAGGAGGCTAAGAGCAGGAGTTTTGAAGGCAGGCAGTCCTGGTTGAACCCAAGCTCTTACATGCTGTGTGACCCAACTTCCATGAGCCTCAGTTTCCTCACCTGTAAAATGGGGATAAAATGACTTCTATGTCACAGGGCTGTTGTGTGATTCAAATGAGAATTGTGAAGTCTCTGATGTGGGGTAAAACTTAGAGCAGCTGAGCACTGACTATCTATTTGGCACTGTACTGAGTCCTTCCTGTGTATTGATTAATACCAGCAACAACCCTAAAGGGTTTCCCCAGCGGCTCAGCGTCACCTGCAATGCAGGAGTTATAGGACATGTGGGTTCGATCCGCGGGTCAGGAAGATCCCTGGAGGAGGGCATGGCAACCCACTGCAGTAATCTTGCCTGGAGAATCCAAGGGACAGAGGAGGCTGGTGGGCTAGGGTCCATAGAGTCTAAAAGAGTTGGACACGACCAAAGCAACTTAACACATGCATGTACAACCCTGAAATATAAATGTTATCAGCTCTTTCTTAAAAAAAAAAAAAATAGAAAGTGAAAGAAGGAAACTGAAGTCCATGAGAGATCAAGTGACAGAGCACAGTGGCAGAACCAAGATTTGAACCCATGGCTGCAGAGCCCAGTTCTTAACTCCTACCCTTCATCCATTGCCAGCTCACTGTTTGTGTGTTTTCTTAATATTTATTTATTTATTTTTGGCTGCAGCCACAACCTCTCTAGTTGTGGCACCCAGGCCCCGTGGCATATGGGATCTTAGTTCCCCAACCAGAGAGCGAACCCTCGTTCCCTGCATTGGAAGGTGGATTCTTAACCACTGTGCTGTCAGGAAATTCCTATCAACTCACTGTTTGAACTGGCAAACATGGAGAAGGGGTCTCCCAGCCTGGCAAAGAGCTGGACCTGTAGTGAACCCTTCTAGAATTCTGTATAATGGAGACAAGAGGGCACTGGTCAAGAAGGAAGAAGCAGGGAAAGGAGAAGGCACAGAGGTTTAAAATGCAGTGTGGAGAGAGAGACACAGCAACCTCCCATCCACAGGTAGACACCCTCTGGTGTGATGGGGGCAGTCACCCAGCCAGTGCCCCGCACTCCTGCCCTGAGCCTGAGGCCTTAGCTGAGGCTCTCTCTCCCCTGGGTGTTGGGGACACAGCTGGAAAAACATCCTAGGTCTCTGCAGAGGTGAAATTCACAACACATTCCCAGAGCCTTTCTGGCTTCTTGCCTTAGATGCTTTGAGCCAGAGCCACAGTGGACTGGAAGGAGGGAGTCAGCCCTGGGGGAAATGGTGTTTGGAAATATCTTCCCTTTGAGTCTAAAAATGTATGGCTATGAAAAACCCTGAGACCTTGAAGATTGAAGGCAGAAGAAGAGGGAGATGAGATGGTTGGATGTCTTCACCAATGCAATGGACTACAATGGACTTGAGCTTGGGAAAACGTCTGGAGATGGTGAGGGACAGGAAAGCATGGCATGCTGCAGTCCATGGGGTCTCAAAGAGTCAGGCGTGACTTGGTGACTGAACAACAACGTGAAAAATCTCAGATTCTTAGAAACACCACAATGATTAAAACTAGAGACTCAGAATTCAGTTCTATTTCAGAGAGCTCTAACACTAACTTGGTCCATGACCTTGGGAGATCTTTTTAACCTGGGGTCTCAGTTTTCTAGTCTGTAAAATGGGACCAATAATATCTATCTTATAGGGTTTTGAGAATGAAACGAGATTCTAGATAGGGTCTGGCATAGGGTAAGTTATTAACAAGCAGTAACTAGTTGTTATACGTGGTGGGTTTAAATTCCTAAAAGACAAAAATACATACATTTAGTAAACTGTATGTCTACAATTAGAGATGTGTAGACACATATATTTAAACATGCATTGATACATGTTTTCCTAGACAGGTCACTGAAAAACCAGCACATGTTTGAGTCAACATGAAGTATCTTTCACCTTCTCCTTAGTCCGGTGAGGTGTGGTTATTATCCCCATTTTAGAGATCAGGGAACAAAGGGACTTAGCAGGATCTAAGTAGCTTGCTCAAGGATTGCAGGCTAATCCAATGTCCTTCCTACCCTTCTCTTAACCTTCATGACAATTGGTGCTGGCCCTTCCCCTCTCACAAAAATTCTCTGTCAAGCTACAAGATTATGGATGTCTCCCCAAACACAACCCGATTATAGGAAGGAAAGGCCTGAGAAGAGGTGAGAGGGAAAAGAAAGGAGAGCAGGAAGGTGAAGGGGGAGACATGAAAGGAAGGGAGCTCCTTGCACCCGCCCACTCTGCCTGCCCCGCCCTCAGCCTTGTCTCCGCCCTCATTTTCCTGCCTGGTCTTCCAAGCGTTTCTGGGATGCTCCAAATGTTCCCATTACAACGGGGTCCTTGTGCTCCTGGACTCCTAAGCCCCTGGGACTCCTAAGAGCTTCTGTCCCACCCTGATGCTGGCTCCATGCATGCTTGCCTCTGGGCTATGGAGCCCAATTCCAGGAGGGAAGCAGCCCTCTCGAGAGCTCACCTTGGCTGGCTTCTGCAGCACCACTCTCTTCGGTACCCACAAGGCCTTTGACAGGAAGTATCATCTGTTGGGTTTGATTTTCCACCTGAAGGAGTGTGCAGAAGCTGCACTCTTGACAGTAAAAGCAAAAGTGAAGGCACTAGATTGGACTTCCCTGGCAGTCCAGTGGTTAAAACTCCCCCTTCCAATGCAGGGGGTTACAGGTTAATCCCTGGTTAGGGAGGTAAGATCCCATATACCTTAGGACCAAAAAACCAAAAATTTTAAAAAGAAGGCAGAAGCAATATTGTGACAAATTCAATAAAGACTTTAAAAATGGTCCACAATCAAAAAAAATCTTAAAAAAAAAAAAAAGTGCAGATGTTGGAGCAGAAAGGTCAGTGTGAGGATTTTAAGAAACTGCATGGTGCAAGGGGCCCAGCACGGTGCCTGGCACACAGTAGGGCTCTGCAAGCAAGGACTGTCCTCCCTGACCCTGAGGAGCTCTCAGAGGTACCTCCTACCCACCCCCCCCACCTACCCCCCACCCAAAGCTGCATTTCATTTTGTCTCCTACACTCAGGCTTCACTCCATTACGCAGGGAAATTTAGCTTCATTGATATGAAGGGGCTAATTACTACATGAGACATAATTACAAGACGGGAAATGGATTTATAGATGCTGTCAGTGGGAGGGGAAGCTGCTGCGGCTGCACTGTGCTCCTACAGGGCTCAAAGCTGCCCAGAGTCTTGCCCTGGGAATACTTGCCTTGCCTTACCGAGAGATGTCCTCCTAGAGAGGTCTGTGGTGCTACAGATTTCTGGACATCATATCCATGTTTCCCTCTGAATTTGTTCCATCATCAATGATATGCTCCACAGGGCCCCTCAACACATTAAAAATCATACTTAAGAATGTAGTTAGTCTTAAAGGAAACATATAAAGAGAAAAATGACAAGAGATGATCTATCTCAAAACTAGTGGAGCTTTCTGACTTCTCTGCCACCACAGTGACTGCGAGAGGGCTTGTGGTGAAGCGGGGGCAACAAAAGGAAGCAGGTCCTGAAGTTAACTCTGGACTGTACCCATCTATAACAGATGGAATCATGGATAGCACCAATTTTGAGTAGTTTCTTCAGGAGAGGATCAAGGTGGACGGAAAAGCCGGCAACCTGGGTGGTGGTGTCCTAACCATCGAAAGAAGCAAGAGCAAGATCACTGTAACTTCCAAGGTGCCCTTTTCTAAAAGGCATTTGAAATGCCTTACCAAAAAATATCTGAAGAAGAATAATCTACGTGATTGGTTAGCCGTAGTCATTAACAGCAAAGAAAGTAATGAATTGCGTTACTTCCAGATTAATCAAGATGAAAGAGGAGGAAGATGAGGATTAAAATTCAATCTGGAATATTTGTATAAGTTGCTAAATAAAATTTATCAACTCCCCCCAAAAAAATGAGTGGAAAGGAGAGATGCTGTCTAAAAACTCTAGGGTGCTAGTGCCTGCTTTTCTTTGGAGTTAGATGAATCTTGACAGAGAATTATCTGTCCAGAGGCTTGCCTAATAAATATGCCCTCTTAGAGTCCCTTATGGCTTAGTTTTCTTCGATCCAAAATAACATATCTTGATGGGAAGAAGGCTCAAGAGAGATGGGATATATGTATGTGTATAGCTGATTGATGATGTTATACAGCAGAAACTAACACAACATTACAAAGCAATTATTCTTCAATAAAAAGTAAATAAATAAAATAAAATATGTTTCTTGGGAATTCCCTGGTGCTCCAGTGGTTAGGACTCTGTGCTTTCAATGCAAAGGTTATGGTTTGATCTCCAGAGAATTAAGACCCCAAATGTTGTGCGGTGTGTGGCCCCCCAAATTTTTTCAAAGAAAATAATCGAATAATATATTTTAATATATGTTATTATATATAACATATATTATGTATTATATAATAATATATTAAAATATATTATTTGATTATTATTATATATTTTATATATTATTATATCTATTATTATATATCATATATTATTATAAATTATTATATATTTTAATATATATTATATATACACATATACACATGCACAGAAATATAAACAGATAATGAGCATATGTGGAAATTTCCATCCTTGTTGATAATCAAAGTTAACAAATTAATTGTTGTTAGTATCTATAGAAGGGGTTCCCAGGTGGCACTAGTGGTTAAAAAAAAAAAAACCTGCCTGCCTAAGAGACGCAGGTTCAATCTCTGGTTCGAGAAGATCCCCTGGAGGAGGGCATGGCAACCCACCCCAGTAGTCATGCCTGGAGAATCCAATGGACAGAGGAGCCTGGCAGGCTACAGCCCATAGGGTCAAAAAGAGTCAGACTCAACTGAAGCAACTTAGCACACACACACACAGTATCTATGGAACACACTCCATGCCAAGTACTGAGCTTTGTATATATTATTGTTCATCTTCACAATAGCCCATGAATAAATTTCAATCATCCCTAATTTACAGCTAGGAAACCAAGACTTGAAAAGGTCAACCTAGGTACCCAAGTTCACACTGGTTAATGCCAGAGCAAGGATTTACACTCAGCCTGTTTGAGCCTAGATTCTCAAAAACAAAGAGGAAATCTCCCAAATTAGCAATGATGTAGACTCAAGACTCTCAGGCCTTGAGAAGTGTCAGGAATCTCTCTGGGATCTAGCATTCAATTCCTGATCCCCTAGTTAAGGAAATTATCTTAACTATGGAATAGGTTTAATGCACAAAGATCTTCTTCACAGAATTACTTACTTATAATTAGGAAAGAATTGGAAATTAAATGATCAACAATAGAGAAACCATTGCATAAATTCTGGTACATCCATAAAATGGAGTATTAGTCAACCACTAAAAGTGAAAGTGAAAGTTGCTGTTGTGTCTGACTCTTTGTGACCCCATGAACTATACAGTCCATGGAATTCTCCAGGCCAGAATACTGGAGAGGGTAGCCTTTCCCTTCTCCAGGGGATCTTCCTAACCCAGGGATCAAACCCAGGTCTCTCACATTGCAAAAACTGATATGTATAGAGTTTATAACAACTCAGGGAAATGTTTATGTTACGTGGGATAAAAAGTAGCAAGATTCAAAAAATCAATATGCATTACAATCACTCCAAGAAAGAAATATGTGAAGAAAGATAACTGGAATTTCAGTTCAGTTCAGTTGCTCAGTTGTCTCTGATTCTTTGAGACCCCATGGACTGCAGCATGCCCAGGGTTCCCTGTCCGTCACCAACTCCTGGAGCTTGCTCAAACTCATGTCCATTGAGTTGGTGATGCCATTCAACCATCTCCTCCTCTGTTGTCCCCTTCTCCTCCTGCCTTCAATCTTTCCCAGCATCAGGGTCTTTTCAGATGAGGCAGTTCTTTGCATCAGGTGACCAAAGTATTGGAGCTTCAGCTTCAGCATCAGTCCTTCCAATGAATATTCAGGACTAATTTCCTTGAGGATTGACTGGTTTGATCTCCTTGCATTCCAAGGGACTCTCAAGAGTCTTCTCCAATACCACAGTTCAAAAGCATTAATTCTTTGGTGCTCAGCTTTCTTTATAGTCCAACTCTCACATCCATACATGACTACTGGAAAAACCATAGCTTTGACTAGGTGGACCATTGTCGGTAAAACAATGTCTCTGCTTTTTAATATGCTGTCTAGGTTGGTCATAGCTTTCTTCCAAGGAGCAAGCATCTTTTAATTTCATGGCTGCAGTCACCATCTGCAATGATTTTGGAGCACAAGAAAATAAAGTCTGTCACTGTTTCCATTGTTTCTCCATCTATTTGCCATGAAGTGACGAGACTGGATGCCCTGATCTTTGTTTTTTGAAAGTTGAGTTTTCACTGGAAGGAAACACTCTAAAATGTTTTGTTTTGGTTTTAGCATAATTATGATGGTCAGAAACAATTTTCTGTCTTTTGTGACAGTCCTGCACTGTTTGGATTCTTAAAAGCCTTTCAAAGGCTCTGCCCACAATTGTAAGGCCTTTATTTTGAGGTCTCGCTTATCTTTCCTCACAGATGTCTGGAAAGAACCAACCATCATCACAATTTATTATTCTTACAGCTGTAAGTTTCCACACCAGGGGCTTCCCTTCAGAAGGAGGTATATGTGCCAAAGTTGCCTTGTCTGTCCTGGCTGATGACATCAGGTGCAGAGTAAGGGAACTCTTTTTTTTTTTTTAATAATTTGATTGATTGATTGATTGATTTTTGACTGTGCTGAGTCATCATTGCTGCTCAGACTTTTCTCTAGTTGTGGCGACTGGGGCCACTCTCTAGTTGTGGTACCCAGGCTGCTGTTTGCAGTGGCTTCTCTTGTGGAGCACTGGCTCTAGGGCACACGGACTTCAGTAGTTGCAGCTCCTGGGCTCTCAGATACAGGCTCAATAGCTGTGGTGCACGGGCTTAGCTGCTCTCCAGCCCGTGGAGCTTCCCGGATCAGGAATCGAACCCTGTGTCTCTTGCGTTGGCAGGCAGATTCTTTACCACTGAGCCACCTGGGAAGCCCCAAGGGAACTTTTTAAGACTAGAAAGGGGGATGCCCAAGGGGGCAGAACTGCAGATGCATGAGTCTCCTCCACACCTGGTCACTGGTTCATTCATTCAGGCTATCAACGAACTTTCCCTGGATGCCTATTGTGTGTCAGGCATCACACTAGGTTCTGGAAAATAAAAAATAGAAATAAAAAATACCTAAAGTTTACATCTTGTTGGCTTGAGAAGCATCCCTGCTGATTGCATAAGAAACTGGGAAGAAGCTAAGGCCAAAAGAAAGAGCTGCCCCTGACATGTTTCCTAAGACAGATACCTATGGCCCCCCCAAGGTGGTTGATAGGCTTGGTCTCTCTGTTAGCGCCATACTGCTCCTGTACTTTGAGTCTAGTAGGACATTCACACTCCCTCTATGCAAGCGTTTTCATACTAAAGTGAGGATCAGGCAGACCTGAGCTTTGTTCGCTACTTCACCACTTACTAGCTGTGACCTTGGGCAAGTTGCCTTTTCTGCTATTCAGCATATTCAAGATAAGATTCAAGGAAAGTTCAGACTGCCTATGGGTTTCAGGGCTTTTGCGCAAGCCTAGTGAATCAGATTTCTAGGGAGGGGCTCAGAATCTGTATTTACATGAGCATCCCAAAGTAGTTCTTATGACCTCAGGGTAAGTATTCAAAAAATGGTAGCTTTATACAGTTGTAATTTACATTATCAATATCTACAGTCTGTTTAACAATGAATGTTAAATACCATTGCCTACAAGAGCGATAAGTATAGCATTATACATCTAGATAATTAAAGGGCTATTCGGAGATTTTTCTTGAAGCAGCAGTCTTCCCCAAAGGTGAATTAAGGTCTCTAAACCTAAAACGCAAAATGATGAACTGTAAATTGCAAATGAGCACTTTTTGTTCTTCTACCTACTAATGTTTCAAGAACCTTAGAGTCTGATCATATTTAAGCAAGTCTATCAAGTCATATACACTGTAGGACTTTGTATGTATTATTTCACCTTCAGAATTATGTTTAATTCACACATGTAACTTCAACACAGGTATACCTTTCTAAATGTAACAAACTCAGGAACATAACCCTTGCAAACTTTGGGAAGTGGAAGCATATGTTTTTATCACTCAGTTTATTCATCCTTTTAAATATTTATATCCAACTGCGATCAATCATGTCTATTTTATAATTATGAATTTAGTATAATCTTTTTCACAAATACTTCGGTGTCATTTCTGAAGTGTCACTTCTCTTCTAATATTATCTGGTTTTCCAACTCATTAAACTGATACTTTCTCCTTAGTATAAAATTGCCAACATCAATGAGGTGTGAATTCATCCTCCTGGGTTTTGCTGCTGTATAAACTCTCTGGAGAACCATGCGCCATGACTTCTAGATGAGAAACTTTCCCCATTTTTGTTCATTGATGTCTAAAATAAACTGTCCTTAAGAGTTTCTCCATGTCAAATGAGGGTTGTGCCCTATCTGAAGTCTTGTCCATGTTCAGTAGACTACTGGACTTTTCTGTATGAATTGTCCTGTGTTTTGGTTCCTTTTTGAGGTGGTCTCTTGGTATCGCCATTGGCCTTTTACCCATGCATTTATTTTTCAGGGAGAGACTCATCAAATGGCCTTCCACAACCTTCCTTTGGAAGATCCTGGTTGTCCATACCATGAGCCCTGGCTCCAGCAGAAACAATCTAGGCAGGACCCCCAAATTGGGCCCTTTCCAAAGGAATAATAACAATATCAACTACTCACCTGTATTATGTTAAACACTTTGCATACATTAACCCACTTAATATTCAAAATAACCTTTCAAAGTGGATTATTGTAATCTCTATTTCAAACATTTGGTTCAGAGAGGTGAAACAGTTTGTTCAATGTTACAAACCTTTGGAGTCTAATGACAGTGCTGTCAATCTCTATACCCCTGCCTCCATTCCCTGTCACTTTTCATCCCGTTCCTTATGACCTGAGGAGAGCCCAAACCTTGCCATGGGGAGGTCCACAGTTACTTTCAACCCAAGCTTAGCTCTAAGGCCGTCCCAGCCCAGCTGGACTTGCACCACAGAGAGGCTTTATTCTCCAGCCTCTGTGTTCCTCCATAACCATTCTCTGAGAGATGAGATCATCGTGAAATTACTTTCTGCTGCTCCAGGCACTCTCCTGCAACCCCAGTTCCCTCAATACACTACAGTCTCCCAGTTCTAATTATCACCAGGCTGAGTGGGGCTTTGGGAAAGTCCCAAGGCAAAAGATAATTAAAAGCCACAGTAGTAAAGACATATTATCTCTCTGTATAAAAAAATGCCCAAGGTTTACAAGTTTAAAATAAAAACATTTATTCTATCATAGTTCCTAAAGGTCAGAAATCTGAATGTGGCTTAGCTGAGGGCCTCTGGTTCAAGTTCTCTCACGAGGCTGCAGTCAAGCTGTCGTCCAGGCATGTAGTCTCATAGGCTTGACTAGAGCTGGAGGCTCCAATTCCAAGCTCGTGCACATGGCTATGGGACTAAAGACCTTAGTTTCTTGCCCTGACACATGGGGCTCTCTGGTAACACATGGCATCTTGCAACCCCCACTGCAAGCGATCCAAGAGAAAGAGAAAGAGAGAGTGCACCTAAGGTGCAAAACAGTCTTTTTATAACCTAATCTCGGAAGTGCCATCATATCACTTCTGCTGGATTATTTGCCTGAAATGAATCACTAGTCACTCAAAGAGAAGGAATTACACAAGGGCATGGACAGGAGGAGATAGCAAACACTGGTGGCCATCTGTGAGGGGTACTGGACAGAATCAGTTCCTGCTACCAGCCCCCATAAAATCATACATACCGGGACTTCTCAGTGGTCCAGTGGTTAAGAATGTGCCTTGCAATGCAAGAGACAAGTTTGATTCCTGGTCGGGAAACTAAGAGGGGCATGCCGAGGAGCAGCTAAGCCAATACACCACAGCTACTGGGTCCACACTTGGTGTGCCTTCAAATAAGACCGCATCCCTGGCCAACAGCTTAACTGCAATCTCGTGAGAGAAAGCCCATACCACAATGAAGACTCAGTATAACAGAAAAAAAAAAAAAAAAAAAAAAACAGAAAAAGCACATATACGCTAACTTTGTTCTCTTCCTGAAGTTTAATTTCCTTCTGGGCAATAGCTCTTACTATATCTCCTGATTGATTTTTGGAGTCCCTTCCCAACTGGATTGTATAATAGTTGAAATCTATCAGTTGCTTAGCCCCTTCTAAATGCTGGGTCAAACACGTCACAAAACTCGAAAGATGCAGAAACTGAAGCTTAAAGAGGAAAAATAACCTGCCCAAGATCTCATAGCTAATAATAACAAGCAGGGGCATGAGTTAAAGCCAAACCGTTTGATTCCAGAACCTGGTTGTCTTTAGCATGTTGGCATGTGCACACTCCTGGTTTCGGTCTCAGCTGTGTCCCATTTTGCAATGACTGTGACTCGTATACTTGGGAGAGGTGGCAAATGCTTTGGACAAAAGGAAAATATGTTTCATTTTAGGGAATCTCTCCATCTGCTGTGTAAATCGGAGGGAAGACATTACTGGGGACTAGATAAGTGGGTGCCTAAACTAGCAGGAATTTCCACAGAAATTCTAAGTATAAAAACAAATTGAAGATGGAAAAGGAAATAGTCTGTCAAGATCCCTTGCTCCTTTACTTCATTCCTACCCAGCTGTGGTCAGGCTCACCTGTCTCCCGGGCTCCTGAACTATGCTTCCTACAAGTTAGATGTACTTGAGATTCCCAGGGCCAATGCTGAACAAATTGATTGATTGCTCCCTATTATCTCAGACGCCTTGCAAAAAGCTTTACCTACACTGAGTCATTTAATTCCTACATATTTTTCTGCTCATGTGCACACATCATCTTGAGGTGGCTCACTGGGAATAATCACTATAATAAGGGCAACAGGGCTCCTGGAATGACCTTGGTATAAGCTAGAGGGTCTCATTCTTCTCCCCCAGAGAATACACACAAAATTGACCGCAAGGCAAAAGAGGATAAATGGGTCAGGGAAAATCCATCTTGGACCTCATTCAAGTAGACTCAGTCATATAGCGAGCTCAGACCACAGCAGCTTGACTGGCAAGGAGCTGGCAGAAGTGTAACCAAGCAGAGGGAGCTGAATCCCTGGAGCATTCCCTGGAACAACCACATGGCTGGATGCAAAATGATCAGCTCATGCTCATGGTGGTTTAGCTGGTGTAGGCATCAAATCTTCCCTATCTATAGATTAGATTATGGTGGAAGGAATCCAAGTGGGTTCAGCCTTCTTGGCTTCAGATAACTGGTCTCTTCACAGCAAAACTCAGGCCAGAAGGACCTAGTATCTCTTTTCACCATCCCAGAAGAAGAGCAAAAGAGCTGCTAAGAATTATAGCAGGTGTTAGGACCCTAGTCACTTAAGCTGGATTTAGAGCGGTGCTGGAATTCCCACAGAGAGCTAGAGTCCTCTGTGGGCCCCCCAGGAAGAAGCCTAATCATCAGAATTGTGCCAGCATAGTGAGGCTGGGAGTGGGAAAAGAAGGGAGGGGAAAGAAAAAGAAGGAAAGAAAAGGGAATTGAAAATGTGTCTTGCTGAGAATTCAGGTTTACCCCCAAGCACTCCATATCCAAGTCTAAAGAAGCAAGACTAATCCCGGGCCCTGCTGGCCTGAGACTACAGTTGGAGGAAACTTTGACCAGCAGGATTGGTTTGAGAGTTTGGAGGAACTGAGACTCCACATAGAAAGCATCAATGAGTCTAATTCAGAGGAGCAAGGATGGAATCTGTTGACCCCACTGTAGGGAAAGCCCTTGTCCCTGTACTTGTATCTCAAGATATCAAGCTAAGGGATCATGAGCTCAGTAACCAAGTCCTATAGAGAAAAATGAATGGGGATCTTGGTTTCCAGTTGTGGCTTTGCCACTGCTTGCTCTACAGCTCCTGGAAGATCACTTGGCTTCTCTGATCCTTGGTTTGCCTGTTAGGAACAAGCCCCTAGACTGCAAGGGTCTTGTCTGATGTACTCACTTCTCTTTATATCAAAGACCTAGCAGAGGGCCGTCCCTTGTGGTCCAGTGGTTAAGAATCTACCTTGCAATGCAGGGGAGGGGGATTCAATCCCTGGTCAGGGAACTAAGATCCCACGTGCCGCGGAGCAACTAAGCCCACGTGCTGTGACTACTGCACCTGTGTGCCACAACTACTGAAGCCCACATGCCCTGGAGCCCGCACACCATCACTAGAGAGGCTTCATACTGCAATGAAAGATCCTGCATGATGCAATGATCCCACAGGGTGCAACGAAGACCCGAGGCAGTCAAATAAATAATACATTTTTTTCCAAAAAAAAGACCTATCACATAGTAGGAGCTTAATAAATATTTCCTGGATTAATTAATTAATTACACTCCTTGGAAAGGCTATGAGAATCAAGCATGAGACTTGAGTGTTATAAGTCACAGAGATCTTAGTTAAGATAATCCTACAGAATCTTAACCACATGGAGGTCTGATCATCAAACTGAAATGGACTAAAGCCTGCCAAAGGGCAGGAAGCTACCATTCTGCCTTCTCTCTGTGTCTGAAGCAAGGGATTTGCCTTCCTTCCCCAAGGTGGAAATGGCCCTAAACTACCTGTTGTTTGCTGTTTAGTTGTACAGTCATGTCCAACTCTTTGCAGTCCACCAGGCTCCTCTGTCCATGGGATTTCCAACTCACAAGGATACTGGAGTGAGTTGCCGTTTCCTTCTTCAGGGGATCTTCCAGACCCCAGGGATCAAACTCAGGTCTCCTGCATTGGCAGGCAAATTCTTTACCACTGAGCCACCTAAAACATAATGGAGGGCTTAAGGGTGGTGAAAACCTCTGGAACTGAGAGTAAGCTTAGTAGTGCTCTCTATTGTGTGGAATCAAAAAGAACATAATGGCCAACAAGGGCAACATTGGATGTCTTTTTTATCGCTTTTCATTATGGATTAGAGATTTCTATGCAACAGAAGAGACTGAGAAGAGGTGGGAAAGATAATAATAACAATTTCTTATCTATAGTGTCTTTGTAAAATCTCTTAATCAATGAACTTGAGATGTCACATCACTCGCTCTTGTGGGGCCACTTGGCTTCATGAGGGTAATAAATTTCCCAAGTCTCTGCAAGCTGAATTAATTTCTCTCTATGACCTAAAAGTCCATGTCTAAAGGCAAAAGGATCATGACTTCCCTGGAGGTCCAGTGGTTAAGACTCCAGGCCCCCAAAGCAGGGGGCACGAGTTTGATCCTTGGTTGGGGAAATAAGGTCCCACGTGCTATGCATGCCATACCAGCCAAAAAAGACAATAAAATTTTTAAAAACGAAGGGAAAAGGATTCTTTGACAAGTAGCAGAGATAGGGAAGAGAACGTCCACGGAAGCTGTGAAGAAGTGTGTTTGAATGCTTGATCCATAGACCACCTGCACCAGATCACCCAAGGTGCTCATGAAAATGTAGATACTAAGTCTTCACCCCAGTGCTACTGAATCATGCTCTCCAGGGAGAGGATGAGAAGAGGAGGAAAGCTGTCCAGTGTCCCCTTGGTAGAAAGTCAGGAAAAGGGTCCAGAAAGACCTGTGCATAAGGAAGTTCCAGCCAAACAGAGTGCTATCTAAAACAGACTAACTAGAGATGCAAGCCTCTCTTGAGACCACTCTAGGTCAAGCAAAGATACTGAAGTGAAGTGAAGTGAAAGTCACTCAGTCGTGTCCGACTCTTTGTGACCCCGTGGACTAGACAGTCCGTGAAATTCTCCAGGCCAGAATACTGGAGTGGGTTGCCTTGCCCTCCTCCAGGGAATCTTCCCAACCCAGGGATCAAACCCACATCTCTTGTCTCCTGCTAGTGGTTCTTTATGACGAGCACCACCTAGGAAGCCCACTGATAGCAGAAAGAGGCTTCTTATTCGGCATGTTGATGGGGTCCGTGGGCGGGTCTGCATACTCTTAAGGTTTTTCTTTAATTGCTACAAACTCAAGAGGAATGCTGCTCTGGGCCAGCTTTTCCCTGCTGTCACTTTCCACAACTCTAACTCAGATTTGCTGAGATTGCCAGAGTTGCCAGAAGAGCCAGCCCAGGGGTCTGGTACCTGTAGTTTAAAATAACCTTCAGCATTTTCCATACTGACTTCTGAATATCTGCAGCTCTAATTGATGGGCAATCTTCATGTTGTTATATGAATTTAAAAACAACTACCTCAAGCATGCATTGGGTCTGGGACTTCCCTGGTTTCCCAGTGGATAAGAATCTGCCTGCCAGTGAAGGGGACACAGGTTCAATCCCTGGTCTGGGACGATCCAGCAACTAAGCTCCTATGCCACTACTACTGAAGCCTAGAGCCTGTGCTCCAAAACAAGAGAAGCCATCATAACAAGAAGCCTGCGCACTGTAACTAGAGAGTAAACCTTGCTTGCCGCAACTAAAGAAAGCCTAAGCACAGCAATGAAGACCCAGAGCAGCCAAAAATAAATTTAAAAAAAAAAAAAAAAAAGAATGTGTTTGGCCTTCCCTGGTAGTCCAGGGGTTAAGACTCTGCGCTTCCACTGCAGGGGGCTCGAGTTCCACCTCTGGTCAGGGAACTAAGATCCCTGTAGGCCAAGAGGCATAGTCAAAAAATTAAATTAAAAAAAAAAAAAGATTTTTGCCCTGGCTGCTGTCTGCAAAGCCTGCTCATATTGTCCTTGTCACCTGCTGAACCCAGCTCATCCAATCTGTCACCTCCAGGGGCCACAACCTATCTGTGCTTTGAGCCACTATCGAAAGATATCCTTAAAAAACAGTTTGGACCTAGAGAATAACAAGGGGTTTCATCACAGCTGCTTATTTTCTTTATTTGTTTTTCTTGGGGATTTCGCTGCTTCAGCCACCTCAGGGGGCAGGTACAACAAAACGACAGAAATGAAAACACTGAGCCACATTAAAATGCTCTACCAGCAACTGCCAAATCCTAAGCCTTTGGAGAATAAGCTGATGAAAAGTACAGCTGTCCCTCTGCTAGCGACACGGAGTGTAGGCTCAGATTGATGGTTCCGGGCTTAAGCCCAGGAGTTTAATGATAATGATGATGATAATTATTATAATAATAACTAACTTTTATTGAGTGCTTTCTATGAGCCAGATACAGTACCGTGCATCATGTGTGTATATATCTATACCTGTAAAATCTTATTTTAATTCTTTCTGAAGTCCTGTGATGTGGTAATATTATTACCCCCATCTTACAGAGGAGGAAATTGAGGAACAGAGGGTTTCAATAACTTGAAGAGAAACCCAACTCGAGCTCGCTTCCTCCAAGGAGATGTAGAATTCAGAAGGACAGGGTGGAGTCATGTTAGAGATGGTTTCAACCACATCTGGAGGCAGGGGCTCAAGGGATGTCTCTGAGGAGCTTTATCAACCCTCTGTCTCTAAGTTCTACTTCCCTCTCAGTATTGAGTTCATTCTTTGTCCCTACGGTTGGGCTTCCAGATGAACACGTGGAACTCCAGGTTTACCTAATCCAGCACCATTGAAGCTATGCCTGACAATAGGCAAAGTACTGACAAACTTAGAAGAATCTGTCCCTTTAATCCTTGCTCTCAAATCAACCAGACCCACACATCCAACCATGTCACTTACTCCCTTCCTTACAATTCAGCCTGCCCTTCTGTTGTCACCTACAGGATAAAGTCGAATCTCTTTAGCAACCTCACCCCTACCTCCCGACCTGGTCTTGCAGGTCTCTTACTTCACTTTCCATGACCCTCTGGCAGATGCTCTGTTTTCCTGGCAGGCAGTATTACTGACACTTCCTGGATGTTCTCTTTGTCGCGGGGGCAGCTATGGTGGGTCTTCCTTGCAGGGGGCGGGTTCTCTAGTTTCAGAGCACAAACTCCGGAGCACGTGGGCTCAGGAGTGGCGGTACTCGGGCTTAGTTGTCCCACAGCAGGTGGGATCTTAATTCCCTAACTAGGGATGGAACCTGCGTCCCCTGCTTTGGAAGGCAGATTCTTAACCGCTGGACCACCAGGGAAGTCCCTGGATGTCCTTTTACACCTCTACCCCTTTGTTCCTGTTGTTTCATTGACCTGCAGAACCGTGTGAAAGTGTTAGTTGCTCAGTCGTGTCCAACTCTTTGCGATCCCATGGATTCATAGTCCGTCAGGCTCCTCTGTCCATGGAATTTCCCAGGCAAGAATACTGGAGTGGGTTGCCATTTCCTTCTCCAGAATCTATACCTACTTCTGATTCCTCCTGGAAAATGCTTATTTCTCGTTAAAAATTCAAATCAAGTCTTTCTTCCTCCATAAAGCTTTTCCTGGAACCTGAGGAATGAGTGATCCCTTCCTTCATAGCTCCCTCATTGCCCCTTGTTTGTACCATTTTATAGCTGAACTTATTTAATTGCATTGAAAATGATCTCCTGTTTCTTCTATCAGACTAAAGCCCCTCTAAGGCAGGAATCATGTCTTCCTTGTTTCCAGAACCCTAGTACCTAGTACACAGCCAGCACACACCATGGTTACATTCAATAAATGTTTGTTGAATTATTGGATGGATAGAGTAGACGATTAACACGATATGATTATCAGGGTAACTGCTCTTGGGATATAAGGAGGTTAAATCCTGATCTAAGAGTACAACCCCTCCCAAAAGAAAAGGAAGGAAGGTTAACACATTAGTTAAGAGCATGGGTTTTGGAATAAAAATCTGGATTTGAATTCTATCTCTGCTGCTTGCTGTGCCTCAGTATTTAACTACATACATGCATGCTAAGTTCCATCAATTACATCTAACTCTTTGCAACCCCATGGACAATAGTCCACCAGGCTCCTCTGTCCATGGGATTCTCCAGGCAAGAATACTGCAGTGGATTGCCATGCCCCCCTCCAGGGGATCTTCCCCACCCAGGCATCAAACCCACGTCTCTTACATCTCCTGCATTGACAGGTGGGTTCTTTACCACTAGCACCCCCTGGGAAGCCCATATTTAACTACAGTGAACCTCAGTTTCCAAATCTGAAAACTAAGAGTAGGAATATCTGCCACATGAGTCACTGTGTAGATTAAGTGAGATAATATACACTTGAAGGAAAACAGAGGAAATTGTGCTATTTAGCTGACACTAGAAATTCTATTAAGATGAGAATTGTGTTTGTCAGAAACTACCCTGATAAGGAGCTTCTGGTAGGAGATGGGACCATGAGAAGTGAAAGTTGCTCAGGCGTGTCCGACTCTTTGCAGCCTCATGGAATTCTCTAGGCCAGAATACTGGATTGGGTAGCCTTTCCCTTCTCAAGGGGATGTTCCCAACCCAGGAATTGAACCCAGGTCTCCCACATTGCAGGCGGATTCTTTATCAGCTGAGCCATAAGGGAAGTCCAAGAATACTGGGGTGGGTAGCCTATCCCTTCTCCAGCTGATCTTCTGACCCAGGAATTGAACTGGGGTCTCCTGTTACTACCGGCAGATTCTTTACCAACTGAGCTATAGGGGAAGCCCAGGAACCATGAGAGGTGTTGCTAAAATATCAGCAAGGAAAAGGAAAAAAAATTTAAATGAAACTGTATTTTGGAATAACTTTAGATTTAGAGAAAACTTGTAAAGACAGTCCAGAGAATCCCTGTATACCCTTCACCCAGTTTCCCCCAATGTTTACATCTTATACGAGACATTTGCCAAAACTGAGAAATGAACACAGTACAGTACTATTCACTAAACTTCAGATTTTACTCAGATTTCACCAGTTTTCCACTAATGGCCTTTTTCTGTTCCAGGATCCAGTCCAGGCTACCAGATTGCATTTGGAAATTACTTTTCATACATAGAGGAGAGGGAAATTATGGCAGTTTCATAGCAAGCCAGGATGGGTTGGGGAGGAGAAAGAGAGAGGGGAATGGGAATGAGAGATGGGGAAGGAAAGAAGAAAAGCAAAGGGAGAGAAGAGAGAGAGCTTCTCCAATCACACTGTGTGGGCGGCTCCTTCTGAGTCCCTCTCCATCCTACACTTGGACTGTGTGAAGGCTGATATGAGAAGTCGCAGCTGTGGAAATGGAGGAAGTGCCCTGAATTTCAGGTCTGGGATGTTCTGGTGCAAAAGGAAGGACAGAGGAGTCTGAAGGCGGATTTGACCTTGGAAGCACACATCTCCAGATGCAGAAATCTGCAGGAGGAGTTCAGATTTCCAGAAGCTGCAGAGTAGGCTGGGTGGAGAGAAACCAATTTTATCTTTATCTCGAGGGACAGGAAGACCCCATCCCCATTGGCATCTGCCTGATATAGTACAGTAATAGCTCAAAATGCTCATTATTAGTATTATTAATCTAATGCTCACTTCCCTTCTTTTTTCTTTTTATTTTTTTTAATTTTTGGCCATGAAGCATGTGGGATCTTAGTTCCCCAGGGATCAGACCTGTTCCCCCTGCATTGGAAGTATAGACTCTTTACCACTGGATCGACAGGGAAGTCCCTCAGATCTCTTCTTAAGGAGTAAAGCTTAGCTATCAACTCAACCTCCCAAAACAGACTCTATTAGGTAGGATGTCTGCTCATAATTCAGGCTCCTCCCCGTAACATCACCTACTAGAGACATCATGCAGACCGCAATGGGTTCACCACCAAGAGAGCCCTCTTCAAGGGTTGAACCATGTCCAGGTTACTGATAATGACCCTGATGGTAATTTGTGGGTGCCCAGGGTCCAGCAACACTGGGAAGGATGAGCAAGTGATGTGGGCAGGGTAACCAATAACCATGAAAAAGACCACAAAACCTGCAGCTCTGAACTTTTACAGGAAGACCCTGAGTTCCCCTGCCTCCTTCCTCCTCCTGAAAGACTCTTTTTCCCTCCCTTCCCACATCCCAAGGACTTCCCTGATAGCTCAGTTGGTAAAGAATCCGCCTGCAATGCAGGAGACCCTGGTCCAATCCCTGAGTTGGGAAGATCCCCTTGAAAAGAGAAAGGCTACCCACTCTGGTATTCTGGCCTTGAGAATTTCATGGGCTGTATAGTTCATGGGGTTGCAAAGAGTCAGACAGGACTGAGAGATTTTCACTTTCGCTTTCCTACATCCTCACCCTTGGGCCTCACTCCAGGCCCAGGCCCAGGAGTATCCTGAAGAGCTCGCTGACTCCACCAGAGTGATGTGAGGACTTAGGCAGAGGACGCTGCCAAAGAGGCCAATGTCAGAGACTGAGTGCCAAGAGCAGGAGCTGAGGGTACCAGTTCTAAGTGAATCATTCTTTTTTCTTTCACTGAATTGATCAGTATAATGAGTATCATGAGTATCATGTAAGAATATTAACAATCCTTTGCATTCTAAAATGCTGTTACATACATTACTCCAAGAAGTATGTAGGGTGTGCCCATTATACAGATGGAGAAGCCATGTCTCAAAAGGGTAAGGGGGGTACTTCCCTGGTGGTCCACTGGTTAAGACTCTGCACTTCCACTGAAGGGGGCATGGGTTTGAACCCTGGTCAGGGAACCGTTAATAGATCCCACATGTGAAAACTAAGAGTTCACATGCCGAAACTAAAAAGATCCTGCATGACTCAATGAAGATGAAAGACCTCAAGTGCCACAATAATACCCAGAACAGCCAGATAAATAATAAGAATTTTTTAAAAGGCTGCATTTCTACTGCAGCCACTGTAGGGGGATGGGTTCAATCCTTGGCTGGAGAAGTTCCACATGCCAGGTGGCAAGGTTATAAAAATTTTTTAAAAGGTTAAGAGATTGCCCAAAGGTCACCCAGTTAACTGAGGGATTCGAGATCTTCTAGAAGCTGGTAACTCCCTCTTGGACCCAGGTGCTCCTGTGAGCTGCCATCACTGATGATTCCCTGAAAAGAGTGACTCCTGGTCTCTCAGTGGAAAGCAGGGGAGCTCAGAATCAGAACATAGAGACGTTCACAAATGTCAACACTTTAGCTTTAACAAATTTATCTGAAAGCACATTTCTCCAAAACAATTTATTCCTAAACAGTTAAAGCTACGAAGGGATGGGGAGAGACAGTTGTCAAAAAATGAATTGAACAGACAGGATAACAGACAGGTTAAGGGGAATAATTGGAGGCTTTTTTCCTTGTTATTCAACAGCTTCTTTTTCAGGCCTGTCAATCACTGTTTATCACACTTGAACCAAAACAATGATTTTTTTTTCTCTTCTCTGAGGCCAAGAGGACCTACTGGGGAGACAGTCACTGATACTGAGGCAGGACTAGCATGACATATAGTTTGGAGTTGGGCAGCTTAAAAGTGTTCACAGCAACATGGAAACCAGGAGGCCTATGCCAGTGGGAATGGCCCATGCCAGTCACCAATAATACACCTGGCAGAAGGGAAAGTAGACATTTTCCAACCTCCTACTATGGGCTGGCATTCTTCATTAAAACTTCTCAGCAACCCTGCCAGATAGACATTCTTATTCCCACTTCACAGATTAAAATGCTGAGGTTCAGGGATGTTAAAAAGCACACACACAAAATAAACTGCACAAGGCTAAATGCAAGAAAATGCAATGCCAATGAAACTGAATGTCCAATTTTGCAACTAAGATGCGTGTCAGAATCTCGATAGTAGGCTGTGGCTCAAGCAAGTCTCTGTCCTACTGGGACTCTGGGGACTAAGACAGAGCAATCAACCTAGTTCCAGACACGGGATGAGGCAGGGGAAGAGCAACTATTGAACTCAGGGGCTGGGGGCTGGGAAGGGGGCTCACGCTTAGGGGCTTACCTAACTCAAGTGACAACACAGCCACATCCAAATTCTGCTAAATGAAGCCCTGGACATTTGGATGGAGCTTAGCCATTGACCCATCTTGGAAGAACTGAGCATAATAGAGGAAGAGAATAGAGTGTTAAGGGAGCGCAGAGGGGAAGAATGTGATCCAAGAAGAGCAGAGAAGGCTCTCTAGAGGAAGGGATAACTGAGTTGAGAGGTAGCCATGTAAGTGAAAGTGGAGGAGAGGAAAAGAGAAGAGAATTCCCAGCAGGGAAGACAATGAGCAAAGACACATGCATCAGTAACAGCATGAGGGAGGAAGAAAACTATAGTTGGATGTAACCTGAGTGATAAACTAGAAGAAAGAAATGATGGCTCATAGGCAATAGCTTGTCACGATTAACTTCGACGGGATGCTTACCACACGCCCGGTATGTCTAAGATCTTTCCATATATTATCCGATTCATTCGTTCCACAAATATTTATTGAGCACTACAAGGGTGGGCTATATGAGGATCCAGACTGCCTGCTGCTTGCTGGACAAACACCCTCAGGCAGGGTAACCAGGCCAGGTTGGGGTCTCCCTCTTCTTAGCCAGAGCCTGGACCTCAGAGGGCAAAGGTTGAGCCTCCTTCTTGTCAGAACAGAGAACAACATTTGTCTTGGTGGAGATTTACAGGAATATGGGGAACTGACTGTGACCTGACTTCAAAAGATCTGACACCAGGAAGACTACAACAACTAACCCCTTGCATGGTTCTGCAATAAACATTTCTCTGCTCCAAACTCTGACATTTCGATATCGTTTGGTCTCGCTGTGTGTCAGGCACGTAGACTTACATTTGATCACACTGAGACTTGGGCCACGGGCACATACATGTCTGACTCTGACCTTCCCCGTGTCCACGCCAAAAGCTCCTCTGGGGCCCAAGGTAGCAGTAGTTGCTGGGTAGGGGAGGAGGAGCAGGTAAGCAAGAAATCATTCCAAGGATGTGGGCAGCAGCAGAGGTGGGATCACATGTGAATTGGGCTTCCAGACTCCAAGAGCACGCTTCATTGTCCCATCAGAACTGACTTATAAAAAATAAGAATAATTTCAAGACGGCAACCACAGAGCACTAATCTCCAGTTGCACAGGCTCTCCCTTCGGAGAGTGGGCCCTGTGAAACAGCATTGGTTTTAGCCTGTGAAGCCATCCTTGAAGTATTATCATATAGCAGTGTTAGATGCTCAGTTGTGTCCAACTCTTTGCAACACCATGGACTGTAGCCCATCAGGCTCCTCTGTCCATGGGATTCTCCAGGCAAGAATATTCGAGTGAATTGCCATTCCCTTCTCCAGAGGATTTTCCCAACCCAGAGATTGAACCTGGGTCTCCTGTGTTTCAGGCAGATTCTTTACTGTCTGACCTACATATCAGTTCAGTTCAGTTCAGTCACTCAGTCGTGTCCGACTGTGACCCCATGAATTGCAGCACTCCAGGCATCCCTGTATCACCAACTCCCGGAGTCCACTCAAACCCATCTCCATTGAGTCAGTGAGCCATCCAACCATCTTATCTTCTGTCATCCCCTTCTTCTCCTGCCCTCAATCTTTCCCAGCATCAGGGTCTTTTCAAATGAGTCAACTCTTTGCATCATGTGGCCAAAGTATTGGAGTTTCAGCTTCAACATCAGTCCTTCCAATGAATACCCAGGACTGATCTTTAGGATGGACTGGTTGGATCTTCTTGCAGTCCAAGGGACTCTCAAGAGGCTTCTCCAACACCACAGTTCAAAAGCATCAGTTCTTCAGTGCTCAGCTTTCTTAACAGTCCAACTCTCTCATCCATACATGACTACTGGAAAAACCATAGCCTTGACTAGATGGACCTTTGTCGACAAGGTAATGTCTCTGCTTTTTAATATGCTGTCTAGGTTGGTCATAACTTTCCTTCCAAGGAGTAAGTGTCTTTTAATTTCATGGCTGCAATCACCATCTGCAGTGATTTTGGAGCCCAGAAAAATAAAGTCTGACACTGTTTCCCCATCTATTTGCCATGAAGTGATGGGACCAGATGACATGATCTTAGTTTTCTGAATGTTGAGCTGTAAGCCAACTTTTTCACTCTCCTCTTTCACTTTCATCAAGAGGCTCTTTAGTTATTCTTCACTTTCTGCCATAAGGGTGGTGTCATCTTCATGTCTGAGGTTATTGATATTTCTCCTCACAATTTTGATTCCAGCTTGTGCTTCCTCCAGCCCAACGTTTCTCATGATGTACTCGGCATATAAGTTAAATAAGTAGGATGACGCTATATAGCCTTGATGTACTCATTTTCCTATTTTCCTCATGTACCAGTCTATTGTTCCATGTCGAGTTCTAACTGTTGCTTCCTGACCTGCATACAGGTTTCTCAAGAGGCAGGTCAGGTGGTCTGGTATTCCCATCTCTTTCAGAGTTTTCCACAGTTTATTGTGATCCACACAGTCAAATGTTTTGGCATAGTCAATAAAGCAGAAACAGATGTTTTTCTGGAACTCTCTTGCTTTTTTGATGATCCAGTGGATGTTATGTTAGTCCTATTCTTGACTCTAGGATATAGCAGTGGATAGAACAGAAGAGATATAAGTTCCACTCTCTTGCAACTTACATTAAGTATATGTGTTGTGAGGGGTGAGGGGAGCAAACCAGCAGAATAAATGAAGCAAATAGATAGTATGTTCAATGGTGGTAAATACAATGGAGGAAGTGATGCAGGAAGAGGGCATAATGGTGCTGGAGAACATGCATTTTTTAAAAGGAAAGTCAGGAATAAGCCCACAAAGAAGGTAATTTTTGAGCAAAGATTTGAAGGAAGTAAGAGAATAAAGCAAGAGCATAGGAAGGAGAATATTCCAAACAGACAAAAGAGCAAATACAGAGACCTTGAATCAAGAGTGTTCTTGGCTTGCTCAAGAAGGCTGATGTGAGTAGAATAGGACACATGAGGGGAAGCTGGTAGATGAGGTCAGAGAAGACACAAGGGATACAGATCAAGTTGGGCCTTGTAAGCTGTTAGAAAGACTTGGGCTTTAGCTTTGAGTATGATGGGAATCTTGGGAGCATTTTGAAGAGAGAAGTAATATGAGCTGATGTATTTTAAAAGGCTCACTCTGGCTGCTATGTGAAGAAGAGATGACTGAGTTGAGCCTCAAATTTTGAGTGGTAGCCATACAAGTGAAAGTGGAAGATAAGGACTAGAAAGACAAGGACTTCCATGTAGTTAAGACTCCACACTTCAATGTAGGGGATGTGGGTTCCATCTCTAGTCAGGGAATTAAAACCCCACATGCCTTGCAGACAAAACATTAAATTAAAAAATAAAGAGGACTAGAAAGACAGCATGAACCAGGGACTATTGCAATAATCCAGGGGGAAGATGATAGTATCTTGGACCAGAGTGGTATCAGTGAAAAATTATCTGATCCTGGATATATTCTGAAAGGAGAATCAACATTATTGTTGTTATTCAGTTGCTGAGTCCTGTCCAACTCTTGCAACCCCATGCACGGTAGCAGGCCAGGCTCCTCTGTCCTCCACTATCTCCTGGAGTTTGCTCAGATTCATGTCTATTGAGTCATGATGTTATCTAACCATCTCATCCTCTGCCACCTCCTTCTTTTGCCTTCAATCTTCCCCAGCATCAGGGTCTTTTCCAATGAGTCAGCTCTTTGCATCAAGTGACCAAAGTATTGTAGCTTCAGAAACAGTCCTTCCAATGAATATTCAGAGTTGATTTCTTTTAGGATTGATGTATTTTCTCACAAATCAGATAAAGGCAATTTGTGAAAATGAGCAAAAACAAGGACTCCAAGAATTTTGACCAGAGCAATTGAAAGAATGTTGCCATTAATTGAGATGGGGAAGAATATTGATGACGGTGATTTTAAGAGAAAATTGGAAGTTCAGTTTCAAAAAGATTAAGTTAAAAAAGCCTATTAGGCTTCTAAGTAGAGATAACAAGTAGACAGTTGTATATAAGCCTGGAGTTTGAGGACAGTATATGGACTGCAGATATAAATGCAGGAGTAGTTAGCATATAAAGAGAAGGCAGTGGCACCCCACTCCAGTACTCTTACCTGGAAACTCCCATGGACGGAGGAGCCTGGTAGGCTGCAGTCCAGGGGGTCGCAAAGAGTCAGACATGACTGAGGGACTTCACTTTCACTTTTCACTTTCATGCACTGGAGAAGGAAATGGCAACCCACTCCAGTGTTCTTGGCTAGAGAATCCCAAGGACGGAAGAACCTGGTTGGCTACTGTCTGTGGGGTTGCACAGAGTTGAACACGACTGAAGTGACTTAGCAGCAGCAGCAGCAGTTAGCATATAAATGATATCTTAACATAATGAAACTAGATGAGATCTCCAAGGGAGCTGAGTGTATGTAGAGAGATGAGGTTTAAAGACAGCTCTGAGGTACAACAACATAAAAGTTTAGGAGGAATTACCAACAAAGGAGACTGAGAAAGGATGGCCAATGAGATGAGAAGAAAACTGAGAGAGCGTGGTGTCCCAAAGCGGGTGAAGAAAGTGTTTCAAGAAGGAGAGGCTGACCCTCAGTGTTAGAGGCTGCTGACAGACCAATAGGAGGAATAAGAACTGGATGATTGACACAGATTTGGATTTATCGACATAGAGTTCAGTAGTAACTTCAACAAGAGTAGATTCAGTGGTGTGGTTGGGGGTGAAATCACAAACAGAGAAGGTTCAGAAGGAAAATGAACCAACCCAGTATTTTGAAAATTGATAAATAAAACGGGAGAATCTAATATTTATCCTCTTTTTTCTCAGGGTAACCAAATAGTTGTTGAAGAGGAGTTTCTTTTTATAGAAATATTCTGCTAAAAAAGAAAGAAAGAAAGAAATATTCAGCTAGCAAGTAAGGAAGGAATGATAGAATATTATCATTTTGCAGCCCCAGATGAATGAGTGGATCTCAACGATGCTCACCATTAGTTTTATGAAAAGATGTTGTCCTGAATAAAAAGGAACCTGAATCTGATTAAGCCTCTAGATCTAACACCAATTTGTAAAAACTACAGGGAGAGAGGAACCCACTTGGCAACACCACAGGGAAGCAATCAGGAAATTCCAGGCTATGGGAAAATCTACAGGAAAAGTAGTTCATTTCATCAACAACAACAAAATCACAAAAATGGGGGGGGAAAGAGGGGGAAAACTTATAGATTAAAAGAGAGTTAGAGGTAAATTTTAAAAAATTACAGTGACCGACCCTTATTTAGATCTTAATTCAAACAAACTGGAGGGATAGCATGACATTGGAAATAATTAAAAATTTTAACATTGGTTGGATATCTGATTATATTAAAAATGACTGTTGGGACCTTCTTGGCAGTCCAGTGGTTAAGACTGCACTTCCAATGCAGGAGATGTGAGTTCGATCCCTGGTTGAGGAACTAAGATCCCCTATACTGCACAGCACAGTCAAAAAGTGAGGGGAAAAAAAGACTGTTAATTTCATTAGATTTGACATAGTATTGAAGTTTTGGTAAAGCATTTCTGTTTCTTAGAGGCATGTGTTGAAATATCTACAAACAAAATATGCCCAGATTTGCTGCAAAATAACCCATGAAAAGAGGTGGAAAAGAAAATAACGCTTGACCAAAAATTAATAATTATTGAAAATTAAGTGATAGGTACATGGGAATATATTAAATAATTTTCTTTCCTGTGTATGTTTGAAATTTTCTTGCTACAAAAGTTTTTTTAAAAAACAGAAAACATAAAGAAAAGAAACTAGTTACAGTGAGTACAGATAATTCTTTCAAGGAGTTTTGCCATAAAGGGAACCAGAAAAATAAGGCAATGGCCAATACTATTTTATTTGATCCTCAATAATGATTTTTTTAAGTAGATGGCATGATTATCAACCCTACTTTGCAGATACAGAAACTAAAGTATAAGAAACTAAGCAAGTTAAGTAACTCATGTAGGGATACACAATAAATGTCAGAACTAGAATTCAAACCCAAGTAGTTAGGATCCACATCTCTCTTAACCACTATGCTCACTATAAATGCAGGGGGATGAACAGTCAGCTTCATTTTACTTCGGACTACTTTCACAGATTAGTGAGTGACAAAATCAGAGGCAAGGAAACAAGTTCAGAGGCTGCTGCAAAAGCCTAGGCAGGAGATTTTGAGGACCTGGACTAGAACAGCGGCAATAGAAATGGGAGAAATGGAAGAGTAGCAAAGAGTAGCTACTGTTTTGCTAGAGAAACAACAACTGGTAGATTTTGGTGAGGTCTGTAGATTTTTGTGAGACAGGCATAAATATGGATCATAGATTTGCAGCTCTGTTAACTAAAAGAGGTGGGACAGAGAAGACAAGAGGAAAAGTGGGATGAGGTGAGACATTAGTTCATTTGGGGTATATTAAATGCTCCAGTGCTCTCCATGGGGAGAAAGATATCAGATGTGAGACCATTTCCATTTTTTGGCAGAGTTGTTCTTACCGGTAAACCTCTTATTAGTAACTACAAGTGATGAGTTTCTGGTTGAGGAAGAAAGTAAGCATTACCTTACCTATCATTCAGAAGAGGCAATGGAGTTAACATTTTGCCTTCAGGCTCTGGCTTGAATATCTGACACCTGAGTTTGATTGGCGCTCGTGGTAAAGAAACCGCCTGCCAACGCAGGAGACATAAGAGACTCGGGTTCAATCTCTAGGTTAGGATGATCCCTTGAAGGAGAGCACAGCAACACACTCCACTATTCTTGCCTGGAGAATACCATAGACAGAGGGCCTGGAGGGCTACAGTCCATAGGGTCACAAAGAGTCAGACATGACTGAAGTGACTTAGCACATCCATCCAAACAGGCATGATTCCACCCAGGTTCTTAACTTCAGCCCTAGGTAAATTTCATGTGGCCAAAGAATACATGTTTGAAAGTTAGACAATTTCATATGCAGAGGCTGCATTTCAAAGAAAGGGACACACCACCTGATACCTATCTAACACTGCGTAAATTTACTCAGCCTTTCAGAGTCTTGGTTTCCCCAGTTGAAAATGAGAGTAAAAAAGAAAATGAGAGTAATGATATTTGTCTCTTAAAATTAAGATGAGTCACTGGAAGTAAAGAACCTAGCAAAGGCAATTAGGTGCTCAATAAATCTCACTTTCATAATCATTCCCCTTTGTGAGGCTCTCAGGTTGTGATATCCCCATGCCCTTGGTGGTATTTCAGTTCAGTTCACTTTAGTTCAGTCACTCAGTTGTGAACTGCAGCACGCCAGGCCTCCCTGTCCATTACCAACTCCCGGAGTTCACCCAAACTCATGTCCATTGAGTCAGTGATGCCATCCAACTATCTCATCCTCTGTCATCCCCTTCTTCTCCTGGTCCCAATCCTTCCCAGCATCAGGGTCTTTTCAAATGAGTCAACTCTTCGCATGAGGTGGCCAAAGTATTGGACTTTCAGCTTCAACATCAGACCTTCCAATGAACACCCAGGATTGATCTCCTTTAGGATGGACTGGTTGGATCTTCTTGCAGTCCAAGGGACTCTCAAGAGGCTTCTCCAACACCACAGTTCAAAAGCATCAATTCTTTGGTGCTCAGCTTTCTTCACAGTCCAACTCACATCCATACATGACTACTGGAAGAACCATAGCCTTGACTAGACGGACCTTTGTTGACAAAGTAATGTCTCTGCTTTTCAATATGCTGTCTAGGTTGGTCATAACTTTCTTTCCAAGGAGTAAGTGTCTTTTAATTTCTTGGCTGCAATCACCATCTGCAGTGATTTTTGAGCCCCCCAAAATAAAGTCTGACACTGTTTCCACTGTTTCCCCATCTATTTGCCATGAAGTGATGGGACCAGATGACATGATCTTAGTTTTATGAATGTTGAGCTTTAAGCCAACTTTTTCACTCTCCTCTTTCACTTTCATCAAGAGGCTTCCTCGTTCCTTTTCACTTTCTGCCATAAGGGTGGTGTCATCTGCATATCTGAGGTTATTGAAATTACTCCCGGCAATCTTGATTCTAGCTTGTGCTTCTTCCAGCCCAGTGTTTCTCATGATGTACTCTGCATGTCAGTTAAATAAGTAGGGTGACAATATATAGCCTTGGCATACTCCTTTTCCTATTTGGAACCAGTCTGTTGTTCCATGTCCAGTTCTAACTGTTGCTTCCTGATCTGCATACTGGTTTCTCAAGAGGCAGGTCAGGTGGTCTGGTATTCCCATCTCTTTCAGAATTTTCCACAGTTTACTGTGATCCACACAGTAAAAGGCTTTGGCATAGTCAAAAAAGCAGAAATAGATGTTTCTCTGGAACTCTCTTGCTTTTTCAGTGATCCAGTAGATGTTGGCAATTTGATCTCTGGTTCCTCTGCCTTTTTTAAACCAGCTTGACCATCTGGAAGTTCACGGTTCACATATTGCTGAAGCCTGGCTTGGAGAATTTTGAGCATTACTTTACTAGCATGTGAGATGAGTGCGATTGTGCAGTAGTTTGAGCATTCTTTGGCATTGCCTTTCTTTGGGATTGGAATGAAAATTGACCTTTTCCAGTCCTGTGGCCACTGCTGAGTTTCCCAAATTTGCTGGCATATTGAGTGCAGCACTTTCACAGCATCATCTTTCAGGATTTGAAATAGCTCAACTGGAATTCCATCACCACCACTAGCTTTGTTTGTAGCGATGCTTTCTAAGGCCCACTTGACTTCACATTCCAGGATGTCTGGCTCTAGGTGAGTGATCACACCATCGTGATTATCTGGGTTGTGAAGATCTTTTTTGTACAGTTCTTCTGTGTACTCTTGCCACCTCTTCTTAATATCTTCTGCTTCTGTTAAGTCCTTATCTATGTCTAGGAAGAGCAAAGGCATCAGGCCTTGACAGTCTTATCTGATGCAAGTGCATCCCATCCTGATTTAGGAATACCTCCACCCCCATTTGGAGTGCAAAAATCCACTAGGTAAGGCTCTCCCAGGATTGCAAGGTTGACTCACACTGCTTCTGCCTGTTGCTTCACAATGGGTGGTTCCCTGCGGGGGGTATCAGCACCAAGTGCGTGGACAGCTCCTTCCCTGACTTCCTTACTCTTAATTCTGGAACCTCCCTCTGCCCATGGTTCTGATCAAGGTCTCCTTCCCTTTCTTGCTCTTCTTACCGTGGCTTTAATCACTTGAGTCAGATTCTGTAGGTTTGGCATTTAGTAAATCTTCAAATTTTTAGGAAATGTCGCACTGCTATCTACAGAGACTGATTTTGATACAAGCTTATGCTTTGAAAAGAATGTAACTTTAAAGTTTTTTTTATAGTGATCCCCTACTGGGTTGAAATTAATGCCTTTTATAGTTTGATTCTCTCTAGCTTTGTTTTTCATGTCTTGGGAAAATGCTTGTGTTGCTGCCTTAGCTTTTCACAAATTACTAAGGAGTTATGGGTGCATTCAGGGGGTCTCGATCTTCTGGACTCATACTGAGATTATATAGCTTAAGAGAGTATATAGCTTCTCTCTCTTTTTCCCTAGAGAGAGACATGGCCTACAGAAGTAAGAGAAGTGTAACTGTTACCATAGGAGATAATTGTTTTGTTTTAAGAAAACTGAACTGAACCATATGTATGTCAACAACTAGAGTAGATTCCTAAACATTGAATATAAAGTCAAAACGTTAAAACCTGAATGTTATCTTCAGGCCTCCTTAAATTGGGGTCTTAAATCTCTTTACCTGGGTCCTGGGCTGACATCAGCACTCTCGTATTCGGGTGCCTGGAGAAAGAGTCTTCCAGATTAGGACTCTCTAAGAGTACTCAGTTGATCCCACTTCTGGAAAGTGATCCCACTTGGTGGAAACATGCATCCATGTCTACCGTATAACTACTGTAACTACCTAGTCAGATATCTTACAAATGTCACTTCATCGAGTCTTCTCAGCATCCCTGGGAGGTAGATGTTTATATCCCCTTTACAGATACAAATGGAAGCTAAAACTTGAGAAGAGGTTATAACTTACTCAAGACCACTCAAGGGATAGCAGTTCTTAACAGTCACCTGTCTGCAGCCTCAGGTACTCTAATAAGGCAAATGGCTCTGGTATAATAGAGGCTGACTGTGGGACACAGGGTTGCTCATTCCAGAATAAAAGTTCAGAAGTACTCTTCACATTTGTGAGCCAGTGCCTCTCAAAGTTTGTCCTAAAAAGCACAAGCGGATTCTAAAACAGCTGCATCAGAATGATCGGTGGGCATGTTAAGAATGAAAATATATAGACCCTGTTCCCAAAATTCTAGTTCAGTAGGCATGGAACACAGCCAAGGAATCTAAATTTTTAAAGATTTCTAGGGGATTCTTGTGCACTGACAGATCTGGGAACCACTGCTCTTGGCAACCTTCATGAGGCTCAGGCTTCCCTCTTCTACTTGCAGTTATAAAATAATCCTTAGGAATTCAGAGCCAAGGCACGATTCTGAAGGAGGAACTACAGTCCCCATGGAAATGATCACACACAGCACTTGGAAATTGGTTGGGGCTAGTGGTTCTCAATCAGAAAATATGTGTCAATACCAGGAACACTTTCTCAACCCCAACACACTCGTTTCAGTTGAGAACTACTGCATATCTGATGAGCCTAGAAATAAACTTGTTGGAGGTAAGAGATAACTGTTTCCTCAGGGATTAACGTAACCTCCTCAGGACTAGTACAGAGCGGCCACTACATTCTCCACCATCTGGTGTATCTTCTAGGAGGATTTCTAATTTATCTCCAGGGAACTTCCCATGTGTTCCCCCATTACAACTTGAGGAGGTTTGCACTTACTTGGAGGTTCCTCCTGGGCTTTTCTACATAGGGGGCTTAGATGCTTCCTCCTTTTGGTTTCGAGTGTCCTGGGACTTGTTGACTGTTACATGCACACTGAATGAGGTCTAAGCTCAACTGGTAACTGCTCTAAGTAAAAGAGCAGGCACATCCATGTCCTGTGAGAGTAGTGAGGACTGAGGTGAACTGTCTAAAGGAAGATGCTTCTTCATAATTGCAATCAATTCTTGCCATATAGAAGTGCATTATTACCAGAACTTCTGTTATTGTTTTTTTTTTCAGTGTCAGAAATCAGGATTCCTAAATATTGGTTCAAATTAAAACTTTAAAATATCATGTGGGCCAAACAAAAGATTTCTAGAGACTTCCCTGCTGGTCCAGTGGTTAAGAATTCACCTTGCAATGCAGGGGGCACAGGTTCAACCCCTGACCAGAAACAAAGACCCCACATATGTCAGAGCAACTAAGCCCATGCACTCCAACTACTGAGCCCATGCACCACAACAAGAGAGTCCGTGTGCCGTCAAAAAGGATCCCGAGTGATGCAACTAAGAGGTGGCAAATAAATAAGTTTTAAACAGTATTTAAAATAAAAAGATTTCTGTAGGCCACATCTGGCCAGTTTACAAACTAAACTCAGCAGAAGATAATCCCTTCCTGATTTTTGGTTGACTTGAGGGCAGACTGTCACACTTGGCCCTATCTGTCAAAGGAAGCAATTTTATTTTGGAAGCTGCAGTTCTAAAGCACTCAGTTACCCCATGCTGGCCACCTGTCAAGGTGAAGCTGTGAGGGTGGCCTTTGGTTTTAGGGAGAGAGATTGAGGCAGAAGGGGTGGAACAGAGATTGTCACCAAACGTGTTCTGGTTGATTGTGCTACAGCATCTTTTATGTTTGTGTGGTTTTTCTTTCCCTTTTAAAATTGAAATACAGTTGATTTACCATGTTGTGTTAGTTTCAGGGGTATAGCAAAATGAATCAATTGTACACATCCATGTAGCCACTTTTTTAAAGATTATTTTCCCATATAGGTTATTATAGATTATTGAGTGGAGTTCCTTGTGCTATACAGCAGATCCTGGTTTATCTATTTTATCTACAGTACTGTGTATATTTCCCTTCATGGGTCACAGCCTTGTCATAGAGAAGGGGCTCACGTAACTCACTGAAGCTATGAGACATACTTCGTGGGACCACCCAAGATGGATGGGTCACATGAAGAGCTCTCATAAAATTGGCCCACTGGAGGAGGAAATGGCAACCCACTCCATTATTCTTGCCTAGAGAATGCCATGGCCGGTATGAAAAGGCAAAAAGATATGATACCAGAAGATGAGTCCCCCAGGTGGGGGGCCAGTTTATCTCTCACTCTACTTAAAGGAGCTTATTGACATGCTGATAGGCAAGATTCCACTGCTAAAAACCACTCATAAATTACTGTTGTCTATTCCAAAAAATCAAGTGGGCAACTCAATGCTGTTAGAATGGAAGCCAGCTGTTACACTGGCTTCTTGTCTTCTTGTGTATCTTCCAAATCTCCCATGGAAAAAGGATCATCTCCACTCCAATCAGTACCGCTCTCTGCAATTGGAACAACCCAAAGTGGGCTTTGCATTCTGCTTATCTCTCTAATTTCTATTCCAAGTGACCTGGGGTATTTGACCACTTGTAAAGGAGAATGCAACTTGTCTTTTTATTCTCTACCACCACAAGTGTGATTGTGCTCTCATTCTCCTTCCTTCACTTTCTAAAACTGTTTAGTCAGTCTTTCCTGCTGCAAAGAAATAATTATAGGGGGTGAGGAGGAAATCAGTCATCAGGGGACAGATATTCTTTTTGCCTTGCAGCTCTCACTTCCTCCAGTCCTCATCTTTACCACTTTCTGGTGGGTGAGAACTCTGCTGGGTAAATGCCTTTCCTGAGAAAAGAAACCCTCAACTAGGTGGGTGGTTCTGAAACAAAAATAGTGGCAAAGACCTGGCTGATGGAGAAGTATCCAAGGAAGTTTTATGGGATGCCCCTCTATTCTCAAGAGCAGCTGGGCTCCAGATTCATGGATTAAAGCCTCAGTTCCTTTTCTAAAAAAATATTAATTTGGCTGCATTGGGTCTTAGTTGCAGCATACACGATTTTTGTTGTGGCATATGGACTCTCTAGTTGGGGAGCGTAGGCTCTGGAGCCCACAGGCTCAATTGCTTTGTAGCATGTGGAATCCCAGTTTCCCAACCAGGGATTGACACTGTGTCCCCTACATTGCAAGGTGGATTCTTAACCACTGGACCCAATCCACTAGGGTCCCAAAAGGCATAGTTCCTTTGACACAGGGTCTGTGTGTTTCAAGTTTCCAGCCACAGTCAGTGGCTCACTTGAGGTGTATGAAAGTACTCACAAGTATTTTGGAGGAGGACAAAGATTTTCAGAATCTCCTCTGTAGTTTATCCAAAATGCTCATACTTGTCCTCTCCAGCCATGCCAACCCTCTAGTTTATCAGAGTTGGCAGTGGAGTAAGGAGTCAACCATGCACAGTTCAGAAAAATTCCCTAGATGATTTTTATTCTAGACTATTTCCTCTCCCATGGTTCCTTCACCTCTAGCCCTAATTGAGAACCATTGAACTGAGAATTACCCAGTCCCTTGGGTTTCTTTGGGAATATTGTGGCTACATGAAGTCTATAAATGAGGTGCCCATTAACACACACACACACACACACACACACAATTTGAACCTTAAATAAGACAATGGATGGGATTAGACATATGCATAGTTACCTGAAGGAGAAGGGTGACTCCATTGTGTAATTGAAGGTATTAACAGTCCTGAGTGAATGAAGTGAAGATCGCTCAGTCGTGTCCAACTGTTTGCAACCACATGGTCTATACAGTCCATGGAATTCTCTAGGCCAGAATACTAAGGCGGTTAGCCTTTCCCTTCTCCAGGGCATCTTCCCAACCCAGGGAGCAAACTCAGGTCTCCCACATTGCAGGCAGTTTCTTTACCAGTTGAGCCACAAGGGAAGCCCAGTCCTAAAGTATGTGGCAAATTGAATGGGTAGGTAGTACAGAGGAAAGAGAAATTGTCAGTCAAGAAAACATATATGAAGGAAAAGTGCTGAAGCAAAGATTGATAGTGCCCATCGCCAAGGGAATCTCAACAATCAGACCTGGCCCATCATGGGCAATTGATAAAACCATCTCTGTCACAAGAAGGAAGAATCAGTCCACCCAAGGCACCATCATCTATTAGGGCTTGCTCAGTGACTCAGTGGGTGAAGAATCTGGGTGCAGTGCAGGAGCTACAGGAGACGCAGTTTCGATCCTGGGTCAGGAAAATCCCCTGGAGGAGGAAATGGCAACCCCCTCCAGTATTCTTGCTAGAAAACTCCCATGAACAGAGGAACCTGGCAGGCTACAGTCCTTGGAGTCACGAAGAGTCGGACACAACTGAGCACACACAACAGCAACAGTCTATTACCCCCAGAGCTAATTCTTTGCTCCTTCAAGTGATTGTCTGACCTCCTGTTTTATAGGTTGAGAAAGTTCTGGTCTGTATTTCTAGTCCTTGAGACAGTGGTTTTCATGGTAAATGGCTTTTGATTAAACACAATGTGACATTCCATGAAGCTTGATTGTAAGGCCCTGCCTGATATGCCTCAACCTGACTTTTTAACCAACAGTGACATAATAATAGTCCTTTTAAAAGGACTATTCTTTTTTTTTAATGTGAAACTCACATAGCATAAAATGAACCATTTTGAACTGAGCAATTAAATGGCACATAGCACACTCATAATGTTATACAACTACCATCTCTACCTTCTAAAACATTTTATCACCCCAAAAAAGTAACCCTGTACCATTAAGCACCCATTCTCCCTTCCCCCAGCCCCTGGCAACTCCCAATACTCATTCAGTGAGCATTTACCTATTCTGAGAATTGCCCATAAACAGAATCATACAATATATGAACTTTTGGGCCTGGCTTCTATCGTTTAGCATGTTTTCAAAGTTTATTTACATTGTAACACGGATCAGTACTTCATCTCTTTCTATGGCTGAATGCTACTGCCTTGTATATACATACCACAGTTGGTTTATCCATTCACCCACTGATGGATACTTGGGTTCTTTTCCACTTTTTGGTCATTGTGAATAGCACTGCTATGAACATGCATGTTATATGAAAACACACATGTTAAGGAAAAATAAAGAATTCAGTTTGGATAAGTTGAGTTTGAGTTGTCTATTAGATATGGACAGTAGTTACCATGTTTTGTCATTACCTGTTTACTTCTGTATGTCTTTGTTAACTGCTTTATCAGTTAACAGTGAGCAGTAGACAGTAAACTTGACAACACCAAGAACCAGATCTTTCTTATTGAGTGTTGTGTCCCCAGCACCTAACATGAAACTTGGCACTTAGTAGATGATCATTAAGTTATATTTTAATAAATAAGTCAAAATGCAGTCAGGTCCAGCTCATCTCTCCTTTGTACTCAGTTTGTAACATTACTTTAAGATGCACATTTTTATTAGACTTTACTTTCCACTGTATTTCTAACACTTTTCTATTCCTATAGGAAGTGGCATTCTTGTATTCGTAGTTTAATAAACCATGAAATGCCTCTCACCCCATCTCCTTACTCTCTCTTTACCTTTCCATTCATGCAATCTCTGGCACAAATGGCATAACTTAATAAATGCTGAGGGAAAAAAAATGCTGAGGGTACTTCCCAATAGGGCTTCTCTAGTGGCTCAGTGGTGAAGAATCTTCCTGCCAATGCAGGAGACGTGGATTCGATCCCTGGGTCGGGAAGACTCTCTGGAGAAGGAAATGGTAACCCACTCCAGTATTCTTGCCTGGGAAATCCCATGGACAGAGGAGCCTGGCGGGCTATAGTTCATGGGGTGGCAAAAGAGTTGGACATGACTTAGCAACTAAGCAACAACAACTTCTCAATAACAACAGTAATATTTATTGAGTGCAAACTATGTGCCAGGTACTGTATAAAATGGTTTTACATCTCTTATCTAACACTTACAACACATGTATCAGCAAAAAGCCTAAAGCATGTTTTTTTTTTTTCCTAGTATTAGAACCACATGCTTCAGAATGGGAGCTTGTGTATATAGCCAGAAAGAACAGTTAAGATGGGTACATTAATTTATTTAAGTGAATATATATCAATGCCATTTTTTTAAGGTGCTGACTTGTATCAGCATAATGAAGCCATGGAGAACCTTGCAATTGGACAAATGAGTATATTAAGCTAAAAAAAATCATCAGGCAATAAACATTTACTGAGGCCTACTATAAAGATATTGGTTGGCGTAGGGGAAAACACAAGATAAAAGATATGAGCTTAGCCGGGGAGAGTTTGATCTAGAACAGGGACATGTCACCAGTGAGCCCTGGAAATCTGTCCATCAGTAGACTCTCACCCCCTCTATTAATCTCAAAGGGATCACATGAGATTCTTTGCAACTGAGTAGTTTGTAAAGGCGGCCTCCAAAAATTTCAATAGCCAGCCCACAAAAATCTTATAGTGGAGGCTCTAAAAGTGAACGCTGTTCTGAATTCAGGTACCTTGCTAAGGAAGGCAGAAGCTATGTCGAAACTCAATCCCCATCCACCCTGAGTGTGGGCTGTGCTTGGTGATTTGCTCTCAAAGAATATGATATGACAGAAGAGGGGCGGGGAGTAACTTTACCATGGAGAAGCCAGGCAAACATACCTCAGCCAGGTGTCCGAGTAAAAACCAAGAGTGATATGTCATCTTGATAGAATTTGCCCTTGATATGATGTGATGAGAATGACACTTCACCTCTAAGGCCTTCTTACCAAAAATCCATAGCCCCAGTCTAACTCTGAGAAAAATATCAGATACAAATTGAGGGATGTTCTATAAAATACTTGCCAGTACTCCTCAAAACCTTCAAGATGATCAAGAAAAGCAAAGTCTGAGAAACTCTTACAGACCAGAAGAGTTTAAGGAGATATGACACCTAAATATTAGTGGTAATTCTGTAGTTCAAGTGTTCACACTTCTTTAGTGAGACGTACTTCTTGAGTGTACAGGTAAAAGTAAAAGCTATAGGGTTAGCTGGCCCTGGGTTTGAATACCAGCTCTCCTCACTTATTAACTATGAGAACTTGGATAAACTTAAACCCCTTAAGACTCGGTTTACTCCCCTGAAAACAGAAATAAAATCAATAGTTCCAACATCATAGAATTGTCATCAGGCTTGAATTAGTTAATGCTTGTGACATTCTTAGTGTTAGGTCTGGCACATGCGTGCATGTGTACTAAGTCACTCAGTTGTGTCCAGCTCTTTGTGACCCCATGGACTGCAGCCTGCCATGCTCCTCTGTGCATGGCATTCTCCAGCAAGAACAGTGGAGTGGAAATCCCCCCTTCCTACTCTAGGGGCTCTTCCCAACCCAGGGATTGAACCTGCTCCACTTACGTCCTCCTCACTGGAAGGTAGGTTTTTCACCACTAGTGCCACCTGGGAAGTCGACTTAGGTCTGGCACGTAGTAAACAACAGCATGAGTTACTATTGAATTCATCTTTATTTACTTTAGTGAATAGTATGGTGGAGAGATTTAAGTTTTATTTTTACTCCTGGTCTTTAACCAGCACTTTCTGAATGATCTATCATTTTCTAGTTGATTGGAAATCACTATCTTCACAAAATAATACATCCTTATTTTTGCTAGAGGCTTTCTATTCTGTTTCATTAATTGACCTGTTTATTCTTGTGCAATACTACTTTGCAGTATTGTGTAGGTTTGTAACATGTTTTATAATTGCAAGTATAAGTACTCTCGTTGTATTATTCTTTACATATGTATAAATATATATATTTTTATTTCCTTGGTAACATTGCATGGCATATGGAATCTTTTTTTTTTAATGGCTTGTGGGATCTTAGTTCCTTGACCAGGGATTGAGCCTGCACCCCTTGCACGGGAAGCATGATGTCTCAACCACTGGACAGCTAAGGAAGTCCCTATTCTTTATATTTTTACAGTTGTTCTTATTCAGAATTTATTGGGAAACTTCCATGTGGAGAGCTTTCATAAGTTTAGAGAAAGGGTACTGGAACCAGAGGATGTAGCCCCACACCAAGGTGTAGGGGTGTGTGTGTAGATAGAGAGAGAGAGACAAAGAGATTGATTCTTCCATTAGCCATTAAAAGTCTTTCATGAATCTTATTCTCATGCCAGGCACAGTGTTTGGTTCTGGAAATATAGACTGAATAAGGCATGGACTCAGTTCTCAAGGAGCCTTCAGTGTAGGACCATGGACAAGTAAAACCGTGGTTCTAATACTGAAGCATTTTAGAGGGTTCTGTGGGAATACAGAGGGGGGTCATGTCAATGAGGAAGCAATAGCTGATATGAGTTTTGAAGGATATAAGTGAGGTGGTAAAGCAGAAGGGAAGTGAGGGCAAGAGGCAGGGGGACACAGTGGAAGGGTCTGTAAGACAGGGAACAGAATATGTGAAGGCATGTCAACTTATGGAAAAGGGAAATCCTCTCAATGTGACTGGAGGGGAAGAGGGAAATTGGGAGAAGGACTGGAATGTATATGGATATACACATAGGATAACACCAGGATATTTAAAGGGCAACTTCGCTGCCTGAGTTCTAGCTGATGTTCTTTCTTCTCCCTTAACCTTTCAGCACACTTCATTTTACAAAGATCTTATCAGTCCAGATCATCAAAAAAGAGTCGTATGATACTTTGTGACATCTCTTGTTCATTTTTATTTAATTTTTACTCTCGTGTCTTGAAAGCAGCTACTAAGTAGATTTACTTGACACCTTTTCCTCTAGATACTAGGACACAGCAGTGAACAGAACAAAACCCCTGCCTTCATGGAGTATATAGTTTTAGCAGGAGACAGATAATAAACAAGCAAATACGCAGTTTGTTAGTTGGCAATAAAGGAGTCTATGGAGGGAAACACAGTAGAGGGATAAGCATGTCCATTGTGGTACTTACACTTCTCCACAAAGGTTTTGTGGTGTCAAGTTAAGGCTATGGTTTTTCCAGTAGTTAGGTACAGATGTGAGAGTTGGACCATAAAGAAGGCTGAGAGCTAAAGAATTGATGCATTCCAATTGTGGTGCTGGAGAAGACTCTTGAGAGTCCCTTGGACTGAAAGGAGATCACACCAGTCAATCCCAAAGGAAATCAAGCCTGAATATCCACTGGGAGGACTGTTGCTGAAGCTGAAGCTCCAATACTTTGGCCACCTGATGCGAAGAATCAACTCGCTGGAAAAGACACTAATATGGAAAGAATGAGGGCAGGAGAAGGGAATGACAGAGGATAATGGTTGGATGGCATCACTGACTCACTGGACGTGAATTTGGGCAAACTCCAGGAGATAGTAGAGTACAGGGGGGCCTGATGTGCTGGAGTCCATGGGATCTCAAAGCATCAGACACAACTGAGTGACTGAATAGCAACCTCTCTACTAGGTTGAGTGTTTTCAAGGGCATAGATTTGTTTTTGTTAATCCCCATAGCTTATGCTCCAGTGTCTGGAATAAAGCACATGTAAGATAAAAACAGAAGAGTAGTATAGGTTAAACCTGGGAAGAGACTGCCTTGTCCAAATCCAATCTCCATCACTAATTAAGTCATGACCTTGCCTAAGGTACTTGCTTGAGTTTCCTCATCCTGAAAATGGAGATATTGATAATACCTTCTTCATAAGTCTGTTGGGAGCATTAAATGAGAATATATTGAAGAACTTAAAAGAGTCCCCCTAAATAGGTAGTACTTAATAAATCATAACTGTTATTAAAGAAGTGACTGTGATATGAGTATATTCTAACAGCACAGACTTTAGAGCAATTAAAATAATTTATTGTTGTTTGAAAAATCTGCTCATGCTAGGTTAGGTCTTCAGATAAAATGTCTTCTTAAATTAAACTAGCGTGTTTTTGTAGCCCAGATGTGTTCTGAGAAGTTTATCCAGAATATGGAGGCATAGGCAGATGACAGAGACCCTGGTGTGGTTTTTTTTTTGTGAGCCCCAGACCCTGGTTTGCATCCAGCATCTCACCAGAGCTAAGCCCCTCTGCCTAGTTACTAGGTTTGCGAGCATAGCATTAAAAATACGATTGTCCGGATTTATTTGGTGATAACACGTTCTGACAGTATTTAGCCTACAGGCCATGTACATTTCCATCATCTCTTCTCAGTAAAGTGTTTGCTTGGAGCTATGTCATATGTCTAGAAGTATTGCCTTTTCAATTGTCAACAAAGTAAGAGAGAGTCATTTCTTAAATTTGTCTGGGACGTTGTAGTTTGCAAAGCACTCTTCTATCCATTATCATTCAATCCACAAGCAAACACTCCAGGGAGACAAGGCAGGGTGATCATTTCCACTTAGCAGCTATGGAAACAGAGGCTTATAAGGTTAAGCCTCAGCCAAGTTGGCTGAGCTTCTTCTTACTCGTGATTCTTCTCTCTGCCCTACAACAGGCTCCCCATGAACTCTGGGTTCCCCTCAAATAGTCAACATGTTGCTGTAAGCCCTTTCTCTTGACATTTGTTCTTTTTTTTTTTCCAACTTATCCAATATATCTACCTGTTTAGAGACACAAAATTGACAGTTACATTTTTTTCAGGTCAGGCAATCCTGACCTCAATCCAATAGAGCATCACAGGCCCTCTGCATCCAGGTTCTCCCAGTTTTGTCACTGGGGTGGACACTCCTGGTTAGAGGATAGAGGTCGGAATTCTAAGTGACTCCAAGCAAGTCTGCAGTTTCCCTAAGTAATAATGGTGATATATAATCTGTTATCATGACACAGTCTAGGCATATTGAGATTCTCCTGGAAAATATACTCTGCTATTTCTCAGGCAGACCAGTAATTTATGTTTTCAATTGGTGGTATGCAATAGACTAAGATAATTTTGCTAACTTATTTTACCAAATAAGGATAATAAACTATCATCATAAAACAACAAATAAGGATAATAAATAGCAATCATCCTTTTCACACCAAAAAGACAGGAGAGAGAGAATATCAGAATAAGCAACAGTACATTTAGTTCTATGAAGAACTCACAAATCAACCTTATATCTCTTGTTCTACAGAGGTCTGTGTGAAACACTTCATCAGGCATTTGCTCTGGGACTGGCATTTGTAATCACAGCTCTGGGAGTTATAATACTTTTTACCCTAGTATCCTTGGCTCCTGCTGTGCTCAGAACAGGAGAATTCCAGGCCAGAAAGGCATGTGTATGGACTATGATAAAGTTTCTCTGTACGTCTGAATTGGAGCAAAGACTTGTGAATCATCCTTTCTGGATATTCTATTAAAAGAAGTGAACATGATAAAATTAGGTAGCATTTGCAACAGTGTATTTGTGTTTGTAGTGGTTGGGACAACATGTTAATCCCAGAAAGTCTTAGTTTGGGAATAATTATGGAATCTGCAGTCAGCAAAAGGAAGCACCTGATTTGATGTCACATGTTATGGTGAACCATGAAATTGTCATTCACTAATGAGGTCTTGATCTTCCTCTGTGACCAATACTCATTTTTAAAAACTCTACTGTGAAATTTATGTAGATATCATAAATGTCATTATAAAGTCAAAAGTATATAACTAAAAGAAGGCAAGGGAATAAGAGAGGATAATAGTTTTTGAGTGTCTACTTTGTGCCAGATATACGCAAAGAAACCAAACATCATTCACAATAAACTTGGAAAATTAATCAGCCATCTTTATTATACAACTGAGGAGATTGAGATGAAGATAGAAAACTTAAATAAGGTCATATAGCTGGAAAGTGGCAGAGTTCAAATCTATTTGATTCCAAAACCATACTCTCTACATAATACTACCAGAGAAAGCAGAACCGAGACCTAGAGTTCTGATATCTTTTAGCATGGTGAAATGTAAACAATGAAATTAAAAATACTCACTAGTTAAAACTAGAGGGAAACTTCTTGGACATGACAAAAGGCATCTATTAAAAAACCTACTTATAGCATCATACTTAATGCTTAAATACTGAATGTTAGAAGATTGCTTCCTAAGACTGAGAACAAGACAAGGAATTTTATTCTCACCACTTACATTAAACAGTTCATTGGAGGTTCTTGCTAGTGAGATAAGGCAAGAAAAATAAACAAAAGGCCAACATATTAGAAAGGAAGAGATAAAACTTTTTATTTGTAGATTAATAAGATTAGAGACTCTTCAAGGATGTAGAACAAAAATCTATACAACTAATAAATGAATTTAGCAAGGCCAAAGACTACAAAGTCACTATAAAAAATCAATTATATTTCTGTATAGCAGAAATGAACCAGTGGAAAATGAAATTTAAAAACCAATGCCATTTACAATAATACTGAAAATGTTGAAATACTAGATAAATTTAAAATAATATGTTAGTGACCTATACACCGAAAAGTATAAAACACTGGTTGGGAAAATTAAAGAAATCCTAAATAAACAAGGAGATATACTGTGCTCATGAGTTGAAAGACTCAATGTTGTTAAGATGTCAATTTTCCTCAACTGATCTATGAACTCAATGAAATACCAATCAAAATCCTTGAAGGCTCTAATTTTTCTTTCTTTTTTTTTTGGCTAGAATTTGACAAGGTGATTTCAAAATCTATGTGAACATGCAAATGTCCAAGAATAAACAAAATAATTTTGGAAACAAAGAACCAAATTGGAAGATTTAAATTACCTGATGTCAATATGTAAATTTAAATCTATATTAATCGAGACAATATGGTATTGGCATAAGGACAGACAGACAGTTCTGTGAAATAAAGTTTCCAGAAACAGACCTACACATATTTGGTAAAATTATCTTTTAACAAAGGTGCTAAGGTAATTCAATGGATAAAAGATAATCTTTTCAACAAATGATGCTGGAACAACCAGATATCCAAAGAAGGGGGACCACCCCCTACCAAATCCTTTGACCTTTACCTCATATCACATGCAAAAATAAATTCTAAGTAAATCATAGACTTAAATGTAAATGATAAAAATATAAGAAAAAAATCCTATGGCCTTCAGTTCAGTTCACTCAGTTGTGTCTGATCCTTTGCAACCACACGAATTGCAGCAAGCCAGGCCTCCCAGTCCATAACCAACTTCCAGAGTTCACCCAAACACATGTCCACCGACTCAGTGATGCCATCCAGCTATCTCATCCTCTGTCGTCCCCTTCTCCTCCTGCCTCCAGTCCTTCTCAGCATTAGGCCCTTTTCCAATGAGTCAACTCTTCAATACTTTGGCATGAGGTGGCCAAAGTATTGGACTTTCAGCTTCAACATCAGACCTTCCAATGAACACTGAGGACTGATCTCCTTTAGGATGGCCTGGTTGGATCTTCTTGCAGTCCAAGGGACTCTCAAGAGTCTTCTCCAACACCACAGTTCAAAACCATCAATTCTTCAGCACTCAGCTTTCTTCACAGTCCAACTCTCACATCCATACATAACTACTGGAAAAACCATAGCCTTGACTAGACAGACCTTTGTTGGCAAAGTAATGTCTCTGCTTTTCAATATACTATCTAGGTTGGTCATAACTTTCCTTCCAAGGAGTAAGCGTCTTTTAATTTCATGGCTGCAATCACCATCTGCAGTGATTTTGGAGCCCAAAAAGATAAAGTCTGACACTGTTTCTGCTGTTTTCCTACCTATTTGCCATGAAGTGATGGAACCAGATGCCATGATCTTAGTTTTCTGAATGTTGAGCTGTAAGTCAACTTTTTCACTCTCCTCTTTCACTTTCATCAAGAGGCTCTTTAGTTCCTCTTCACTTTCTTCCTTAAGGGTGGTGTCGTCTGCATACCTGAGGTTACTGAAATTCTTCTGGCAATCTTGATTCTTGCTTGTGCTTCTTCCAGCCCAGCATTTCTCATGATGTACTCTGCATATAAGTTAAATAAGCCCGGTGACAATATACAGCCTCGATGTACTCTTTTTCCTATCTGGAACCAGTCTGTTGTTCCATGTCCAGTTCTGACTGTTGCTTCCTGACCTGCATACTGGTTTCTCAAGAGAGATGTCAAATGGTCTGGTATTCCCATCTCTTTCAGAATTTTCCACAGTTTATTGTGATCCACACAGTTAAAGTCTTTGGCATAGTCAATAAAGCAGAAATAGATGTTTTTCTGGAACTCTCTTGCTTTTTCGATGATCCAGTGGATGTTGGCAATTTGATCTCTTATTCCTCTGCCTTTTCTAACACTAGCTTGAACATGTAGAAGTTCACGGTTCACATATTGCTGAAGCCTGGCTTGGAGAATTTTGAGCATTACTTTACTAGCATGTGAGATGAGTGCAATTGTATGGTAGATCGAGCATTATTTGGCATTGCGTTTCTTTGGGATTGGAATGAAAACTGACATTTTCCAGTCCCGTGGCCACTGCCGAGTTTTCCAAATTTGCTGGCATATTTAGTGCAGCACTTTCACAGCATCATCTTCAGGATTTGAAATAGCTCAACTGGAATTCCATTACCTCCACTAGCTTTGTTCATAGTGATGCTTTCTAAGGCCCACTTGACTTCACATTCCAGGATGTCTGGCTCTAGGTGAGTGATCACATCATCATGATTATCTGGGTTGTGAAAATCTTTTCTGTACAATTCTTCTGTGTATTCTTACCACCTCTTCTTAATATCTTCTGCTTCTGTTAGGTCCATGCCATTTCTGTCCTTTATTGAGCCCATCTTTGCATGAAATGTTCCCTTGGTATCTCTAATTTTCTTGAAGAGATCTCTAGTCTTTCCCATTCTGTTGTTTTCCTCTATTTCTTTGCATTGATCCCTAAGGAAGGCTTTCTTATCTCTCCTTGCTCTTCTTTGGAACTCTGCATTCAAATGGGAATATTTTTCTTTTCTTCCTTTGCTTTTTGCTTCTCTTCTTTTCTCAGCTATTTGTAAGGCCTCCTCAGACAGCCATTTTGCTTTTTCCATTTCTTTTCCATGGGAATGGTCTTAATCCCTGTCTCCTGTACAATGTTATGAACTTCGTCTGCATACCTGAGGTTACTGATATTTCTCCTGGCAATCTTGATTCTAGCTTGTGCTTCTTCCAGCCCAGTGTTTCTCATGATGTACTTAGGTAGGCAAAAATCTTAAGACAGGATGCCAAAACCCAAGCCATACAAGAAAAACAATGGATGAACTGAACTTTATCAAAATTTAAAACTACTATTCATCAAAAACACTGTTAAGAAAATTGAGAGGAAATCTGTAGACTGGGGTATAATATTCACAATGCATATATACAACAAAAGGCTTGTATACAGAATATATAAACGATATCTACCCTCAACTTTTCAAATGGGCACTTCACCAAAAAAGTTATATACAAATAACCAATGAGAATATGAAAACATGTTTACCATCATTAGTAAGAAGGAAATACAAATTAAGACCACAAGATGATATCACCATGCATCCATTAGAATGGCTAAAATTAAGAAGATTATGGTCCCAAGTGTTGGTGAGCATGAGCAACTGGAATGGTCACTCTTTGTTGGTGAAAAAGTAAAATGTTACAATAACTTTGAAAATAGTTGACTGTGTCTTATACAAGTAAACATACACTTACATTATTATCCAGCAATCCTCTTTCTAGGTCTTCACTCAATAGAAATGAAAAAATATGTCTACACAAAAATCTATACACAGAAATTTATAGCAGCTTTATTTATAATTGTCCAAAGCTAGGAATAACCCCAAAGTTCATCAGCTGATGAAATAAAATGAGAAGCAAATCATGTGATCCACCAATGCAATGGAATATTACTCAATAATAATAATAATAATAAAAGGATTTATTCATACATGCAACAACATGGATGAATTGCAAAAACATTTTGAGTGAGAGAATACTTACATGTGAGTAAGTTCTGTATAATTCAATTTATATGAAATTGTAGAACAGGCAAAACTAATCTATAGGGATGAGAAGCAAAAAAAAAAAGTGTTTTCTTGGTTCAAGGGTGGAGGGATTGACTGGAAAAGTACAAAGATAGAAATGTTCTGTATTTTGATTAGGGTAGTGATTACATGGTATCTCTATGTATGTTTGTCAAAATTCATTGAAGTTAAAATATTTATTGCATGTACACTACAGATAAGTAATGGATATAAAAAGTAAAATTTTAAATTGATTTTTTGAATTGAAAATTTTTATTAAGTCCTAAGTGTGACTTTGTGCTAGATACTGTATAAAAAGGATTGCCCAGATACTGTCTCAGGTTGTAAACAAGTGCTCTTTATTTGGAAATGATGGCCTGCCTAGGCAGGTAAATAGAGGAGAAGTATCAGACCAAATAGAAATATTTGCTTCAAAATTTGATTTTTATTACTAGAGGACAATTTACAATCTTAAATACACCAGAAGTAATAGATTTGAGGCAGAAGAGTAAAGTCATAGGGATGCGTGTTGAAGAAAAAGGTGAGGCCACAGGAATCCCAACCAGTGCTCTAGGAAAGTCATTAGATGCCCCCATCATTTCAATCATGGGAAAATTCCTGAAAGGGCAGATCAAAAGATATGGTAGAGAGGACATTCACACTCTGGCAGCCTGGCATTCAGAGTGGATCACTGTAGATTTTCTCTCACCTGGGAAAGTAAAAATAGAAACACTGTGTGATGGATGGACCTACTTGTAGGAATCTATCCTAAAGAAATATTTGCATGTGTGTAATCTAAGCCTATGCCCCAACCAGTAATGCTGACAAAGCTGAAGTTGAATGGTTCTATGAAGACCTACAAAACTTTCTAGAACTAACACCCAAAAAAGATGTCCTTTTCATTATAGGGGACTGGAAAGCAAAAGTAGGAAGTCAGGAAACACCTGGAGTAACAGGCAAATTTGGCCTTGGAGTACAGAATGAAGCAGGGCAAAGGCTAATAGAGTTTTGTCAAGAGAATGCACTGGTCATAGCAAACACCCTCTTCCAAAAACACAAGAGAAGACTCTACACATAGACATCACCAGATGGTCAACACCGAAGTCAGATTGATTATATTCTTTGCAGCCAAAGATGGAGAAGCTCTATATAGTCAGCAAAAACAAGACTGGGAGCTGACTGTGGTTCAGATCATGAACTCCTTATTGCCAAATTCAGACTTAAATTGAAGAACGTGGGGAAAACCACTAAACCACTCAGGTATGACCTAAATCAAATCCCTTATGATTATACAGTGGAAGTGACGAAGATTTGAGGGACTAGACCTGATAGAGTGCCTGATGAACTATGGACATTTATATATATATATATATATATAATTTATATATTCTGTATACAAGCCTTTTGTTGTATATATGCATTGTGAATATTATACCCCAGTCTACAGATTTCCTCTCAATTTTCTTAACAGTGTTTTTGATGAATAGTAGTTTTAAATTTTGATAAAGTTCAGTTCATCCATTGTTTTTCTTGTATGGCTTGGGTTTTGGCATCCTGTCTTAAGATTTTTGCCTACCTAAGTACATCATGAGAAACACTGGGCTGGAAGAAGCACAAGCTAGAATCAAGATTGCCAGGAGAAATATCAGTAACCTCAGGTATGCAGACGAAGTTCATAACATTGTACAGGAGACAGGGATTAAGACCATTCCCATGGAAAAGAAATGGAAAAAGCAAAATGGCTGTCTGAGGAGGCCTTACAAATAGCTGAGAAAAGAAGAGAAGCAAAAAGCAAAGGAAGAAAAGAAAAATATTCCCATTTGAATGCAGAGTTCCAAAGAAGAGCAAGGAGAGATAAGAAAGCCTTCCTTAGGGATCAATGCAAAGAAATAGAGGAAAACAACAGAATGGGAAAGACTAGAGATCTCTTCAAGAAAATTAGAGATACCAAGGGAACATTTCATGCAAAGATGGGCTCAATAAAGGACAGAAATGGCATGGACCTAACAGAAGCAGAAGATATTAAGAAGAGGTGGTAAGAATACACAGAAGAATTGTACAGAAAAGATTTTCACAACCCAGATAATCATGATGATGTGATCACTCACCTAGAGCCAGACATCCTGGAATGTGAAGTCAAGTGGGCCTTAGAAAGCATCACTATGAACAAAGCTAGTGGAGGTAATGGAATTCCAGTTGAGCTATTTCAAATCCTGAAGATGATGCTGTGAAAGTGCTGCACTAAATATGCCAGCAAATTTGGAAAACTCGGCAGTGGCCACGGGACTGGAAAATGTCAGTTTTCATTCCAATCCCAAAGAAACGCAATGCCAAATAATGCTCGATCTACCATACAATTGCACTCATCTCACATGCTAGTAAAGTAATGCTCAAAATTCTCCAAGCCAGGCTTCAGCAATATGTGAACCGTGAACTTCTACATGTTCAAGCTAGTGTTAGAAAAGGCAGAGGAATAAGAGATCAAATTGCCAACATCCACTGGATCATCGAAAAAGCAAGAGAGTTCCAGAAAAACATCTATTTCTGCTTTATTGACTATGCCAAAGACTTTAACTGTGTGGATCACAATAAACTGTGGAAAATTCTGAAAGAGATGGGAATACCAGACCATTTGACATCTCTCTTGAGAAACCAGTATGCAGGTCAGGAAGCAACAGTCAGAACTGGACATGGAACAACAGACTGGTTCCAGATAGGAAAAAGAGTACATCGAGGCTGTATATTGTCACCGGGCTTATTTAACTTATATGCAGAGTACATCATGAGAAATGCTGGGCTGGAAGAAGCACAAGCAAGAATCAAGATTGCCAGAAGAATTTCAGTAACCTCAGGTATGCAGACGACACCACCCTTAAGGAAGAAAGTGAAGAGGAACTAAAGAGCCTCTTGATGAAAGTGAAAGAGGAGAGTGAAAAAGTTGACTTACAGCTCAACATTCAGAAAACTAAGATCATGGCATCTGGTTCCATCACTTCGTGGCAAATAGGTAGGAAAACAGCAGAAACAGTGTCAGACTTTATCTTTTTGGGCTCCAAAATCACTGCAGATGGTAATTGCAGCCATGAAATTAAAAGACGCTTACTCCTTGGAAGGAAAGTTATGACCAACCTAGATAGTATATTGAAAAGCAGAGACATTACTTTGCCAACAAAGGTCTGTCTAGTCAAGGCTATGGTTTTTCCAGTAGTCATGTATGGATGTGAGAGTTGGACTGTGAAGAAAGCTGAGTGCTGAAGAATTGATGGTTTTGAACTGTGGTGTTGGAGAAGACTCTTGAGAGTCCCTTGGACTGCAAGAAGATCCAACCAGGCCATCCTAAAGGAGATCAGTCCTCAGTGTTCATTGGAAGGTCTGATGTTGAAGCTGAAAGTCCAATACTTTGGCCACCTCATGCCAAAGTATTGAAGAGTTGACTCATTGGAAAAGGGCCTAATGCTGAGAAGGACTGGAGGCAGGAGGAGAAGGGGACGACAGAGGATGAGATGGCTGATGGCATCACCAAGTCGATGGACATGTGTTTGGGTGAACTCTGGAAGTTGGTTATGGACTGGGAGGCCTGGTGTGCTGCGATTCAAGGGGTCACAAAGAGTCGGACACAACTGACTGAACTGAACTGAAATGAAGCAGCATGAATGGGAACTCTTGTGGAAGCCTTGTTTGTAAAAGATAAAAAAGGTAATAACTTAAATGTGGAATGATATAATAAAGTAAGGCACCCCTGCTCCATAGCAGACCTTGTCAGTGCTCTATCCACCCTTGTTGTCATGTCCAACTCTTTGTTACCTCTTGGACTGTGGCCCACCAGACTCCTCTGTCCACGGGATTTTTCAGGCAGGGATACCAGAGTGGGTTGACCATTTCCTCCTGCAGGAGATCTTCCTGACCGACGGATCGAACCCACGTCTCCTGCATTGGAGACCACTGAGCCACTCTTCACCATAGAGGCCCAACCTATCTGTAGAACCTGGGATTTATGATGCTCCTGTTATACGCACAGACTTTCAACTGCTAGCACCTTCATCAGCTGGCCGAGGACTTTGGCCACTGGAGCACTCTCTGCCCAGGTGCGTGACCAATCAAAAGTATGGAGAAATTAATCCCTTTCTGAAACAGCCCTCAACCAATAGTATATGGGAGGTGATAGATAAATGCCCCAGCTCTCTTTGGTTAGAGGGTTCCACACCCAGGGCATACACTGATTCCAAGAGTTCCCCTGGATTTGAACTCTGATTACCTACAGTGATCACTTGTTTGATAAAACATCTTTCATTGGCTTCTTTCCCTTCCTTGTCTCACTTCTCTGTCTCTCTACTGCTATTTTCTGAGATCACCTCTCACATAAAGTACTTGTGCTTAAATCCTTGTTTCAGGGCCTCCTTTTGAACACAGCATGCTGAAAGAACAAAACAGAACAATACATAGATCATATGAAGAGATATGTTAAGTGTAAAAGCATGTCATAAAGACTAGATGTGTAGTACAATAGCACATATTTTTAAAAAATTTTTTTAATTTCTTTTTTTATTTTTATTATGGCTCTTCTGGGTCCTCATTGCCACATGGCCTTTTCTCTAGTTGAGGAGAGCCAGGGCTACTCTCTAGATGCGGTGTTCAGGCTTTTCATTGCAGTGGCGGCTCCCGGTGCGGAGCATGGGCTCTAGGTGTGAGCTTCAGTAGTTAACACGTGGGTCAGTAGTTGCAGCTTCCAGGCTTTAGAGCACAGGCTCAATAGTTGTGGCGCATGGGCTTAGCTGCTCCTTGGCATGTGGGATCTTCCAGATCAGGGATTGAACCCTTGTCTCCTGCATTGGCAGGCAGATTCCTTACCACTGAGCCAGCAGGGAAGCCCAGCACATATTTATAAAACAAAAAAATAAAACCATATATTGCTAATCGTGTGTGTGTGTGTGTGTGTGTGTGTAAATGTCCATAAAATAGTCTAGTTGGCATGCACACTTAACTGAGAATAGTGGTGACCTCCAAGGAGAGTAGGACTACACAAAAGGGTTAAGGGAGAATTTTCTTAAATAGAAAACTGAAAATCTTAAAACCAGAATCTATTTGTGAATTGTTTGGGTTTTTTAAAAATAAGATAAAAAATACTTCATAATGTGATGGATGAGTTCATTTCACTTCAGCTTAAGAACCAACTCTGGGCACTGAGGATGTGGAGAAAAATAGGAACACAGTCTCTGCCCTTAGGGAGCTTCCAGAGCATCAGACAAGTAAACATCTATAATGCTGTGTGATAAGTGCCATGACAGAAATAAGCAGAAGGGGCTATGGGAAGCCAGGGTGGGACCTAGTCAGCTATCTCGAGAAGAAAACATCATTTCTGCCTCACCTCCCCTGTGGAGAGTTAGGTACACTTCAACTGAAATGATTAGGGTTCAGTCAGCACAGCTGAAAGTGGAACAATTAAGAATTAAGCAAATCAAGTGCTTGCCACCCAGTCAGAATAAAGATAGTTTTAATAGAAGACTTGTGACGACCCTGGAGGGGTGTTGTGTAGGGAGAATTTCAGTGTTTGCAGCACCACCAGGAATCTCCAAGCAGACAATTACATTGGTGAGAAGACCTTGGCCCTTTGAGGGCCACTAGCCAGAGGTCCCACCAACCTCCCCTCCACACCGCCACCCTGTGCCCTGAGACCATGCCCACTGATTTAGTTTCCTGTGGAGCATTGCCTAGAGGAAGAAAATGTACTGACATGAGGAGGCAACTATTACAATTGAGTTGTCAGTTACATTTTTTACTGAAAGACAGTCAAGTGGCCTATTTCTTGCCTCAGGGTCTTTATTATGGGGCCCCTTAGCCCAGTGGTTCTAAGCTTGCTGCACACACATTAAAATCTCCTGGGAAGCTTTTAAAAATACTGATAACCAGGCCAGATCCCCTATCAGTTAAATGAGAGTGAACACCAGGCAGTGGTCAGCTGCCACATGCCTTAGGAGGCTCTCTTCTGAGGTCCACCTTCAGCAAAATCATATTGGTACCTTGAAACCAACCATGGTGGAAGTTTTCATACCATGGAAATGGGTTGAAATATCACTTTTTTTTGTCTCTTCCTTTCTCAAGACCTGAGTGGTAAACATTTACTACCATGCCACTGAAGCCAGGCATCAGTACTTTTTAAAGATCCCCAGGTGATTCCAATTTGCAGCAAGGCCTGGAAATCAGTCTTCCTCTTTGCCTACACAGTGCTCAATGTGGTTCTTGAAGAACTTGGTTTCACTTGCTATTCTAGGAATGGGTATTTAAGGCTGCAGCTCTCTTTCTAACCTGGGTCCACTGTCTTTAAGGGTTTTTTGTTGTTGTTTAGTCGCTAAGTCATGTCTGACTCTTTGCAACCCACCAGGCTCCTCTGTGCATAGGATTTCCTGGGCAGGAATACTGGAGTGGGTTACCATTTTCTTCTCCATGGGATCTTCCTGAACCAGGGACCAAATCTGCATCTCCTGCATTGAAAGTGGATTCTTTACTGTTGAGCCATCAGGAAAGCTCAGTTAAGGGCTTTTAGGGAGAACAACTTTTATTCTATTCTGGAGGTTGATCTCTGTAACCTGATATCTTGGGAATGGGAAGGTGAAAGTTTTGTACAAGGCTCATTATTGTCCTTTTAGTGAAAAGTATCTTGTCACATTTGGAGTCCAAGCTGAAAATGAACCCAAAGGACATTTCCACACAACAATGTGAGTTATACTTTCATTTATTGATTTAAGAAGTCAGAATGACAAAAGGCACCTACAATTGTTAAACATAGCAATTTTATCACATAGTTTAAAATTTTTTAATAAAACTAATTTTAAGATACAATGTTCATCACTTAGTACCCTGGGAAGGAGAAAAGTGGTGGACATTGCCTGGTTCTCTTGGCCAAGGACATGAGTCAGGGCTAAGGTATGGTCCTCAGATTTGGAGTTGGGATCAACATCTCACCTCAGGCCTAAAAGATGGAGAGGGGTAAGATAAGGCCAAAGTTCTCAGATACATGCAAAGGGAGCAGGGAGCTCTTGTGGGGTTTAAGCTGTGTTGTTGACTTGAGCGGGAGCCTGGCTCTGGGGGAAAAAGGCTCAAAGCTTCAGGGGGCCTGGACAACACATGAACTTGAATTTGTCTGGCCTTACCTAGTCTCAGCTTCTTACCATGCCCCATTTCTCTGAAGAGCACTGGAAATGGAGACACCAGGGGGAAAAATTGATCAGTAACCAAAACATAGAAGTGGGAAGGAAGCTGCCTGATTGAGTGGCTCTTCTGTCAGGCACTGTGCTTGGTCTTTCCTATGTTACTACATGGCCCTATTTAATGCTCTCAATGTCTCTTTGAAGTAGATATTATTTTCTGCTTCAAAGCAGATGAAGAAACTAAAGCTCAAAAATGTGAAGTGCCCAAAGTCTCGCATAGCCTCCTCAGACAGCTCAGGAGGGGAGCCAGTTCTTGGAAGCAAGGGAAGATCACCTCCCACTTCCTGCACATTCTATTCCTGCTTATGCATTCTGATGTCCTGCTTGCTTTTTTAGGCGTTAAGTGCTATCCTGCTGAGTCACTTCCGACTTCTTGTTCATCATGCTCAGCTCCTGAAAATGGAATGGGATGGAAAGGGCTCGATATTGTACTGTCTGGTGATGTGTTTAAGGGGAACTTTGTGTCCGTCAGGCTGGCTCCACATGGATGGAATGCTGGGGACATGAACTGAGCTGTGCCTGAAGTGTGTTTCTCATCTGACACATAGGACCCTTTGCCTTGGATTGTAATGCTAATAGTAACCACTCCACTTACTGCCACCCATGAAGAACCAGGCAAGCCCTGGGCTTGTGCTTTCCATGACTGTATTTTAATCATCACAACAGTTGGAGAAGTCAGAGATCCTCTCTATTTTAAGGTAGGTTAGGGAATTTGCCCAAGATCATACAGCTAGTAGGTGGCAGAGCAAGGATTCAAATCCATAATCTAGATCTGTGCTGTTTCATAAGATAACCACTAGCCACATGATGCTGTGTGTGCGCGCTCAGTTGCTCAGTCATGTCCAACTCTTCGTGACCACAAGGACTGCAGCCTGCCATGCTCCTCTGTCCATGGGATTCTCCAGCAAGAATAATGGAGTGGGTTGCCCTTCCCAGGGGATCTTCCCAATGCAGGGATCGAACCTGTGCCTCTTGCATTGGCAGGCAAATTCTTCATCACTGCACCACCTGGGAAGCCCCACACCAGGCTATGCTGCCGCTGCTGCTAAGTCGCTTCAGTCATGTCTGACTCTGTGTGACCCCATGGACTGCAGCCTACCAGGCTCCTCCGTCCATGGGATTTTCCAGGCAAGAGTACTGGAATGGGTTGCCATTGCCTTCTCCATACGAGGCTATAGAACACTTGAAATGTGACCAGTATAACAGAAGAAATTGAATTTTTAATTCAGTTGAGATGTGCTATTAATGCAAAATATGCACCAGATTTCCAAGACTTAGTATCTATATCGATATCTATTTTTATGTATACACAATCTTTTTTTACATTAATCAATGTAATTTAACATGACAAATTTTGCATATGTTGTTGGATAAAAAATATTAAATTACAAATAGAATTAGTTTTTTTAACTTTTAAAAAATTAATTATTATTGGAGTATAGTTGTTTTACAATGTTGTGCTAGTTTCTATTGTACAGCAAAGTGAATGAGCTATACAGATTATACATCCCCTTTTTTTGGATTTCCTTCCCATTTAAGTCATCACTGAGCACTCTCTTTTTAATGTGACTACTAGAACATTAAAAAAATTTTATATTACTTGTATTATAGTTCTACTGGACAGAGCAGACCTAAATGACCTAATGATCACTAGACTAGTGACTTCCCAATACTTCTGATACATTTTTGGAGTACAAATCCCAAATTTACATACTTTAATTTATACATAATATACATGAACACTGCTCTGTATATTATATACATTATAAAACACTGACCAAATGGATGCTTTAAAAAGATGAAATAAAAACAAAGCAGAAATAGAAGGTGTACTAATTCTTTCTGGGGCCCAGAAAGTGGTCATTTTGTGCACCACTTAGAGCCTGCACACACCATTTTGGAAACTCTCACAACAGACACTTAGAATTCCTTCCTGAAAGAGACCATTAATTTGCATCTCCCTGGGGTTCCCTGGTTGCTCAGAAGGTGAAGAATCTGACTGTAGTGCAGGAGACTCAGGTTAAATCACCGGGTAGGGAAGATCCCCTGAAAATGAAATGGCGACCCACTCCAGTGCTCTTGCCTGGAGAATCCCATGGACAGAGAAGACGAGGGAGCGACAATCCATGGGGTCGAAAAGAGTCAGACACGGCTGAGTGGCTAACACTTCATTCTTTTATTTCTGTATTGCTGCTGCTGCTAAGTCGCTTCAGTCGTGTCTGACTCCTAGCGACCCCAAGGACTGCAGCCTACCAGGCTCCCCCATCCAGGGGGTTTTCCAGGCAAGAGTACTGAAGTGGGATGCCATTGCCTCCAGAATCACCTGGAGGGCTTATTAAACAGATCCCTGCCCTCTCCCACCTCGAGATTCTGATTGAAAGAGAATGAACATATATTGTCAGGAACTTCAAAGTTAGTTAAATTGCCTAAATCATACAGCTAGTGAATAGCAGAGCTTGGATTGGCACCCACTTCTGCTCTCAGAAATGCATACAAATATTTATTGCCTTCACTTGTTAGACACACTCAAGGAACCAGGCTCAAGGAACACTGAGTGGAACAAAGAAGCTTCCTGTCCTGGTCAAAGTCAGTAAACAATGAAAATTAAAAGAGTTCTCAAAATAAATAAATAAACAGTTCTCAGTGCTATGAGGGATGTAGTGCCATGGAAATATTTAACAGAAACACGTATTCTACCATAGGGTTAGGGGAATCTCTTTAGAAAGAGAAGTGAAGACCTGAAGTATAAGTTAGAATGGAAGTGGGGAGTGTTTGGAGCTGATGATGTGCATGGAGGCAACAAACCATTTGAGGAACTGAAAGAAACACAGAATGTCTGGAGTATATAAGGCTGTGAAGGGAGATGGGAACCAGATCCAGCTGGGCTATTTAGACTTACTGACTTTTTCAAGGATAGAGGTGTGATCAGACTTGTGTTTTTGAAGATTGCAATGCTCTCAGTGGGTGATGGATTAGAGGAGAGTTATCCTATAGGTAGGGAAAGTGAAAGTTGCTCAGTTGTGTCTGACTCTTTGCGGCCCAGACCAGAGTACTGGAGTGGGTAGCCATTCCCTTCTCCAGAGGATCTTCCCAAACCAGAGATGGAACCCAGGTTCCTGTGATCTCCCACATTGCAGGCAGATTCTGTACCAGCTGAGCCACCAGGGAAGCCCTGTAGACAGGGAGATTGTAATTAAAGATGCTAGTAGCATGCATTTAGGTAATATGGTGGTAACTGCAGAGAAGGGTGTGTGTATGTATGTGTGTGTCTGATAAAAAGTGATACTGTTAGTCACTCAGCTGTGTCTGACTCTTTGTGACCCCATGAACTCAAGCCCACCAAGCTCCTCTGTCCATGGAATTCTCAAGTCAAGAATACTGGAATAGGTTGTCATCCCCTTCTCCAGGGGGTCTTCCTGAGCCAGGGGTCAAACCTGAGTCTCCAGCATTTCGGGCACAGTCTTCACCATCTAAGCCACCAGGGAAACCCATGTGTTTAAGTGTTCAGAAGTGTTTTAAGACTTGATGATTGATTAGAAGGGGAGGAGTGGGCAGGCAAGAGAGAAATCAATGATGATTTCCAGGGTTCTGAGTGCACAGTTTTAGTAAGGGTAAGGTTCTGTAAGCTTATTATTTCATATTTTTAAATAAAAGTAGATTTAGATAATAAGTGAGGTTATGTGAAAGTGAAAGGCTTATTTTAGTAAAATTTCAATGACTAGAATTTATTAGAAAGTATGGGATAAAATTACAGTCTTTGTGGTTAGGCTTATTATTTTTGTTGTTTTAATTATATCTATAGGCCTTTTGTTCCCTGAGCATGTTAGTTGTGAAAACTGGAAATAATGTCTTTTTGCCACTAAGAGGATTAGCCATGGAAGACCAGCTGTAGGTTATGAACCGTCAGTCTACTGAGTTTCTTTTGTGATCGCCCTGTTGAGTAACCTTGATTGAGTTTCTGAAGCTCGACATCCCCTCTTGGCGCCACCTATTTCTCCACACCTGATATCTCTAAAAGGGATAGTAGATGGTTCCTATCTATGGATGATTTGGACTCCGCCTTCTTCCCCTAGGTCCCGCCCCCTTCCCTGAGACCACACCCCCTTTCAGTTGGCCCGCCCCTTGAGGAGGTCGTCGCTGATATGACAGCGATTCTCCACAATCCTGACCTATAGGAGATCGGAAAGGTGGGACAGAAATCAATTTCCTTTTTCATTTGTCAAATCAAATGTCTATCTGGTTCTAGTCTCATCCCACTTCCTCTTCAAGTCAATGATTGGTTGCTCTGTTCTTGCTCCCCAGCTCACGATTGGTTCTTCCGTTCCACCCCTCTCTTCCAGCTTTTGCAGGCGGGATCAGCACGCAGCTTCCTGCTCCTGCCAAAAAAATAAAAGAAGAAAAAGAAAAGAGAGAGGCGAAAGAAAATGTCACGGAGATCTTTGGTGTTTAATTCGCTTTTGGCCTTGTCGGTCAGGCCCAACTCTGCCTTTTGATTGGTTTTTCTATCTGCCCATCCTGGGTCGGGGGCGGGATTTCCCCAGGAGACCCACACCTTGTCGCCACTGGCCGAACAGTGCGCCTGTCTGAAGCTGCCGGCCCAGGATTGGAGGCGGACGCGGACAGGTGGGCGTGGATTGGCTAGGGCAGCCGGTCAGTGTGAGGCGGGGGCGGGGCCTCGGCGGCTGGTTGCGCGTGTCCGCCGCTGGCTCCGCTCTATCCGGCTTTGCTAGGGGAGGTGAGTCCGGCCGCGGCGGCACCGGCGGCTGAGGAGGCGGCGGCTGAGGAGAAAGCGGCCACAGCGGCTGAGGAGAAAGCGGCCGCGGGGACGGAAGCCGGGTGGGGGGGGGGGGGGGAGACGGAGCAGCCTTGAGCCCTGCGGGGGCCGTCGCGCGGGGGGACCCACCCGCTCTCCCCCCCAACCCTCCTCAGCAGAAGCAGCCGGCGGCGGGGGCAGGAGTCAGTCCGCTTCCGACTGCACCCCGCCCGCCTCCCGGGGCTCCCATTCTTTGGCCCCGGGACCCTAACCTCCTCCCGGGGCGGTTCCCTCTGTCTCGGCGTCCGAGTGCTGCCCACCTCTCTTTCATTCCTCCCCGCACCTCCTTACCTTCACTTTGCCCCGGTTCTCTTTCTCCTCTCTGTCCTGCCCTGTCGCCTCCTCTGCTCACTCTGTCCCTCCTGCCTCCTTCCCTGGCTCTTTTCTATTCGGGAAAGTTTAGTCCCCCCCCTCCAATCAGGTCAGCCTGACGAGGAGTAGGGGGAGATGTAGGAAGGCCTGAGAGTTCGAGGGGGGGGGGAGCTGGTTTCCCTGAACATTTCCCCCCATCTTTTCACTTTGGGGTGGTGGAATTTTTTTCAATTGCATTTTTGAGGAGGTGGTAGGTGTTTAGAAAAGGATGTGGGAATGGAAGGGGTAGATGAGTCAAGCCTCTTACAAGATTCCAAGGGTGGTGTGTTACCTGATCCTTTTCGCGTGTGGAGTTCAGGGGGTCGGGAGGTTTGGCCTTCATTCCCACATTCAAAGTTGGAACCTCCCCCGAATTAAGGATGGAGTTTTAGTATCCACTTGTGGCAGGAAACCTGGGGGGAAGGGGTCCCTTTTCCCTTTTTCTTTTTCTTTTATTTTTTTTTGGGGGGGAGCAACCCACACCCTTCCACACACGCTCACCCCCAACTTAAACACCAGGATCCTCTAACTTGTCTGGATTGACTGATGAAGACATAAAGCCAGTTCCGCTCCATGTTTTTTGGAGGTGGAGTGAGTGGTTTTTTCCTTCATTTTTAAATGGCCAAATGACAGCTTGACCCAGTTTGCTTTCCAATCAAAGGGCATTTTTTTTTTTGAATGTCTCTTTGTGGCGCAAGAGCCAACGCAAAAATGATGGCGGCTTACAATGGCGGTACATCTGCGGCAGCAGCAGGGCACCACCACCACCATCACCACCACCTTCCACACCTCCCTCCTCCTCACCTTCACCACCACCACCACCCTCAGCACCATCTTCATCCCGGGTCAGCTGCTGCGGTCCACCCTGTGCAGCAGCATACCTCCTCGGCAGCTGCGGCAGCCGCCGCCGCAGCCGCAGCTGCAGCCATGTTAAACCCTGGGCAACAGCAACCTTACTTCCCATCACCGGCACCGGGTCAGGCTCCAGGACCAGCTGCAGCAGCCCCAGCTCAGGTACAGGCTGCCGCAGCTGCCACAGTTAAGGCGCACCATCATCAGCACTCGCATCATCCACAGCAGCAGCTGGATATTGAGCCGGATAGACCTATTGGATATGGAGCCTTTGGTGTCGTCTGGTGAGTATCCAAAGAAGAATCACGACTTCTCCTGGTTTCTTCTCAAGGTGGCTGGGCAAGGCCTTTTCTCACGGTTTTTCTCCATGTCGACCCAAGTGGAACAAGCTGCTCGACTCAACTCTAGGAAGTCACCCTTCATTACCTGGTAAAAGGGGCCTGATGGCATTGGCTGTCTAGGCTTAAGCTTTGAAGTCCTGGCCAGTTTTGGTGGAGCACCCTCTGTTGAGGAACTCACAGAAGTTTGTTGTCTACCAGAGTTACTGCATAGAACCTAAGGAAGGCACTGAATGGAGAATCAGTAAATAGGTGAATTCATGGAAGGCTTATTCCTCCACAAACCTTGGCCATCCCTTATGTTTGATTGGGTTTGAATCAGTTGCCCAGGTGGAGCAGATGTCACAACTGACCCAAACTGGATTCCTTACCATAGTCTGGTCATTGGGGTATACTTTGCACAACTATTTTGCTCTCTCTTCATTCCTTAATTTGTGATCACGATCCTCAAAGGAAGATAGGGTTCACACTTGAACCAGTTAAGTTTTTGCCTGAGTGAGTGGTTTATTTTAAACCATAAAGCTACAGTTGAGAAGTATGTAGCTTTAGCCTTTTGATAAGAATGCATTAAATATAGCATCACACATGAGTACCACAATTGAGGTCAGTAGACTGTAACTATGCAGTGGCCCACATTCAGTGTAATGTTTTAGTGTCATTTAGTGGCTTGTAAGTTGCTCTTATCCCTTGGTTGGTTGCTCTAGTAGGGAGTGTACTTTTAAAACATGAAACTGCTCTATTTTTGCTAGTGCTAGTGTATTTTTTTTAAAGTCTGAGGGCTTCTTAAATGCAACATTTTGTCTATTCTTTTTAGGAAAATTAGTAGTTTATAGTAAAATATATTTATCATTGTAGGGTCCTGTTTCTATCAAAACTAGAGTGAACTGAGTTTTTCTCCCCAAGGAGTAAGTATTCTGGTGTGAATAGATGAATTGATGTGTTCAGGGCTTCAAAAACAGATTCCTTCAACTATACCCTGATTTAAAAAACAAAAAGATTCTTGTTAATGTCCAGAAAAGCCTCCATCACCTGGGGAAAATGAACTCTTTGGAACTAGGCTGGTAAGCGTCTCATCATTGCTTTTCAGGCTGTAATTGATACGAATTTCACTTTTGCATGACATCTGGCCATCATTATTTACATTTCAGATTTTATAAACTAGGCTGCTAAGTGATCCACCCAGTCCATCTTTTTCTAACCTGGTAAAGTCCAGTGTTTTCCCAGCGAGCTCTCCAAGGAGGTGGCTGCTGCAGTGCTCTGTTCTCCAGGGTGTGTGGGATTCCTGTTGGGAAAGAGTGTAGCCGGCAGTAGGGCCTTTTCAGTCTCTGCTCAGGGACCTGCCTGTTCTTGTCTTCCTGTCTTCCCTTCCACATCCTGTCCTCAGGGACTACACGGTGAACTGCTGTTCCTTGGCTAACCCTGAGGATTTCAAAGCTGAGGGGAGGAGGATTGTAATTTTGTCATTGATTTAGTGAGAATTTGTTTGGATTTTCTTAGACCTGGATGCTCTCTTTCATTTTAGTACTTTGCATACAATGGTAAGAACTGGAGATGTGCTGACAGGGAAATGGTTTGCAGGATTCTTGACTATGTTCTAAAGGTGTTATTTGCTCTTCATTTTTTCAACTGGTGATGAGGTTTGTAGAAGTTGTAACTTAAAGTTGGTGCTAAGGGAATTTTTTTTCTTTTTCTTTTCAAGGGAAGGGAGATGAGGAACTGGAGTGCTGAGACATATCCCACAGCAAACATTCTGGTAGTGGGTGTTCTAAATTGCCAGTACATGAAAATCCAAATGTTTGATTTGGATCCACTCTAGATTCTTTCCTTGATTGACCCCTTCTACCACCCATGGTGTTCATTCCACGTACTTGAAGCACCTCCATTTGTGACCGTCTTCCACTGTGCACCAGTGGTTTTGTACTTGCCCTGTCTGACTGATCACATTTGTAAGCCCAATGAGGGTAGTTACTGGGCCTGCTAGAGTACCTTTTTTTTCTCCCCAGCACAGTGCTGTGGCATCTTTGCTGCTTGGTTACTTGATCTTCTGGTCAGGTCCATCTTTGTTCTTTAACCAAGTTTTTCCACTTAGCTACATTGAATGTTTTTATCAGCTGTTACAGGTGAAATACAATTCAGTATGAAAAAAAAGGAAAAGAGTTCCAGGTGTGTGTTTTAGTATGCAAATACTTTTCTATTTTTGTATTTACATATTTATAACTTGCTGTCAGAATTGCTTATTATATTTGAAATTTAATTGCTGTATGACCCAAGTAAGATTGTTAAAACTAGGAATTTGAATGACAGACCAAAGTGAATTTCACTAGTATTTTCAAACCAAGCTAAAGATGTTAGTGAGCTTTTTTTTATTTTTTAACTAACTGTGTGAAGATTTTTCTTTTTAATTTAGAAGGCACTTAATGACTCTGAAACATCTATTTTCTAAAGTGGTTAAAATAGAACATAAAAATGTTCTCCTAATGACACATCATTTAATTCAAAGCACCATATAACTACTTGGGCATTATAAGATTCACTTAGACTCAAATATGTTTAATGCATTTTGCAAGTATTTTCCTTCTGGCATGGCATATGAGAGGAAATTGTATGCATTCTTTCTTTTTCTGGACGTGTACCCAGTGGTACTAAACTGATAGCTAAGTGTTGCATATAATTTTGAGGGATATTGTTCCTCCATGTAGACAAGGAGAGATGTTTGTAGAGGTGATGCAGCATTTTACCATTCTGATTTCTCACTGAACAGTTTAGTCTACCAGGCTTGATTTGTCTTTCTGCTGAATTTAACTATGGGGATAACTTATCAGTATTGGACAGTTGTGTAAAAGTAGTGAATTACCTATTAGCTTGCTGGTAAAGGTGGTGCTTTGACAGTTCAATTAAGGTTTCATTAACAGCTGTCTGCTGTGCTTTATCTCAAAGTAAGGATTCCAGTTTACCTAGTAATATGATCATGGGGTAGCCTGAGATACATTCATTGCCAGCGATAGAATATTGTTCATGGGTTATCAAAGCAGCGTATATAATTTGACCTTCTTTATCAGATAACAAGGCTTCCAAATGCCCTTTTGGATTTTTCATAATGCAAAACCAAAGCACCAAACAACTCACAGACAGAAACCTCACTTGTTCCCTGAGAATAATGTCAATACCTTTTTGTCTGTAGTTTACATTTGCCAGATGGAAAGTAAGTTAGGTTGTTCTTAAAGTTGTAACAACTTTGGGACAAAGAGTGTTACAACATAAAGTCTTCAGGGGCTCATGAAGTGTATACTTTCCTGAGTTGGAGGAAATTGACCACATGAGAAAGGTTTGAGACTGCAGAACCCAAGCAGTTTTGACTTTTGCAGCCAAAAATATCAGACTGAATTAATGGTACATATTGCCACCTTGATGATAGTGAGTGAGAAAAGCTTCTACTTTATGAACTCATTTTTTAATTGTCTGGGATTGCATTCAGTTTGTTGCCTCTTTGAATTGTATTACTCTAATACTTTCAGCAGGTTACTTTTATATGTAGTTTGAAACTCAAGCATCACTGTAGTGGTTACTTACTAGCTGTGTGATCTTGATACATTGTTTAACCGCTCTTTCTCATCTATAAAGTAAGGATAATAATCGCATTCGTTTCATTCCATTGGTTTGAGGATTAAATGAAGGTAATCCTTGTAAACCATTGAGTACACTGTCTAGCACACAGTAAGCACTCAATAAATGCTAGCTGTTTTTTATTGTGGTTATTATTGGTAGGAAAGTCAAACTTGTATAAATGTGCATAGATGTGGCTTCATATATGGTCAGATTTATCAGGTGAAATCAACATGCAGACTATGGAATTCTCCAGGCAAGAAGACTGGAGTGGGTAGCCATTCCCTTCTCCATGGGAGTCTTCCAGACCCAGAGATCTCCTGCACTGCAGGCGGGTTCTTTACCGTTGGAGCCACCAAGGAAGCCCACTGTTTTTAGAGGCTTGACTTTCAATACCAGAGTGTCCCCTTAGTTCTGCTATATGCCAAGGGGTTGAATTTAGAGTTAGGGTAAAGTATTCTGTTCTCTCAATTAATTAAAAACAAATGCATTTTAAAAAATCATAATATATATGTTTACATGGACTTGGTAGATGTTCTGGCCAGATCATCTGTACTCGTTTAGGCAGTATTATAGATTACCATACCTGGAAGAAAGTTAATTTTTTTTTTTTCTCAGAATAAAACAAATGAAGGACATCCTTGTTGTCAAAGTTCACCTTTAGTGGAAATTCATTTTACTTGTGTTTGGATGAACAGGTGTGAATTGTTTAAGACGATCCCAGTGAGGTGGGGGAAATATGTGTGGTTTAATGAAAAATTATTCAGTGTAAATCCTATGCATGGCAGAGATTTGTCTAGCTTGCTCATCTTGTGAAAATTAGAGGTATCATGTACTTTCTGATGTGTTCTCCAGTCCTCTTACTCCCCAAGTAGCAAACTAAAATTTGGAAAATTGGGGAATGCTTTTGGGGATAATTTTGGGAAAATGCTGGCGTTAGTTGCATCAGAAAGAGTATTAGACTAAAGTGTATTTTGTTATTAGCTGCCTTTTCCGGGTTAGGAATCTGTAGCATTGAGAAGTTTATCAGCCAAGATTAACAGCCACAGCTGGATTCTTTGGGGGGGGGTCTGCTTTGTGAAAAGAGCTTTGAAGAACCAGAGCCTGCACCATAAAAAGGAAACGGTTGCTCTTCTAGACATAACAAAGCATCCGTGTGAAACTAGAAATGTGGAAATCTGTATTGTTAGTTTTAACTACAAACGAACTTACTTTTAGAAACTGCAGGTTGGTTCATGGTCATAAAGTCAAGGAGGCAGAGAGAGAGAATAAAAGGAACACAATCTAACGACAGTGAACTGGTTTCTTGGTCACTGGAAACTCCATAGCCTATAACATTGGCAGTCATGTTGTAGTTGGGCTCCTGGACAAGATTATGCAAATTTTATTCAAAAACCGAAAATGAAACAAAACCTAAACACAACAAAAGAAATTCGTCTTATTCTTAGGGGGAAATTTTATGTTCTATTGACCATCAGCTTAGAAGAAAAAAATTTTTTTTCTTAAAAAATACATTTCAGAAGGAATTGCCTTTTCAAACAAGCTAAAACAACAGTCTTCCTCAGAACTACTTGCAACTTCTTTTAACTATCAGTTGTTACCACTGGTGCATGTCCTGAAAAAGAAATAGTGGGGTGTGTGTGTGTGTGTGTATACATATATCTTTTATATGCTATGCTGGGAGAATATTTGTAAAATACATTAACTGAATATTTGAATTCTGGAATTTAACCCTCAAAGCATAGGCAACTGTAGTGATGTTGTTCCTTATACAAAAGGCTGTCTTCTAATGCAATACTAGAATATTTTATTATCTTCACAATTTGGAGCATTAGGGTTTCACTGACTTCTATATGTAGAATTGAGTGTCTATTGGTGGTTCTTACTAGATTTGTTGCTATCCTAGCAGTTCAAGCATCAACTGTTTATATAATATGCTGATTTGATTTCTTTGACGAAAATCGTCAAGGCCAAAGAAACTTTTCCATTTGTCATCCAATCAAACAGAAAAAAGTCATTGAGTAGAAGTTCTTTACATTATATTTGTGCTTTACTTGTGATTTATTGTGCTTCTGTAATACTCAGGTGAATTATTTGTTGATTGGGTCATCTAATGCAGATCAACAATGATTTTTTAACTAAAATAGCTTGTCAGTTTGATCCTTTTGTTGCTTGGGGGTAACACACAGGGTGCCTGAGGCAACAGTTGTAATGCTGTCAATAAGCACGTGACAGACTATCATAGACCTAGCTGGTAGTTCTGAGGTATCTAGCTCAGAACTTTTTCAGAAAGAAGTCTGGCACTCTGGCATTATGAAAAGATGAACTCTTAGGAAACTGTAGTGAGTTCAGATTTAATAGTTAACTGTAGTGATGTGAGTTGAGGGACTCTGTACAGGGATGTCTGCCTTTGATCATGATCAGTGATCTTTACCTAAACCCAGTTTCACGTCTGTGTTTTGCATAAGTTTTGCTAGTTGAATCATACAGAAGGTTTTGACTTGGCTGGAGGTTACTAGTCTTGTCAACCTGCTACAGAGCAGCACTGTTATAGGCTTTAATGAGGATATGTAGTTGTATAAATAATTTTACAAACTTCTTTCAAGTGTATGCTGTGCTTGGGATATAAAGATGTTTAAGTCATGATATTGCCCTGAAGGAGTTTACAGTTAAAGAAACAGTATGAACTGATACATCCTTGATCTCAGAGAATCTTGATGGAGAATTGAAACCAAATTTGAAACCGTCAAATAAAAATGTAGGGACAGATTATTTTCACTTGTTCTTATAATACTCATTGACTGTGTGTTGACAGTTTGCCGGGCATTGTGCTAGATGATAAGGATTTAAAAGCGATTATGATCTAATGGGGGAGAGAGATTTGTAAATGGTTAGTTACAATTCACTGCCGTAAGTGCAGCAATAGAGATACTCCCTGGGAATACAGAGGAGGGATTTCTGTGGAAGGTACGGATGCTTCCTTGAAGAGATAAATACCTCAACAGAGTTTTAAGAATGAGAGTTTAAAAAAAAAGAAAGAGAGAGAGAGGCAGTTAATGGGGAAGGGAATTATTGGTGGATGGACCCTTATAAGGGAGACTTACGGTCCTGGAGCTGCTGACTCAATTGCCATGCAGGTGAGAGGAGATGAGGGTGGAGATGCAAGCTTGAGCTAAATCCTGAAGAGGTTGGTATCCTGCTGAAGAGATAAGATACCACTGATACATGGGAGAGGGGACAGAGAAAACTTTTTTTTTAAAAGCCCCTTTATAATGTACAGTACATAAACAGATATGCAGTATATCTGTGGTATTAAAATTTCATTGAGGGGAGAGCAGTTGGAGGGGGAAATGTCTGAAAACGCTCCTGGGGGCAGGAAATAATGAAAAAGGTTGAAACATTAGGAATGGCAACCACTGGAAGTTTTTAAGTAAGAGAGTGACTGTTCAGATTGAATTTTTTTTTTTTTTTTTTTTTTTTAAGGCTATGTAAGTGGAAGTAGAGATAGCTGAGGTCTGGGCCTTAGGGAATGTTCTCAGTTACAGGTGGAAGAAATTATTGGAGATAGAGCTAAGGGTAGTCAGGAAAATATGTTCATAGTGATTGATAACCTGCACATGGGAGAAGATTGTTAGGAAGATGGGAATAATCTTTGATGCAGATAAAGTCAAAGAAAATGAGGATGGAAAAAGGCCATTCAGTTTCTCAAGTAGATCACAGGAGAGAATGTATATGATTTTTCCCCCCTCTGACATATATATATGTTTGATTCTAAAGAATGTCTCCAGCATTAGCAGCACTTTTATTGCTAATAAAATTTTCCCAGATCCCAAGTTGTTATTTCTAGTTTATTAAACCATAGAATTTGATGTTTATCATATTCAAGGTACCATTTCCTTGGCAAGATTATTTCTTTTTAATAACAGGGTGGTAAAGTACTAACTAAAGTTGTTAGGAGACAAAGTTCTGGTCCTTGCCTTGCTACCAACAGCTCTATGACCTTGATTAAGTTATTTGACTTTTCTGAGTTTTGGTTTCCTCATTTGTAAAATCCTGTGTTGCCTCGATACACAGTTCACCCTTGAACAACATGGGTTTGAACTGTGTAGGTCTACTTAATATGCAGATTTTAAAAAAATAAATAGATCAGAAACTTGAGATTTGTGACAGTTTGAAAAACAGATGAAGCTTATCGTCTAGAAATATCAGAAGAATTAAGTAAAAGGTATGTCATGAAGGTGTAAAATAGGTATAGATACTAGTCTATCCTTATACAGGCGTAAGGTGAATGATATTAATATAAAATTAACAGTGTATTAGTTTCCTTATTGTTTTAACTTTCCTTTCAAAGAATTAATTACCATATAGTATGCCCCATGTCCTTTCACTCATAGCTGGAGAAACAGTGTCAGCCTAGCATCACAGGTAAGTAAAAACTTGTGTTTCCAGTACTCATATTGATTAAACTAGTCTGCCATAAAGCTACTATGTTACTGCTTCTTATTGTTATCAATGCGTGAATAGTTATATCTTATTTAAATGTTTCTTTTTCACATTATCTTTTCATTTTGGATGTCTAGTGTTCGTGATATGTATAATACCTACAGTGTTTTGTATCATGTAAGACAATATTGATGAAGATACTGATATGATTAATCTTGTAAATGGTGCTACAAATATATTTTCTTTATGATTTTCTTAACATTTTCTTTAATTTGCTTTATTGTAAGAATTCAGTATATTGTATGCATAACGTACAAAAAGTGTCAATCGATTGTTTAGATTATCAGTAAGGCTACCTTTCAGTCAGCCATAGGCTACTAGAAGTTAAGTCTAGGAGGAATCAGAAGTTAATACATAAATTTTTGACTGCACTGGGGAGGGATCAGCATCCTTAACCTTCACAGTTCAAGGGCCAACTATATAATGCAAGCCATGTAACACAGTGTTAAATTTTTTTACGTTAAAGATGTAAAAAGAAATGAAATTAATTTTAGTAAATCTATTTAACTCAATACATCCAAAATATTATCATTTCAACATGTTACTACTATAAAAATCATTAGATATTTTACATTTTTTTTCCATATAAAATATACTAGACCCAGTTTGTATGTTAGCACTTAGAACACTTCTCAGTTTGGACTGACCAAATTTCAAATGTTCAGTAGCCTGGTGACTATTGGCTGCCTTATTGACCAGCCCAGTTCTAGAGCGTCTTTAGCCTTTTTGAATTGTATTCTCATCTCTGAACCCATCACTGTCAGTGTGGATAAGGTTTCTTTGAAGCAGTCAGGTCCACTCCTGGACTGGAGATGGAGTCAGTTTTAACTGGGACGGATGAATTCCGGCAACGAATGCTGGAAAAATAGTCATTAAATGTGCAAGAACACATTCATCTAACTTATGTCAGACTCAGAAGAACTTGACCCGGTGTGTTTATAGAGCAAAGTGGAGTAATGTTCTTTGTAGAGAAGTTGTCCTGCCTGCCCTGAATTATTTGGAGTAATTTCCTTTTCTGAAGCCCTGTTTGCTTAAAGTAGCAGAAGGTAAAATTGGTACCTGATCCTTGTCATGTTTGCTTTCTTTGCCAGTTAGATCAGATGTCCTCCATTGATTTCTTTTCTTTCCTCTCTCAGTGTTGTGGTTTAGCTCAGTAGTGTCAGGCAGCAAACTTCTTACAGGAGAATGGATACTTTTTTGTTTATCCATCCCTTGACCTAAAATTCTTGCTCTGCGCTACAGAGAAAAGGTGAAGGGAGACATTTGAAAAAATAGATAAAATTAGTAATTTAACCCAGATTGCAGCTATTTTTTTTTCTGTATGCATAGATAAAAATCATCCTCCAATTTACATAAGCAGGTGATTTTTCTTACATGCTAATTTTCTTAATCTACCATGGCAGAGAGCTACAGATTTGCAAATTGTGTAAGTAAATTGAAATAAAGGTGACTTTATTTCACTTTATTATCTTACCAGTACAGAAGTACCCAAAGGGTGCAATTATTAGGTGATTGTCTCATTGCACATCTAAGCTAACAGGCAACCCAGTGCAGAGTTGGTTTTTTTTTTTCTCACTTCTCCATTTCCTTCTCGTTTTAATTTTTTAAAATAGGAAACTATTGATTTCTATATTTACTTTGACAGAGCTAGACATTTAGTAACACAGATGTGAGAAAATTTGAGCTTTTGTTAAAAGTAACCCAGAAACCATAAAAATTGACAGGTAATGGTACTGGCCAGAAAAAGCATATACTTGGTTTGGATTTGAATTGCCCAAGAATTAGGTGAGAACCTTCAACTGTATTTAATTGGTAGCTTCCTTTGTGTTCCTTGTCCCAGGTTCTGCATGTTAGTATTTGAGGTTATTGTGAAGATAACTGGGTGTGTACTAAGGCCAGTGTTCAAAATAAATATTGATGCATTCTTTTAAAAACCAAACCATGTTAATTACAACATGGTTTAAAATGGCATTTCAGTGAGATTGCAATTTTAGAAAGGTCCAACATTTGGTTTTAGGGGCTCTTTTCATAGACAATTCATGAGGACAAATTAATGTCAATCATTAGTGTCTTCTTTTATTAAGATGTTCCAATTTTAACTTAGTAATTAATGCTACATATTTAATCCCTCAGATGTTATCATATTGTTTACCTTGTGATATGTGTGGAGATTAAATTATACTTCCTGTACCTTTGAAGTAGTGACTTAAAAATGAATCATAATTTTCAGCTAGCAAGTAAAAAGGTTGGCCAGTCTTTTTATCCCAGTACTTCAATATTATTTCTTTGCAGGTTAAAGAAAAGTAGTTTAGATGAACTTTGAGAGAGCAAAAGGCAGTTAAAGAATGACCTGAGCACAACATTTAAGTACAAAAGGACAGGATGGTTAAATAGTTAAGAGCCTGTACTCTGATGACTGCCTAGATATAAATTTTAACCCTTATTAGTTTTGGGCAAATTATTTAACCTCTGGTTGTCGTGTGTAAAATGGAGACAGTAAATAATGGTATATCTATTGCATAAGGTTATTGTGAGGATTCAGTGAATCAATGTATATGTAAAGTCTTAGAACTGTGCTTGGCACTTAGGTTTAAGTTAGCTGTCATTATTACCAGTTTCAGTACTTGTGAAAAAATGCAGTACCTCCTTAAGTTTACTAACCTAGGGCAGGTAACCAACAGCTTTTCAATGATTTTGACAGATATCAAGTTAACGACTATACCAGAGATTTTTTTTTCTGATTAACACCCAACTGTTTTCAAAAAATTATTTCAAATTCTAGAATGCCTTCCAGAGGTAAAATTTCCTTTAGCACATAAGAGGAGGGTTTTTCCTTGCGTATCAACTCCCTCCTTTCACTCTATTATCAAAGTAATAATATGTTTGTTGTAGGAAACTTGGAGAATACAGAAAAGCTATATTTAACCTGTAACTCAGAGATAGCCACTAATAGTATTTTGATATAATTTTTTTCAGTTTTTAAAATCTGGAATGTTTGCATTTATAATAGTGTTAAAGTTTTAAAGTTAGAGATCATGATTATTACATTGTGTGCGTACAATTTGGTATCCTGTTTGTTTCACCAACATTACAAAGGTAGATTTCGGCCATTTTTTTCCTCTTTGAGGACTAATTTTTTCTTTGTCACAAGCCTAGAGCTCAATCTGAAAGGAATTAGAGTTGGGAGATACTTTAGAATGCATCTAGTGTAACTGCCTCATTTTATGTGGGAAAATTGAGACGCAGAGAAGCTAAGAGATTTGTTCAAGGTCATACAACTGGTAGGAGGCTGAGCCAGAACCTTTGCTCCTTTGCTGTTTTACCAGTAATACCTGTCCAAGTTAATGCCCATTGAAAGTGGAGGAAGTGTTCTTCTAAAGCAAAAAAAAAAAAAAAAGAATAAAAAACAAAAACCCTATAAATGAAACCAGGAACAATGCTTCTGAAAGAAAAAACAATATTTAGAATACTCTGTTGGGCAGTTTTTGTGTGCCAGTGACTAAGGTTTCTGGTAAAAGTTTAATGTTACGAGCTACAGGGCTTTTGAAAATAGCTCACTCTTTTCATGTATGTAATCGTGTTCTGTATCTGCTTTGAGGCTATCATGCCTCTCCCCTTTTATTTTATGAAAAATTTTAAGCCTCAGAAAACTTGAAAGAATTGTACAGTGATGCTCCCATAAACCTTTCTTCTAGATTAACATTTTGTGACTTTTTGCTTTATCTACTTCGAGGCTATTTTTACAGAACTTTCTGAGATTGGATTTCTATTAAATTTAGACTTACCGTGTTAGGAAATTTATGGTCACTGCATCAACTCACTGTTCCATGTAATAAGTTTTGTAAGATCTCCAACTAGAGAAGGAACTGGAAGTTTTCAAGCTTGTGACTTTTTGGAATGCTATTTATTCTCTTAATACTTAAAACAAAATTCAGTGTGAATCAAATGTGCAACTGAAACATACCAGTCAAAACTAGGCTTCAGGCAGAATAGGAATATTCCATTCGGCAGAGGTTTTCTTTTTTGTGGTATTTATCTCAAATTGAGAATTAAGGGACATTTTCAAATTAAGAACCTAAGATCTGGTTTCACAATTTTATGACAGAGGACATGATTGAGGATATTAGATTGTTGAAGCTAAATTTTAAGTTACTGTAGTTTTTAATTTTTTTTAAGGAAATTACCCTAATACAATCACATGAGCTGATGATGTTGTGATTTGTGTCACCCAATTCACTGCTCTGTATTTTTCAGTACCAAATAATTCCTTTGTTAAACTCATTTTCAGTAAATGAGCCATTGTTTCCCAAAGGGTAATGATTATTTCTATATATAGCACAAATCCCTAAGGGATAGATTTTAAAGTTTAAAATACTAACAGTTAGAAATGGTTGAAATCGTCACTGTGTCTATGAAAAGGGCGGCTGCTGTGTTTGCTCCTTGGGCTACAGTATGAGATATTTTGTTAACCAGAAACCCCAATGGACAACAAGTCTTTAAAAGTATTTTGGTTTATGTGCAAAAGTGGGTGATTTTATTGCACCCACCCAGCTTTTACATTGCATAGTTTCATAACATAAACACCTAGAATGAGGTAGCTGGAGTCTAACTCTAAATGACCTGAGACACACGCGACTGATGCTGGCTTACGTGATGGCGCTCGGTAGTCGAATCTGCAGATAAACCACTGACTTCTGAAGGTACCTCAGCGGGGAAGACATTAAAATAGGGACACTGCGGTGTTTTAACTGGTGTAGATACTGAAGATGTTAACACACATCAGGTTGTCTCTGTAGGTACGCAGACTTTTTTTTTTTTAATTTTTATTTTCTTTTAAGTGAAAATCAATCTGTTTCTGTCTGTCAGTATTAATCAAAGCAAATGCTTATAATCACTAATTACACATTCTATACCCACTAATCCGCTGAAAATGATGAGAGCTTCGAAGGCTGGGGCCATGTCTCATTTGTATCTCCAGAACCTGTTGTGGTCATTGGCGGGTGCTTATTATGTGTTTGTTGTTGAAAGTTGCTAATGCTAAGTTTGTACATGATGGTGACAGTCAAAGAGGAGGAGTGTTGCTGGCTCTTGCCATTATGTAGATTCCTTCTTCCTCATGAAATGAATTCTTATGAGAAAACAGTGATATTTTGACTATCTCATAGTAATGATTTTTGTATTCTTATGTTTGGAATTTTTTTCCTTAAGAATAAGAGCCCTAATCTAAAAATAATCTACAATAACCACCTATTTACCAAAATAGCCCTTTATTTTTATAATCTACATTAAAGTAAGAATGCTGTTAAATTGTTTAGGAAAAATACCATTCTCAGTGCGGTACTGTCATGTTGAAAAATAGAAACTGTCTCAAGTATCACCTAATACATCAAAACATTCCAAAGCAGTCTGTGATGCTAGCACCCCTGCCCCCCAAAAGTACTAAGCTCCTTATTCAATTCTATAAATTTATGAATAAATTGCTGATTAGTGTGTACTAAAGAACTTCTTTAAAGTTAGTGAGAAAGAATGGCTTATTTCTGTGGTGTGCTGGTTTATGCTTAATAGCAGAATCTCTGAAAAATAAAAAAACTCTAGTTTGTAGGGCTTGCCAGTTCCTGTGGTCCTGTAATGGCTGGATTCAGGCTACCAAGCTGAAGTCACTAAATGCTGAATTGGAAAAACAAACAGTAGCACACCATCGTAAACAGTTTTCACCATACAGATGAAGTAGATGTTAACCACGAGAGCATAAATCATTCTGATATAATTAGGAATTTCTGAGTATTTGTTACCTTTATTTTAATTATAATTTGTTTCCTTATGAGTTTATATAATTTAATTTTTTATAATTTTTCAGTCAGCCTTGCAGAATTCCAGAAGATATGACTGTCTCTCAGGAGCCAGTCTGAGCCAGCTCCAGTGAACCACTGGTTTATTTCACATGTTTGTTGGGGTGTTTAGCTGGTGGTGGGGAAGGAGGAAGTTACATCCCTACTCATCATGAACAAAAATGAAGTCCAAGTGGATTAAAGATTTAAATGGAAAAAAACAAAGCCAAAAAGTAAGAAGAAGATAACATATAATTATTTATCATCTTGGAGGGAAAAGATATATTGCCTTGGTTTCAAAGCAAGAAAAAGAACATCAGGTTTGTCTGTGTAGAAATTTAGGATGTGTGTTTGGTAAAATACATTATTAAAAAAGTTTGAAAGAAAAGACAGAAAGGTGCTCAGAAAAACCTCCCAGATTGAAAGCAACCTAAATGTCTGTGAGTAGTGAAGTGGTTAACTCTGAAAGATGCTCATAATTTATTACATGAAAATCAATGTCAAATATCATCCCCTTAAAAAAAAAATTCACTCATATGTTCAAGGAAAGTCTGAAAAGATTTCTACCAACAGTGGTTATTATAGTGAGGTGGCAGTAAAGTGGATTTTCACTTTGTATTTTATAGTAATAGAGCTTCACTGGTGGCTCAGACAGTAAAGAATCTGCCTGCAGTGGAGAAGACCTGGGTTCGATTGCTGGGTCAGGAAGATCCCCTGGAGAAGGTAATGGCAACCCACTCCAGTATTACTGCCTGGGAAATCCCATGGACAGAGGAGCCTGGCAGGTTGTAGCCCATGGGATCGCAAAGAGTCAGACTTCTACTTTAAAGAAACACTAAGAATTTCTTTTATTATAAACATGAAGTGCAATGATAACGTCCCTCTTTTTAGAGGAGAAAGCTACAGCTCAGAAAGGTCTAACTGACTTGTCTCAGGCTTCATAGCTAACAAAATGGTAGAAAAGGCCTCACCCAGGCCTGTGCTCTTTAAACAGACAAACAAATGTAATATTGATATATATATAAAAGATACATGATAGAAGTTATAAAGAATAATTAAAAAGCATACATGAACCCACAACCTAGCCTAAGAAATAGAACATAAAATCAACCCTGTTGAGGCTGCCCTTAAAACACATCCACCCTATCGCTCTGCCTTACTTCCCTTGCCAAGGGGAAACCACTATCCTGAGTTTTGTGTTTACTGTTACTTTTTTTTAAAATGGCTTTCTTGAGATATAATTCACATTATGCAATTTGCCTACTTAAACTATACAATTTAATATATTTTTTTAAAGCATTTACAGTAAAGTAAGTTTAGACCATTTTCATCTCCACTAAAAGAAACCTCATACCTATTAGCAAATTGCTTCCATTACCCCTTCCCCTGGCAACTGTTAACCTCTCTCTCTCTCTACATTTGCCTATTCTGGACATTTGAAGTTGCTAAGTTCTTTATGTATTCTAGATATCAGTCCTTTATCAGATATATGATTTGTAAATATATTCTCCTATTCTTGTCTTTAACTTTCTTGATGGTGTCCTTTAAAGCATAACATTTTTTTTTAAAATTTTTATGAAGTCCAATTTATCTATTTGTCTTTTGCTCTCTCGGTGTCATATTTAAGAAGATTTTGCATAATCCAGGATCATGAAGATTTATACTTCTGTTTTCTTCTAAGAGTTTTATAGTTCTAGCTCTTACAGTTAGGTCTGTGATCCATTTTGAGTTAATTTCTGTATGGTGTGAGGTAGGGGGTACAATTTCATTGTTTTGCATGTGGGTATCTACTTGTCTCATTGCCATTTGTTGAAAAGACAATATAATTATTTCCTAAATGAATGACCTTGGCCCTCTTGTTGAAAATTAGTTGACCATAAGATGCTCCCACCTTTGGTTGTTTTAAGATTGTCTTGACTTACTCTACGCCTCCTACATTTTCATATGAATTTTAGGATCAGCTTGCCACTTGCTACAAAAGAGGGAGATGGAATTCTGTTGGGGATTACATTGAACTGTAAATCAGTTTGGGGAATTTTGCCATTTTAGCAATACTAAGTCTTCTAATCCAGAACACGGGATGTTTTTCTATTTGTTTAGATTTTTAATTTCTTCAACAATTTTGCCTTCAGAGTATGTTTTACACTTTGTTAAATTTATTCTTCATTTTTTCTATTGTTTTCAGTGATACTGTAATTGCTTTCTTAATTTCATTTAATCTTGCCCTGCAACCTGGTTGAACATATTTTTGTTAGTGCTAATGGTTTATAAATGTATTGCTCATGATTTTCTATATACAGCATCATGTCATCTGCAAAGTTTTACTTTTTCTTTACAGTTTTGCTGCCTTTATTTTCTTGCCTAATTTCTAGGGCAAGAGTAGATTTCCGTGTTTGTTCCTGAGCTTAAGGAGAACTCATTCAGTCTTTCTCTGCTGAGTGTGTCAGCTGTGGGTTTTTCCAGACACTCCATATCAGATTGAGAAAATTCTCTTTTATCCCTCATTTAAGTGTTTTTATCATGAATGAATGTTAAACATTAATTAAAAAACATTTATTTAGAGTGTAGTTGATTTACAATGTCATGTTTCTACTGTACTGCAAAGTGTATCAGTTATATATATATCCACTCTTTTTTAGATTCTTTTCCCATATAAGTCATTGTTGTGCTTAGTCATTCAGTCATGTCCAACTCTTCACGACCCCATGGACTGTAGCCCACCAGGCTCCTCTCTCCATGGGGATTCTCCAGGCAAAAATACTGGAGTGGATTGCCATGCCCTCCTCCAGGGGAATCTTCCCAACCCAGGGATTGAACCCAGATCTCCCACATTGCAGGTGGAGTCTTTATCCTCTGAACCACCAGGGAAGCCCATGAATACCAGAGTGGATAGCCTATCCCTTCTCCAGACATTCTTCCCTACACAGGTATTGAACTGGGGTCTCCTGCATTGCAGACGGATTTCTTTACCAGCTGAGCTACCAGAGAAGCCCCATGTAGGTCATTACAGAATATTAAGAAGTGTTCCCTGTGCTATGCAGTAGGTCCTTATTAGTTAGCTATTTTATGTATGGTGAACATTAATTGATTTTTAAATATTGATTCAACCTCACTTTCCTGAGATAAGTCCCAGTTAATCACTGTGTATAATCTGCTTTAGCTTTTTGTTCGTATTAAATAGACTTTAGTTTTTAGGTTTTAGTTTAAGGTTGGCTGCAAAGTTAAACAGAAAGTACAGAGAGTTCCTATAAACTCACTGACCCTGCTCATGCACAGCCTCCTCCACTATGAACATCCTGAACCAGAGTGATACATTTGTTATAGTCAATGAACCTGCATTGACACATCATTATTCCCCAAAGTGTGTATTTTTTTACATTAGGTACTACTTACTCTTGGTAAGGTACTACTCTTGGTACATTTAATGGGTTTTGACAAATGTATTCAGCATTGTAGTACCGTACAGAATAGTTTCACTGCCCTAAAAATCCTATGCTCCATGTATTCACTATCCCTCCCTCCAAACTCCCAGCAACTGCTGATCTTTTTACTGCCTCCATAGTTTTACCTTTTCGTGTCATGTAGTTGGAATCATATAATGTGAAGTCTTTTCAGATTGACTTCTTTAACTTGCTGATAAGCATGTAAGGTTCCTCGATGGCTATGGCTCGATAGCTCATTTCTTTGAGTGCTGAATAATATTCTATTTAGTTCCTGGTAGAGGAACTAAGAACTCGCATACTGCAATAAATAAAAAAAGTGCTTTGAATTCCATAAAGAAAGGTATAAATAAAGAATGCAGTATAATTTAGTAAATTTGGTTCCTTTTTCTAATTAAAAAATATGACAAAGAATTGAGATGAATGTGTTTTATTCTCTGTCAATATTTTTAATGAATCTTTGAGGGAACCGATGATAAAAGTTTATGCATAATCTTTATACTTTAGAGCATGTTGCCTCATTTATTCAGGCTCCTCACACCAGAGGAAACTTTGAAAAAAGTTTAATACAAAAATGGTTCTTTGCAAGTATGCTTTTAAAATTCTTCTCTAGCTAACTTTATGGTGTCCATGATAGATTCAAAGATATTTACATAAGTTTAACCACTTACATTACCAAATACAAATGATTCTTTTCTATTAAAATAAATGTTTTTCTCTTAATTTAAACTGTAGTTATTCTGAACCTGAGTTTTCTGAACCTGAATTCTGGGGAATTTCATTTTAGGAAATAACCCCTGACTTTTAATATTTAATACTGAGCACTTGCTGTTACTTAAAAGCTGCGTCCTCAGATAACTAATTCTTAATAAACATGGTCTGTAAGAAATGGTGGTAGAAATAGTTTTATATAGATTTCCCCAGTGGTTCCATCTGTTGAGAGTTGGATGTTTGAAGTACTAGTTTTTCCAGTTTTAGCATTTTACTCTGTAATTCTATGGTGTATTTATAGTTAGAAGAAAATTGAAAAAAGACATTTTAAAAATGATTTTGAATGATCCCAGAGATAATTTTTCTGATGCCTTAGTTTCAATGAAAGTGGCACCAGCTAATTTGTGTGAAATTTCTGTATCACTTGAGTTCCTAACTTGTCGTGTTTGACTCTGCAATCCCGTGGACTGCAGCCCACCAGGCCCTTCTGTCCATGGGATTTTTCCAGGCAAGAATACTGGACTGGGTTGCCATTTCCTCCTCCAGAGGATCTTCCCAACCCAGGGATAGAACCCATGTCTCCTGCGTTGGCAGGCGGATTCTTTACCACTGAGCTGCCTGGGAGACTGTCCTAACTTAAATGAGAGTAGTAAAAGTTCAGGTGGTTTATGGGGGGTCTCTATACTTCATGTAATTATCTAATGAGGATCCAGCCTTCCTCAAACTAGAAATGCAGCTTATTTCCTTAGAAGCTTTATTTTTTAGTTGTAGAAGAGGCAGAAAGATCACTTACCCAGTACACTCAGTTAATGCTGCAGTAATTGATGATGCATTGTTTCAGTTTGGCTATACAGGGCATATTTTGGTTTTCTCAACTTGTTTTAAAATTAATCTCTTAGAAAATAATGCCATGTAATTTAGTGGGGAAGATTTGAGGGGTAATGCCTTTTGAAACTGCATAAATAAGAATGGGGTATTGAACTCCCAGAAAGAGAGAGAGAAAGAGATGGGGTGAGTTATTGGCATTTTTTTTAGAATCCTGACAGTAATGACTCTATAGTCTTCATTTAGTGGCTATCTGAGTTTTATTGTCCTCTTGCCCTTTTGGTCAAAAGTTCTGTGTCTAATACTACTAACTATTCTCATTTCCTTTCATTTGGTTCTCTTTCACAGAATGTAAGTACCATTGTTAAGCTTCCTATAACACTTAGATGTTGTGGGTGGAGGGGCAGGGTGACTGGGGATTCTCTTAAATGAAAAGATTTTTTAAAAATCCTTACTAGAAAGTGAAAAACTTGGAATTATATGTTTTAGGTAAACATTTCAAATTTTACTAAAATGAACTATGGTATCTCTGGATAATGATGAAAAGTTTAATACTAAAACCACATGTGTTGAATAATTAGCATAATAAACCATAGTTTATTATAACCATAGTTATAAACACTTTCAGCAAAAATTGTTAAATTATGACACATTAATGACTTTTGTCTTTAAGACAATAATCAGTTCACCCCTTATCTTTTTTTTTCTGTTTGTTACGTTGCCAGTTTTGTAACACAACTGGCACACTTTACACCCAAATAGACTTCATGGGTGAGTAATATTCATGTCTGATGCTAGCATACTTAAATTATAAAATTTAATACAGTTTCCAAGACAAAAAATAATTTAAAATTGAAGATTTATATATGTATCCAATTTTTTCCTGTCTAATCATTTTCTTATTTTGTTTCTCAGGGTTTGGGTTTTAAAAGCAAATCGTTTTATTTGTATCTTTCTTAGTGAACTTATTCTTTTAAAATATTCCCTAAAATGCTTTCCTGAAAGAAGAGATAACTTTATAGCCTGAAAGTCCTTTTATATTTTATCTGTATTTGTCTGTATAAAGAAAACTACTAATTCTTTTCTTCAGAGATGTTTGTAGAGTTCAACTTGTGGAAGATATATCCCTTCACCATCATAAAAGTTCAGTTAGTAATATGGAACATCTTATTCCTTGTTTTTTGTGGAGCTTCTACAAGAGAGAGAGAGTTAGCAAAAAGGAATCATGACAAAATGAGAAGCCCTGAGGAGTGCATTTGAAAATTAATATTTAATTAAACTGAATCAAATGAGAAGAGTGTTCATTTACCTGTTGAAAGACTGTGCACTGTGAGAAAGGTCAAGGCAGAATATTGTTTTAGCTCTGGGTCTCAGTCTTCTTTTCAATACAGTAGGCATTATGATGGTACCTATCTCAGGTTCCTGCAAGAATCTGAACGAGATAGTACATGTAAAAGGCTGAATATAGTGCTTTGCCCATAGGAAACACTCAATAAATATTAGTTGTTTTTATTGTTAGCTGTTAGCACTTAGCATCTTTGTTTTATGGAGGAAAATAGAGTGATTATAGTACCTAGTCCAATTTGTGAGGCCAAGGAGGCTTTCCTGACACAGTTCTTACTTTGAAGAAGCTCATATTTGAATCTTTGTAAACAAATTATGGTTAAGGTATACATACAAACAGGTCCAGGATGCTGACGGTGGGAAGATAAAGCTCAGTTACCCAGGGCGTCACTTTGGATGATTCTAAGAGGATGGTTCTTAGAGCATTATATTGTGAATGGTAGCTTGTATCATTATGCACTGCATTTTTTGTAGTACGTCTAATTAGGAAAGTGACAATTAGAGTTAAATTTTGATGGTGAAAAGTCAAAGGATGAAGGGGGAAGGAGAGCATGATGGAACTTCATGTACTAAGTCATAGTACTTAGTACTTAAGTACTTAGACCATAGTACTTTTGGGGACCCAGAATTAGTTTATTATAAGTGAAAGATGAGATAGATGAGAGAGTGATTACTAAGAAATGAGATTAAGAAGGACTTTATTTGTATTTTAATACCTTCAGATTTTATTTCAATCTAGGAAGCTGTTGAGTAAATTAAACTGATGATTAACCTGATCAGATTTCTTTTTATGAGGTGCAGAGGCAGTACTGAGGAGAATGGTTTGCAGTAGGAACAGAAGTTGGGAGAAGGCAATTGTAGTACAAGGTTAGTGCTTCTAGTGTGGACCACAATCTTTATTACAAGACAGCAGTGATGAAAGTACCTTTCTCTTTACTTGCTTGAGGCTCAGCCCTAGACATTCAGAAACTTTTATATGGCAGTTTAACATAGTACATGGTTTATAACCTTTGTTGGCCTTTCAGTGTTCTCGAGTCTTTACAGGTCAGTTTTTTCCTCCACTTCCTACAACAGCTATTTCAAATCTCTCTCACTCTTCTTAAGTTTTCTACTCCACCTCTTCCTCACTTTCCACAGATGACATCATTCTCTGTTTCACAGGGAACATAAAACCAAAAGATGGATGACTTCCTGCTCTACCCACAGACAAATGTGTGTCAACATTATTCAGCTTTCTTCTACTTTTCTGTCCCTGGATCCTGTTCTCTTCCAGTTTTTCCAGGGGCTTTGTTCCATGTATTGTCTTCTCTCAGATTTTCAGTCATTGTCTCTTTGTAGTACCTTTCTCCATAGCCTATAAACTTGTTCAAAAGTCACCCCGAAATTCAATCCTTACCATCTTTCTAGATTACAAACCTAACCTGTTTCTCTTCACAGCCAAGCTCCTTGGAAGATTGGTTTTCAGTTATTTCCTCTGCTTCCTTACTTCTCATTTACTCCCTGTCCACTATATGCATCTTTCTTACAACTTAACTCAAATGACTCTGACAAATAAATGACTAGTGAGCTGTTAAATATTAACTAGCAGCTAGGTACCAAATCCAGTGCGCACATTTCAGTCCTTAAGATTTATGTTGCATGGGTCAATAGTTTGTTACTTTTTTCTGTTGAATAGTATTGCACTGTATTTATATAGCACAATTTTTTAATCCATTCTCATGTTAATGGATGTTTGGGTTTCCAGTTTTTGTCTATTATAAATGAAATTGCAGTGAACATTTATAGGCAAATTTTTTGTGGATGTATGCTCATTTCTCTTCAGAAAATGCCTAGGAGAAAGTACTGGGTCAAATAATAATTATATTTTAAGAAACGCCAAACTATTTAACAAGGTGATTGCAATTTTGCATTCCCACAAGCAGTGTATGAGAGTTCCAGTGGCTCCACGTGCTTATGCGCATTTGGTATTGTCTGCTAACACCCCTGTCTGGATAGACATCTTTCAAATGTATGACTTAGAAATGTTTTCTCCTATAGTTCTTTTTTCTTTTTAATTCTCAACAGTATCTTTTGAGCTAAAAACATTATGATTTTGATGAAGCCAGTTGATCATTTTTTTCTTTTACAGATAATACTTTTCTCCCTGTTTCTTCAAGCATATTAAAAATACTTATTTCATGTTGAGCATCTGATCAGTGAATTATCTGCAGTCTTTGTTGATCTAATTCTATAGTTTGTTCTTCATTGATTGTGACTCATAAGTGCTTGTTTCTTCCCGAGATTTTTTTTTTTAAACTGTGAGCTCACTGTGAGCTCATGGTCTTTGAAACTTGTAATTTTTTGAGGCTAGAAATCAGATTTTTTTTTTAAATGGGTGTCAGATATACCCATTTGAATGCAGAGTTCCAAAGAATAGCAAGGAGAGATAAGAAAGGCTTCCTCAGCGATCAATGCAAAGAAATAGAGGGAAACAATGGGATGGGAAAGACTAGAGATCTCTTTAAGAAAATTAGAGATACCAAGGGAACAAGTCATGCAAAAATGGGCTCGATAAAGGACAAATGGTAGGGATCTAACAAGCAGAAGATATTAAGAAGAGGTGGCAAGAATACACAGAAGAACTGTACAAAAAAGATCTTCATGACCCAGATAATCACGATGGTGTGATCACTCACCTAGAGCCAGACATCCTGGAATGTGAAGTCAAGTCGGCCTTAGGAAGCATCACTATGAACAAAGCTAGTGGAGGTAATGGAATTCCAGTTGAGCTATTTCAAATCCTGAAAGATGATGCTGTGAAAGTGCTGCACTCAATATGCCAGCAAATTTGGGAAACTCAGCAATGGCCATAGGACTGGAAAAGGTCAGTTTTCATTCCAATCCCAAAGAAAGGCAATGCCAAAGAATGCTCAAATTACCATACAGTTGCACACATCTCACACGCTAGTAAAGTAATACTCAAAATTCTCCAAGCCAGGCTTCAGCAATACATGAACTGTGAACTTCCAGATGTTCAAGCTGGTTTTAGAAAAGGCAGAGGAACCAGAGATCAAATTGCCAACATCCACTGGATCATTGAAAAAGCAAGAAAGTTCCAGAAAAACATCTACTTCTGCTTTATTGACTATGCCAAAGCCTTTGACTGTGTGGATCACAATAAACTGTGGAAAATTCTGAAAGAGATGGGAATACCAGACCACCTGACCTGCCTCTTGAGAAACCAGTATGCAGGTCAGGAAGCAACAGTTAGAACTGGACATGGAACAACAGACTGGTTCCAAATAGGAAAAGGAGTGCGTCAAGGCTGTATATTGTCACCCTGCTTATTTAACTTATATGCAGAGTACATCATGAGAAACGCTGGGCTAGGAGAAGCACAAGCAGGAATCAAGATTGCCGTGAGAAACATCAATAACCTCAAATATGCAGATGACACCCCTTATGGCAGAAAGTGAAGAGGAACTAAAAAGCCTCTTGATGAAAGTGAAAGAGGAGAGTGAAAAAGTTGGTTTAAAGCTCAGCATTCAGAAAACTAAGATCATGGCGTCTGGTCCCATCACTTCATGGCAAATAGTTGGGAAACAGTGAAAACAATGGCTGACTTTATTTTTCGGGGCTCCAAAATCAGTGCAGATGGTGATTGCAGCCATGAAATTAAAAGACCCTTACTCCTTGGAAGGAAAGTTATGACTAACCTAGATAGCATATTAAAAAGCAGAGACATTAGTTTACCAACAAAGGTCCATCTAGTCAAGGCTATGATTTTTCTAGTGATCATGTATGGATGTGAGAGTTGGACTATAAAGAAAGCTGAGCGCCAAAGAATTGATGGTTTTGAACTGTGGTGTTGGAGAAGACTGTTGAGAGTCCCTTGGACTGCAAGAAGATCCAACCAGTCCATCCTAAACTGACTGATTTGAAAAGACCCTGATGCTGGGAAGGATTGAGGGCAGGAGGAGAAGGGGACGACAGAGGATAAGATGGCTGGATGGCATCACTGACTCGATGGACATGGGTTTGGGTAGACTCCATGAATTGGTGATGGACAGGGAGGCCTGGCGTGCTGCGGTTCATGGGATCACAGAGTCAGACATGATTGAGTGACAAACTGAACTGAATGAGAGTTTTTTTCAGAGATAATTTGAATGTCTAGGAGTATACCTATTTCTAAGCAAATTTTTTACTTTAGTTGTTCAAGCCACACAACCAGTTGGAAGTCTCTAGCCCCACAGCAGTGCAGACTGTGGCTAAGAATTATAGTGGAGATATATTTCCATTTAACTGTTCTACCATGAGCCAAAGCCAGTAAAGATTTTTAATCCCATCATCTCCCTCTGCAGAATGAATTTTCTCCCATTTTGCCTATTAAGGATGTAGCCTTTTGGGAAGTCTTGGCATATTTATAGATGTGCTGTTAACCCAGTCTGTCTCTATGGTAGGACCCAAGGTGGCCTCCTGTCATCTCAGCAAGTAGCCCATTAAAACCTAAGACTTTTGTTCCCCAGTGGGCTTCTCTGGTGCCTTAGAGGATGAAGCATCTGCCTGCAGTGCAGGAGACCTGGGTTCAATCCCTGGGTTGGAAAGATACCCTGGAGAAGGAAATGCAACCCACTCCAGTACTCTTGCCTGGAAAATTCCATGGACTGAGGAGCCTGGTAGACTATAGTCCATGGGGTTGCAAAGAGTCTGACACGACTGAGCAACTTCACTTTTTCACTTTTCCCCCCAAGGATTGGCCAATAACTCCAGGGAAAGCTTTGGCTCTAGTGTTCCTCACACTTGTAACTTAATGCTTTCTCCTTGTTTCTGCCTTGAGGAATTCTTTTGCTTTCTCCTCAAGGTTACATAGTCATTTTGTGGCTCTTACGTACTTGTCCAACAATAGGAAGAACTAAAAGAGTCTGTTGGAGAAGGTAATTTTATGCACACATATCCCTTTTGCCTAACATTCTTTCTTATAACTGAAGATGTTCAGATGAGGAAAAGAATTAAGTAGTAGTTTGAAAAAGAGATGGGAGAGTAGAGAGTGGAGATTAGTGAGTACAGACAGTTTGGCCAGAAGACCAGCTAGAGTAGAAGTGGGGATGACAACAATAGAGAAAGGCCCAGGTCAGAGAAGGCAAGAGGGAGTGCTGGTACCAGTGGATGGACATCAAGCTGACTCGTGTTGCTCAAAGGAGCATGGCTCACGTGTAAACATTCTTCTAATATCCACTTATATTGTAACATCTCCATGATCAAGATGTTTCTTACAGTCCTTCATATCCCACAACTTAATAAGCAGCATGTGTGGTTTTCCTTTTTGATGGTACATCAAATAATGGCACATTTACCATTGATAGCATCTTACAGTTAATGAAATAGGGTATAACTTTACATTGCTCATAAGGGGGAGTATTGGCTGTATTAGCCTGTGAGATTATGTTACATGATCTGGCAGATGAGTCAGTTTTTTTTAAATGTTAAGAAACAGACTCAGCGTTAAGCTCATCCAGACAATTGACTCTTGATGTTATTCCAGAAGTCTCCTCTTTCTAAGGTGATTTATGTGAAACTAGCAGTTCCTTTTGTAAAAGGTCTGCCACTGAACTGGTTTGCAGTTGCCAGAAATTGTGAATCAAATGTAAGTAATTACTAGAAGTGAAAGTAACCTTTCCCCATTTGTGTTATTTATGGGGCTGTTTCCATGCAGCACCTACATATACAGGCAAGAACAATTTGTATGGCAGCGTCTTAGCACTGCTTAAACAACAGCATCTTTACAGTTTGTGCCTCAAGTTCATCTCTGTTTTATATTCTTGAATCTCTTTGGAACTTTGACAGAACTATCATGCTCACAGACTTGTTTGACAAAATTGGGCATTTGAGTGAAAATACCTTTGGTTTTCGTCTTTTTTACTGCTCTAAAAGGTCACAGCCAAATGTACAGCCTCCTTGGTTAAGAAATGTGGACTATTTTACGTTATGTTTTGTGTACACACCATCTTCTGGCCCCCCCCATCCTTCATAAATTTCCTATTTTTTCCCCCTTTTCCAGATTCTTATTTCTTCTCTTTTTTTAAAAAAAGAAAATCTTTTTTTCCTTCCAATATTTCTCATTTGTTTTGGGATGGGGTGGATATAAATACAGACTAAAACAATCAACAAACAAAATCTATCTTTTAAAAACTTTTTATCAGGTAGCAATAACAAATTATTGTTATTATTTTATTATTTTTTAATTAAATATGTGTAATATTTCCACATACATATGTGGAAAGTTCATTTTTGTTTTCCTTCTTCATATATGTCATAAATCAAGTGAGTTGTTTTGAGGAAAGAAGAATTTTGTTTTGCTGGCATTTGTGATAGTTCCATTGTTTGGGGGCTAAAAAGGATTGTGAGCCCTTTCAGGTTATTTCTGATTTAGAGACTGGGTTTTTAAAGAAAATGATAACTTAAAAATTGCATACTTTTTAAGTTAGTGTGAATCACTTAAATAATCAGGAGAGACCTATATTGTTTTCTAACAGAAAGGTGGCTTTTTTCCCTGGTATTTTGCCTAAGAATGCAGAAGATGCACAAAAATGAAGAGTACCCTCATTTTTGTGCATCTGTGTATGTGTTTTAAGTTGAAAGTTAATTAAATACAGAGAACCTATGGTTTATAGAGCAATGGAAGGAAAGAACTAGGGCTGAATAGGGTTGGTGGTCACTGCATTTTAGTTAAATATTTGTCCTGTATCTTACCAAATTGAGTCCAAAGTGGTAATTGAACTCACTCATCATTGACAATTCTCTCTCCTTATTTCTTCTGCCTCTGAACTAAAAATGTAGCTTGAAAGATTGAGAATAGTCAGAAATATACATAGAATTATACTAATTTAATACCGTGTGTCATGTCTGCCCTTTTTCTGTTGTTTCCTCTTCTTGGTGCTTTGTTAGCATTACACCCACTTTCCTTCCTTTTCCTATTCTTGCTTTTCTTTGCTTTGCACTTTTCTTTCTGAGATGAATTCTTTCTAACAAATAGAGTCACAGAAAATTTCAGTCTTTCTTTAGCATCTTATAATTTGAATTTATGAAACAGTTCCTACCAGGATGTTCTATCTTGAAGTGTACATTTGTTAATTAAACACTGAAAATAATAGGCAAGTAAAATGGTATTAAATACAAACCTCCTTTCCCTTCCTTCACCTGTTTGCCAGCCCTTGGGGACAAAAGTCATTCTAGTGAATTGTCTTGGAATACTTAAATTATAACTGCTTCTAAGCCTAGTAGGCATCTGGCACTGTAAATTAATCTAAAACATTAACTTAGAGATTAAAATTGGGCATCTTGATCAGTTTGATGCAGAGAATACTGTTATATTAAACCTTGCATTAGTATGGAGGGCAGTAATAAGATAATGTTTGGAAACTTCACCTTCTTTTTGTCAGTGATGTGTTATTATTCATTCATGCCAAAGATGATAAATGAATTCTAGATTTTTTATGTTTTTTAACATTAACCTTACATTATGTTACTAGCATAGTTCTCTTCCTGTAAGCTTTGAAAGGAGATTCTTTTTAACAAATAGAGTCACGAAATTCCAGTCTTTCTCTAGCATCTTGTAATTCAGCTTTATGAAACAGAGTACTTACCGGGATGTTCTGCCTTAAAGTGTACATTTATTATTTAAACACTGAAAAGAATAAGCAACTGAAATGGTATTGAATGAAACATATTAATACTGCTGTTAATTCAGTCAGCTAAAATTATGAAAGGACTACGTCGATCCAAGAGGTACTATTTTTTTTTTCTCCTAGAAGGCATGTGTAATTATTTTTGGTGAAGATTGCTAACTGGGAGTTTACGTCATTGTATATCCAACAGAAGAAAATTAAAGTGTGTGTGTGTGTGTGTGTGTGTGTGACTTTTTAAGAAGATGATCCATTAACTTTCATCTGATTCTGAAAGTATCCCTAATACCCCACCCCCAATCCCACAAAGCTAGGGCTGTGACTGTCTGAAAGAAGTCATTATTTACATTTAAATGTATCATTTAGTCTGGTGAGGGAAAATTATGGTTATTATTGGACTGTAGTACATTTATGAATGTACTAAGGAAGTTCATGCTGCTAATGTATTAATAGTAGAGAACCCCTGTGAGCAGCACTATGAGGACAGTACCGAGTATAGCATCTGCGGGTATGTTAATTCTTCTGTAGAAGCATCTCATGAACCATATTGGTAGATAAGTATAGTCTATATCTTGCTCTGTATTTTGGCAGTTTGTTGAAAACAGAAAACCAAACATCCAAATGTTGGAACTAGTTGCTTTTTCTTTCATCTTATTTATATTTTTAATTGTGTGCTTTTTATTCAATGGACTTAATTCCTTAAAGTAATCAGTTTTACTTTTAGATCTGGGTTTTTAAAGAAAAAATGATGATTATTATACTTGCTTGGGGCAGATAATTATAATACGACATTAAATGAATTTTAAAAATTAGAATATCCACCCTTCCCCCAAAAGTAATAAATATAAACCACAGAAAACAGGCAGGAAGTCTTTTCCATTGTGGGGTAAGATTGAATAAAGCTTAACTTTGAACTTTATCCTAAAGCCTCTCTTGTTAACCCTTCACATGGACTGATAATGTATATACTGCGAAAGCAAAGGCTTTTAGGTTGATTTGAAAGTTTCTTGTTAACTGGGTTTAATTTGATACTGACATCTCCAAGCAAATTCTAAGTCCCTAAGCAAATTGCTTAGTCAAAGCTATGGCTTTTTCAGTAGTCATGTATGAATGTGAGAGTTGGACCGTGAAGAAGGCTGAGAAGAATTGATGCTTTCAAATTGTGCTGGAGAAGACTCTGAGAAGTCCCTGGGACTGTGTGGAGATCAAACCAATCAATCCTAAAGGAAATCAACCATGAATATTCATTGGAAGGACTGATGCTGAAGCTCCAGTACTTTGGCCACCTGATGCAGAGAGCCGACTCATTGGAAAAGACCCTGATGCTGAGAAGGGTTGAAGACAGAAGGAGATGGGGGCAGCAGAGGATGAGATGGTTAGATAGCATAGCATCACCAACTCACTGGACGTGAATTTGAGCAAACTCCAGGAGATAGTAAAGGACAAGGAAGCCTGACATGCTGCAGTTCATGGGGTTGCAAAGAGTGAGACATGACTTAATGATTGAGCAACAGCAAAGCAACTCACCATTCAAGAGCATGTGTTAGGGATGCTTTTATATCCCTCATCACTGAAAGCTTGTCAGCCACACAAGAGGAAATGTCCCCCTTCCCCCAAAATGCATACTGTATTTAAGGTAACTCTTTAAGCAGAAATAGTGCATCTGCAGTATATTATAACTGGCTTTTTCAGAGAGGCTCAGCCAAAGAAAATAGTTCTCTAAGCAGTCTTGTATTTTTTAAACATTATGTCATGTGTCTAATCAATCGCCAGCCCAGGATTGATGCTCGGGACTGGTGCAGCGAGATTTCCCCGGGGGGGGAGGGAGGAGGGAGGGGGGACCCGGAGGGGAAGCATATGTAAACCCATGGTGATATCATAACAATGTATGGCAAAAACAATAATAAAAAAAAAAATAAAAAAAAAATAAAGAGTGCTAGCATAGCAGATTAAAATTCACTTGGATTACCTGGATTGTAAGAAGATACTTTAGCAAAATGCATCTTTACAAGGCCAGATGCCTAATTGTAAGTTTCTTCTAATATGTTCATCCAACTTTTGTCTGAAACTGGGGTATCTCCCTATCCTTGTGAATAGGAAGCTGGGGAAAAGTGTAGGTGGGGTGAAACGGGAAGCACAATCCCCTGGGTTTCCTGCAGCTTTTCTTCTTGCGGGATCAGTTTGGATTGTGAAATGAAATAGAGGAACAGAATTTAATGTTGACCTCTACAGTTGATGGTCCAAAAGGGTTTTCTTGTCTTCCCAAAAGCCTGTCCGTTTTTGAATTGGGTAGAGTGCTTTTGGCTGTAAAAGCTTTAAAATGTAAACACTGAGGAAATAGCATGTTTGTAATGACTAAGTAACATAACCTGCGCAGGTGCACAGCTCAGAGTTTTCTCCTTTATCCTAAAAGTTACACCTGAATAGTCATCTAGAAGGAAATCTTTAACCATTAAGATGGGTTATACCATGTATTTAAATGCACTGGTTTCTGTGGTGGCTCTTCCTAAAAGGATTTTGGTTGATCATAATAACTGTATGAAGAGAACTGTTTGAAATAATAGCCACGTGGTTTAGAAATAAATGGAGGAAAAGAACATCTATATGTTGTATGTTAAATCTGCTTTTCCCCATTTATATAGTCTTTTGTACTGTTTGATATGGAGAAAATTGTCTTGTGTTAACAAGTCTAACATTTGTTTTCAGAATTGTGTGTACCAATGAAGAGGCTTGATTTCTAGAGTCAAGTCTGAAAGTCTGAGTTGGGAACAGAAAGGACTCAACCACTTAACTGCTAATCCAGAAAGAGGGTAGTGATGTTTTCAGGCTTCTGAATTGTCTAGGCTGTGACTTATCAACAGGACTAAATGTTGTGTATCATTGCTCTTCGTATCTTTTGCAGTATCGTGACTGCTACACAAATTTCAGGGCATAGAGTTCAAAAATGACTGAAATTTTCAAACACATTCAAAACATTTCAAACACAGAAATGTGTTGCTAGGAAAATTGCTTTATTTCAGCTGTTCAGAATGTTAATTTATCTGATTCAGTAAGTTCACATGTTTTCTGCTTTTTAAAAATTTTTTTATCCTTTGACATATCCTCTTAGCAAGTTTTCTGACTGATATTCTTGGAATAAATAAAGTTAACCTCAACCTGAAAAAGGGGAGTTTTAAATACTCCCTTCTCCCACCAAAAAAAGGGCATGTTCACAGCATCATTCACAAATAAGTAAAAACATTTAAATTTAAACAGTGAGGGGTATTTTTTTTATCATATTCTGAACTCAGATATACTAATTTGAAATATATTTTTGTAATGTAAGATTTTTTTTCGCTAAAGGTTTGTAATAGCTTATAAAAGTCACTATAGTTTTTAAAATTAACAAACTAAAAACTGTGTTTTGTTTTTGTTTTCTTTTTTCAAGAAATTTATGGTTTAAGATTCAAAAGCTACAAAAGGGTTTGCAAGATTTTTTCTTTTATCTGTCTCCGCAGTCACTCAGTTATACCCCTCTTAGAGGTAAAGAAAAACATATTACTAGTTTGCTTTTAAGGATCCTTCCTGGAAATCACACAATTCCATCTATATTTTATTGGACAAAATTATATTACCTGACCACAGTTGCTGCAGAAAAGAAGGGAAATGTAGTCTTTTAGGTGAACATTGCTACGCTGACCGTAGAGAAAGCTGAGTGGCAAATTGATTTCTTTGAATTGTGGTGTTGGAGTCCCTTGGACTGCAAGGAGATAAAACCAGTCAATCCTAAAGGAAATCAGTCCTGAATATTCATTGGAAGGACTGACTCAGATGATCGGATGGCATCACCGACTCAGTGGACATGAGTTTGAGTAAACTCCAGGAGTTGTTGATGGACAGAGAAGCCTGGTGTGCTGCAGTCCATGGGGTTGCGAAGAGTTGGACACAATGGAGCAACTGAACTGAATTGCTGCCTTGAAGAAAAAGTGGTTCTATTCCTCAGGAAAAGGAGAATTACTATTATGTAAAAGTTACTACCCCATTTCTAACATGCCTAAAAGCTTATAACTTCGAAAATTATCTGATTCGATTTTTTAACCTTTATATAAGTATGTACCAAATGAGTTTGGCAAATTTGGAACAGAGATTAATTAGAGCATGAACAATTGGTATTTGATTTAAACTGGGAAAGAAAGATTTGGTTATATCTTGGTACTTTTGTGTGTTTTATACTGCATCCTTAACATCAGTGTACTAGAGGATCGCTAATCATTCACCATTTATTGTTGAGAGAGGAATCTTCTAAATCAGAAAAGAATATCATTCCTGGTTCCATGAATGGGACTGTGTCAGCTAATGAAAGTAGTAGTTGGGGCTGTAGTAGGGAAACAGATGAGGTAAGGGCATATAAACATATTTGGGGAATAACTGTTGCCTAGTTTGGCAGAATAGGAAATTTGGAGAGGAGAAGAGAGAAAACAGATTGGACTTTGAATATTAAGAAATTTGAATTTTATTCATTTTTGTTTTGTTTGCCTTAGGTGACTATATCTCAAGATTTTGTTGTTGTTTTTTTTTTATTTTCTTCTTCTTCTTTATTTATTTTTTTTTATTAAACATTTTTTTTATTAGTTTTGCCAAACAATGACATGATATCACCATGGGTTTACATATGCTCCCCCTCCAGAACCCCCCTCCCTCCTCCCTCCCCCCGGGAAATCTCGTTGCACCAGTCCCAAGCCTCAATCCTGGGCCGGCTATTGCTTAGACATATGATAATTAACATGTTTCAATGCCATTCTCCCATATCATCCCACCCTCTCCCTCATCCACAGAGGCCCTGAGTCTATTCTATACATCTGCGTTCCTTTTGCTGTCTCGCATGCTGGGTTCTCATTACCGTCTTTCTAAATTCCATATATATGCGTTAATATACTGTATTGTTGTTTTTGCTTCTGGCTTACTTCACTCTGGATAATGGGCTCCAGTTTCGTCCATCTGAGTAGAACTGATTCAAATGAATTTTTCCTTAATGCTGAGTAATATTCCATTGTGTATATGTACCACAGCTTTCTTATCCATTCATCAGTTGATGGGCATCTAGGTTGGTTCCATGTCCTGGCTATTGTAAACAATGCAGCGATGAACATTGGGGTACACGTGTCTCTTTCAATTCTGGTTTCCTCGGTATATATGCCCAACAGTGGGATTGCTGGGTCATATGGCAGGACTATTTGCAGTTTTTTAAGGAACCTCCACACTGTTTTCCATAGAGGCTGTACTAGTTTGCAATCCCACCAACAGTGTAAGAGAGTTTCAAGATTTTGTTTTAGTACAATAATCTGTGATGAGGCCATGTCACGTCTGTGGTGTCAGCTCTAAGAGATTTAGTCATCAGTTCTCAGGTTTACAGCTTAATAAAGTGGATGAAGTCATCAAGGAGAAAAGGTTAGAATACTTTAAGAATGCCCACATCAAGGGGGTGATTACCTCTCTGTATTTCTCTTTTGTCTTATAATTTAATTTTAAGGAGTCTAGATGGATTTTTTCATAGTTTACTGAGATTTACTCATTATATCCTTGTGGTTTAGCATGTTATTCTGTTGTGCTTCCTGTTCATTAGTAGTTGGATCTAGAGACTTTGATTTTTTTTTTCTTTTTTCCATGAGTGGGCATGACTACTTTACTAGGTAGTGGTTTGTACTTAAGCAGGAGACATATAATATGGGTTGTCTCTCCTTTTATGTAGGCATTGATGATTAAAGCTGAGATACATTGATTTGTTAAGGTTTACAAAATGGTAATATTCTAATTCTACCATTTCCTCTTCATTTATTAGCTGAAATATTACTGTAAAGTAAAACTTCCTCTTCTCTTTGATTACCTATTGGTAGGTATAGATGGTATAGGTTTAAATGCATGATTTGTCCCCATTATCTGTTTTCAGAATAATGAATTGGTTCACTACCATCCTCCAATAGTGACCAATTAATATTATTAACTTACGGATTTATGGTAAGAGAACCATGGCAATAGTGGTAAAGAACCTGCCTACAAATGTAGGAGACATTAAGAGACTCCGGTTTGATTCCTGGGTCAGGATTTCCTACCCTAAATTTGGAATCAGCTGTTTATTCAAAGTCTCCTAGGCATTAGAGATAGTCATTCTTTTTGGGTTGGTCATTGTTTCTAAGGCTTTTTGAGTGGACAGTCTTTTTAAGATAAAATAACACCAGGAATTTATACTGATATTTCAAATCAAAATTAATTATTGAAATTCTGATCTTATACTTGTATCTCCCTTCTGATATTGACATATCATCTTCAATGGCATATGAAATGATAGAAGTAAAACATAAGTTTACAAAGTGATGGTTTGATATATGTTTACTTCATGGAGGGCTTCCCTGGTAGCTCAACTGGTAAAGAATCCGCCTGCAATGCAGGAGACCCCAGTTTGATATTCCTAGGTTGGGAATATCCCCTAGAGAAGCGATAGGCTACCCTCTCCAGTATTCTTGAGCTTCCCTGGTTGCTCAGATGGTAAGAATTCTCCTGTAACATGGGAGACCTGGATTTGATTCCTGGGTTAGGAGGATCCCTTGGAGGAGGGCATGGCAACCCAGTCCAGTATTCTTGCCTGGAGAATCCCCATGGACAGAGGAGCCTGGCAGGCTACAGTCCATGGGGTTGCAAAGAGTCAGACACGACTGGGTGACTAAGCACAGCATAGCACATACTTTGTGGAAGGATTACGACAATTGAGTTAATACATCTATCACCTCATATATTTATTCGTTTTTGGTGAAAATATTAAAGTTTTTTAGAAAATTTTAATTATATAATATAGTATTATCAACTGTAGTTAGCACTTTATATAATCCTCAGAATTATTTATCTTATAACAGCAAGTTTGTACCTTTTTTTAGAAAACAGGTCAAGATTACTTACTGACATACAAAAAACTACATATTTAAATTGTATAGTATAATAAGCTTGACATATGTTTACACTCAGGAAACTATCATCTCAGTCAAGATTCTGAACATATTCATCACAACGAATATTCCTTTACCTCTCTGTAATCTTTCCTTTCTGTGCCTTCCTATCTCACCCATCCTACCTCCAGGCTTTTGATCACTATAAGTTAGTTTGCATTTATAAAATAAAATCTATTTACATAAAGTTGAATTTAATATAAATGGAATCATAGAATGTGCTGTATTTCATATATTTATAGTCATATATTTTACTTATACATAGGCTTTTTTGTTTTTTTCTTTGTTTTATATAGATGTTTTAAATCCTGCACCTCATTGTTCTTTTTTCATTTTATACATTGATTATCTTTTAAGGAGATTTAAATAATACTAACAGATCTTTGTATTTACCTGTGTTATTCTTCCTGTGCTCTTCATTCCTTTGAGTAGGTCCAGGTTTTCATCTAGTTATCATTTTCCTTCTGCTTCAGGACTTCCTTTGTCCTTTCTTACAGTGCAAGTCTTCTGGTGATGAATTCTTTCAGCTTTTGCATGCCTGAAAATGTTTTTATTTTACCTTTGGTTTTGAAAGTTATTTTTATTGGATATGAAATTCTAGGGTGATTTTTTTTCATTTAAGTACTTTTTAAGATGATGTTTCAGTGTCGTCGTCTTGTCGTTGTTTTCATTGAGAAATAGGCTGCAATCCTTATTTTTGTTCTTCTGTATGTAGTGTGTCTTTATTTTCTTACTGCTTTTAAGATTTTCTCTTTATCAACAGTTTTAAGCAGTTCTCCCCCCACCCCAGTTTTATTGAGATATAATTGGCATACAGGACTGCATAAGTTTAAGGTGTGCAGTATGATAAAAAATTTTTTCCCTGTGATGAGAACTTTTAGGATCTCCTCTCTTGGCAGTATTCAAACATATGATACATCAGGATTAGCTGTAGTCATCATGTACATTACATCCTCAGGATTTATTTATTTGAAGTTTATGCCTTTTGACCATACTTGGATCCAGTTCCCCCATGCTCCACCAGTTTTAAACAATTTGATTATTATCTATCTTGATATCACTTTCTCCTGCTTGGGGTTCAGTGAATTTCTCAGATATGTGGACTTACAATTTATTCATATAATAGAATACTATGCTACACATAAAATGAGTGAACTCTATCTAGATGGATTGACATGGATAAATTTTAAAAATAAGACTGATTATGGAGGGAAAGCAATTTGTATGTGAAAGCTTGGGCCAGTGTGATACCATTTATGTAAAATTTTAAGACAGTAATTGTATCTGTTTTTATGGAGGTAGTCACATATATCAAAAGCTTTTAAGTATGAATATCAAGGGTTCACAGTAGAGTCAGGATGTTGGTTAACTCCAGAGAGGGAGAAAGTAAGGGACAGGCAGTCTTTTGATGTATCTGTATAAATTTAATATTTTAACAAAAGATATCTGAAGCAGATGTGGCAAGCATTTTATCTTGGCAGTGAGTAGAGTGTCTAATATCTGTTTATATTTATGTCTAAAATATAAGGTCAGTGTAGTTCTTACAGTTTATGTGGCTTCCATTTTATTAAATATAAGTGCACCCATAAATCTCATCCACATCATTAGCTACATTTTGGTAATCTACCAAATAAAATCACTCCCATAGACTTAAGACCTATTTCCAGTTCGCCTTCTTTAAAAAGTAATGATCAAAGTTTTCATACCACTCTGTAAAATCAGTGTTTTGTGGAACCATTCTTTTTTCCTCTTAGGAGAGAGACCCTTGTTGATTATCCTTTGAGGCATCCCAAAGACACATTGCAAGTTTTATGGCATTTATTCCAAGTAAAGTAGATCATACAGGGCAGTGTCCCCTTCTTAATCTTTTTTTTTTTTTTTTTAAAGTAATGCACTTGTTACATATCTTCCAAAATAAAAAGCCTTTGTCATGCTGGGATCAGATTTTTTTCTTTTTGACGGCTAGCTTATCTTCTGTGTCCTGAATGTCATTTTATCATCTTTTGAAATGTTGCCAGGTAGGTGCCCCTTGTTGAAAAAGACTTAGAAATCATTATAACTAACAATATACACATTTTTCTTACATGTGCTGCCAAAGAGCAAGCCTCTTTGAATCGGTGACATGTAGCACCTGCACAGCTGCTTTTCCTTCCCATTTCTAAAGTAAAATGGACCTCTGTGAGGAGCAGCTTTTATTTGCTCTTATGCTTCTGGTCTTATTACGTTAAATTTGGTGTGTTGTTTATAGCTTTAAAAAAAAAGGAGGAGGTGGGGAAGGGGAGGATGAAGGGGAAGAGAAGGCTTGTCAGCATGTTTGTCTTGAAAAAAAATTCAGATAATCTAGATGTAACATTTAATATGTTAATTTCAGAAAAATTTATAGATACACATGTTTCTTTACAACAAATGAAAACCAGACTAGAACATTTTCTTAGTGTGTGATAATTCTTCTGTTTTGGTGATACTTATTTTTCTCTTTGGAGGAGACCATTGTTTGCAAAGGAATTTTCTTGTTCTTATTAACTACATCAATATTTTGAAACAGTATTTTAGAATTTATCTTTCCATTATTAAGGCCTTTGTATCCACAAGCTCAGTGAACAATATTCTGTAAAACTCCTTTTTTGTTAACCATGTGTACATTAGTAAAGCCTTCCCTTTCAACAAACACCTGCTGTGTAACAAGTGATAGAGAGATAAAGGTGAAATAGGCTGTTCTGTCCTTGTGTAGAATCAGCTAAGAAACTAAATGATTTGATTTTTATTAGATTTTTAAAGTTTTCCTAATCTTGATTTCTGAGAAATGCTGTCTCCCAACTAATGAATAATAACTGGCTGGGAAGGGAGTTGGGAGGAGGTGGGGACGGACATACAATAATGAAACAAAGGACTTTGATTTCTTTGAAATATTCTTGTGACCAGATGCTGGAAAAGTATACAATGCGTTTCTTAAATATAGTTCTGGCTCTGAAATACATACATACTTAATGAAACCAAAATTGAGCACTCCTAAAGTAGGCTGATCTATATATAATAGCATTTCCAAAAGTAGAGCTTTTGTGGGCGGTCCCCATTAACTCTCCCTCCCTGTCCTTACTGCGTACTCCCTTAACTTCCTCTATAAGCATATCAAGAAGAGTGATTTATAATAAAAAAAAAAAATTCTGTGACATGTGATTGTGGTCAGAGGTGTCCTTAGAAGGTGTAGAGGAACACCTTTGGAATTGCTGCCTCACAGACCTTCAGAGTTCAGAGAAAGCAGCCTGGTGTAGAAAAGAGAACACACACTGCCTGAGCTTAACAGGCTTCAGTCCAGTCTCAGCACTGCAGTTTATTCTCTGTGACCCTAGGCAACTTTCTAACTTGTCTGTGCATCAGTTCTCCCTTTTGTAAAATAAAGGTAACAATCTTCCCTTGCACATCAAAGGCTCTTACTGTTCATTTATTTCATTTGTTCAGCTAATTTATTGATGTTACACTAGACTCTTTAATGGTTCCTACTAGTGTTAATAATTGATGAACATTGTGCCAGGCCTTATTCAGCTGTCAAACTACCTAAGTCAGGATATGGTCTGCGTTAAAACACATTAGAATTTCAATTCAACATCTCTAAAAAGAGAATGACAAGAAAGATTGGAAAAAAAAAAAAGACTCAGTAACAAGGATAGCAGAAAGAAGCTGTAATATTTTTACTAGAAGTGATAGATACACAAGTTTTGCCAGTAGCAGTTATATCCTCATCAGATGATACTTAATAACCTCTGAACAAGTAAAATGATTTGTTTTTATTTATGTGAAGTGAAATTAAGCTCTCTGAAAAGGCTATAATTTTCTCCCGAGTTTCTAGGATTTGCTATATGGGGAATGGTTACATTTTTTCTTTAGATTTCTAAACAACACCAAGAAAACAAATCCAAAAGTAGTTTGCAGCCTAAGTAGTTTGAAAGTTGACGTCAAATTATTCCTGTCCTGAACCTAAGAACAAGAACAGATTTCAAAACGGCTGCTTTTCTGTTTTGCACCTTTGAAATGACTGTCATGGGTATATTTATAAATTGTGCATAATTAACCCAGCTATAGGCACTTGTCCTTTGCTAGCTGAGTCCAAGGATTGCATACCAGAAATGGAAGTAGTTTGGGGAGAAATATGGGGAGTTGACAAAGAAGCTACTGATTTGCATCCATGATAGTATATAATGGGAGTCATAAAGAGATTAAATATCTGAAAAAGATTATTTTAGACAGTGACATCTAGGGGTTTGCAGAACGGGCAAGTTACATTGTTTATGATCTGTGAGGGGACAGGAAGGAGAGACAAAAGCTGATATTTTTATACAGGTGAAAATGAGCATCTAGTAAAAGTTTGTATAAGAGCTGAGTCTTTTGGATTATAAAAGTTCAACTCAAAATAATGAAAAAGGTTTGTTGGTTCACATAACAAATGTAGACCTCAGGATGAATAGAAATAGAACTAGTCTTAGATACAAATGAAATTTTAGAGTTGAAAATTATTAGGATTCTTGTCTCCTTTCTCTTTCTCTTTTCATATTGTGATTAGTTTCTTGATTTGGTTTCTCCGTGTAGTAGAGGAAGCTCTCAGTACACACCCTTACAGCTCTTCTTTAATGAAAGAGGAAAAGAAACCTGTTCTAACTCTGCTTTTTCAGTTTCCTAAGAAGTCTTTTTGGATGGTGTGGAATGTGATCTGCTATCAGAATAAGAAGAGAAAGAACATTGGGAAGACACAAGTAATAGCCATCAGCCACCTCAAGTGAAATTGTTGCTATGTGCACTATGAGAGGACTGTATTCATGGGAGAAGAGACTTGAGTTATATCTGGTGCTGTTAAATGTCACACCACACTGCTGTTACTGCCTCCAGGTCCTTGTTCCTCTGGTTTATCTCCCGCTCTCCCCTAGCATTACCTTCAAACTAGAAGGATAGTCAACTTAGACACCTGGACCTCAGGAAAGAGTCTGCTGACCATGGCAGTGTATCCGACTCATTCCATTTCTAACACAGATTAGTAGCTTCTACTAGTGATGGGATTATTTTGGTTTTTTCTTTCTCCCACAGACTATAACTCACATAGTTAAAGAGATTTTAGAATTCTTTGGAAAATGTGCATCCCTCTATCCAAGGCTCACTTCTAGAGACAAAGATCCTACTGCTATTGTGTAATTCCTTAATCTTCAAGGACTTTATTATAAAGCAAGGTGTCTATAAAATTCACTTCATCAGGATGTTAAATATCATAAGATGCCAAATCTGCAGTTGAAATATCATTGAAGTGATTATTCCCCTAGGCTTTCCCTCCCCTCTGCTTCCCCCTGGATTGCATCAATCCTTAAAGTTACATTTAAAAATTACATCAATAGTACAGCCAGATGGTATTGTGACACTCACTGTAAGTATTCTAGGATTTTCTAAAATAGCTGGCTCAAACAGAAAAGTCATCTTCCCTCAAGTATATTCCTGTGCTTTTCTCTTCGTTGTGTGTTGTAACTCTTGCTCTTTTCTTAAAATCATAAAACCAAAATGGAGACTTTACTTTTCAAAAATTTCCCGTGTTTCTCCATCCAAGTCTCTCTCCTAGATGACTATGAGAGTCATCTAATTGCATATTCATGGTGATGCTTATTAAATAGAGATATTCAAGCAGTTGTCAGCACAAGCATTCTTTATAGGTCAAGAATATATCAGTACTTCAGAAAAAGTTGAAAAAGAATGATAGCTACTTAGCTGGTTTCAGAAGAATCTAGTTTAAACAGCATTCTGTGACATGAACATGCTAGCCACTGTACTAGGAACAGGGCTCAAAGAGCATTCTGAACTTCATACTGACTCATTGAAAATAGGAATTGTTTTTGAAGAGGATCACAAAATATGTAAGTTCTTGATTTTACTGGGTGAAATTATAATTTCACACATGAGAAAAAAGTACAATATAGAATAGTTTACTTGCCCTACTTTACATAATTAAGCCTAAAAATGTGTTGTCCAGTAATAACAGATCTGTTATTATTGTGCCTTACTTGGAATAGACTTGAGTTTTTTAAATGTTCTTAAATTTTTAAAAATCTTCCTGCAGTATATCCTCAGCTCTCTGGACCTAAGGAGATACAATCAAATGAGTCCTGAAGGAGAACATGTTTGTCAACCATTGCATCTGAACTGAGAAGTTGCCTTAACTTTAATGTTAGAATCCTGACACCTGGGCATCAAAAGACAAGCTTTGAATGGGTCCCTGATATGTCAGTTAAATCCTCTACTTCCACACTCCAACCTCTATTTCCAAATAGCAGAGAGAAAAGGAAAAATAAAAAATGAAACACCTTTGTCTTCTTCAATAAAGAAATGAGACCCTAATAAAAATTTCCTTTTACAAATCACTAATGTCAGGAAAGGGCCTCCCAAGTGGCAGTAGTAGTAAAGAGCCTAGTAGAGTCTCCTTCAGGAGACTTTAGAAACTCAGGCTTGATCCCTGGGTCAGGAAGATCCCCTGGAGGAGGGTACGGCAACCCACTCCAGTGTTCTTGCCAGGAGAATCCCCATGGACAAGAGGACCCTGGTGGGCTACTGTCCATAGGGTCGCGAAGAGTTGGACATGACTGAAGTGACTTAGCACAGCACAATATAATGTCAGGAAAATAAGAAATCCTTACTATTGACACACAAAGAAATCATTTCCTTTTCTGTTGGAAAATAAGAGGTGCATTCTTCTCCCAGTAGTTGCCTTGTAGAATGCATAAGTGAGACAGTATGGGGTCTAAACAGTGTTAGGATGGCACCTTTCCCTTGTTGCAGCATGACATCCCCTCATCGCCATCCGTGGCCACATTTAATGATAGTTTTATTCTTTTTCCACCTGATAGAACTTTGCTTGAGTCACCTGCTTGTATTTCACTTTGGGTTTTTTTGTTTATTTTCCTAGTTTAATTTTTATTTTATATTGGAGTATAGTTTACTTACACTGTTAGTTTCAGATATACAGTAAAGTGACTCAGTTATACATATATCCTTTTTCAGATTTCTTTCCCATATAAGTTATTATAGAATACTGAGTAGAGTTCCCTGTGCTATATAGTAGATCCTTGTTATCTATATATAGTAGTGTGTGTGTGCTGATCACAAACTCCTAATTTATCCCTCCACCTCTCCCCCTTGTTTTATAAATAAGTTTACTTGTATGATCTTCTTAGATTACACATTGGGGAATTCTCTGGTGGTCCACTAGTTAGAGCTCTGCAAGGTGTGCCCCCTCCCCCCAAAATTCCACATTGTATTTCACTTTGGTTTGGAATGCATTAATAGTTTAACTTAAAATTGAGGCATCAAGGTAAAAGGACCATGCTACAAGTTGTTTTTATCACATAATTTCTGAAGGCAACTGCACATACACACAAAAATGCTCATATTGTGAAGGTAGTTCAGATAGTTGATTAATTATGGGAAATTTTAATGTATAATATTTATACACTAGTTGTAATTATTAAGGTTTAATAAATGAGTTTAATTTCTTGTGTGTGTATTTGTATATTTAAATTTGATTTGGCATTAAATGAGTGAAATTCAAATCTTTATTTACAGTCAGATTTATATTTTTCATAAGTCATTTACTGTCTTTTTTGAGTTATACTGAGTTGCAGGGCAGATATGCTAGACATGATGCTAATTGTTAGGTAGAAACCCAAGTTGTGCTATCATTTTTTTTCAAATTAATTATCCTTACTTTGAATACCTGAATATATACTTAAATATATGAATCTCATTGAATTGGGAAACATTAAAGCAGGCACAATAAATTATTAGGCTTGAATAACTATTAGTATATTGTGCTTTTGTTTGAAATTACCTGTTAATAATAGTTGAGGGACTATTAAACATCTTATTTCCTGATGCTGATGTAGTTATAATGATAAATATTATACATTTTCACTGTCTTCAAGTCAAATAATTGACTTTAAATTTTAGCAACTAGGAAACTGTTGAGGATATATCGCTTTTTAGTTGTGATTCCTGCCTTTGTTACTCTTCTTGACAGAATGATAGTGAATGTTCCCTGGGTTTAAATTCACCAGGATTTAATAAGGATCTTATTTTTTCTTTTTCTTTACCCCCCTTTAAATGAATGTTTACATGATATCTCAGACTATTTGACAGAGCTTTCTTTCTTGGCACTTTGCATTTGCCGATTCTATAATTTTTTAAAGCATTGACTGATTTTTAGTTTATTAGTCTTCCTTAGAACTAGAAATGACCTAATCCTGCACCTTGCCATTTTTCCTCTATAGATAAGGAACTGAGGCCCAAGTAATACAAACCTAAAAAGTGTGTACTAGAACCTTCTGTTACTGCTTTATCTTTTACAGAGAAAACTGTAAGTAAATTATTAAAATAACTAATTAAATTTGTGGATCAGAGCTCTTTTGAAATGAAAGTTGCCCATATCAGATCTTTTGTGACAATACCGAGTAAAGTCCAAAGGTTCTTTTTTTCTTTTCATTAATCATCATAAGCATTAAACAGAAAATATAGTCTCATATGCCCAGACTGGGGTAAAAGAGGACAGGAATGATTAGTTTCTTCTAATGTTAGAAATTTGACTGTTGTGATAGTTTCTGTACCATAACTTACACAGGTAGAGGATTAACATTTTTGTGAAAGATACCAACGTAGAATTCAGTTAAGTGTATTTTCTTATATATACGTATATTTTTGGACACATCATTTTAATTGAACGGATCTCTTCTCATTTATCCGATCACCCATTGAATTAATGCCCTTCATCATAGTGTAATTTTTGCAAAGTCAGTTTGAGAAAAAATAATAGCTCCTAGTTTCAATATCATTTTTTGTGCTAGTGGAGTACTATGTCTTTTGTTTTCTGATAGTGTGTTCTTTTTCTTAAAGTTTACAGTAAAATTCACTCTTTTTTAATGATGGACTTTGATGAATTTTGGTAATTACGTTTGTGCAACCACAATCAAGATATTAGAATGGGTCTCTAGTCTGAGAAATTTTTTCCCGTTGCTTTGTAATTGGTCCCCTCTCCCATGTGCAGCCTCAGGCAACCATTGGTCTTCGTTCTGTCACTGTAGTCTTGTTTCTTCTAGAGTTTAAACCAGGTGGACTCAAAAAGTACATCATCTTTTGTGTTTGACTTCTTTTACTTGGCATAATGTTTTGAGATTCAACATGTTGTTTATTAATATTTCATTTGTAATATTAAGTTGTATTATATATACTATGAATGTACTAAAATGTACCCTTCATCACTTGATGGACATTTGGAGGGCACTGAAATTTTGGCTGTTATGAATCATGCTGTTACGAATTTTTGCCTGCATGTCTTTATGTGGATATACATTTTCATTGTTCCTGGGTAAATACCTAGAAGTGGAATTGTTCAGTCATTTGTGAAATATATGCTTATTTATAGGATACTGCTGTACTGCTTTTCAAAGTATCTATATATCATTCTACATTCCCACCAGCAATAGACGAGAGTTCAAGTTGCTCCAAGTCCTCACCACCACTCTTGTCAGTCACTTTTTTTTTTTCACTCCCTTATGAGCTTGCATTTTATTGGAATAGAGAAGCATGTCCATAATCACAGTGTGATGGGGTTAATGCTAAAAATGTCAGTCTTGTTACACTTCTGCCTTTCTAGTGCGGGTGTGTAGTAGACTCTCACTGTGGCTTTAATTTGCATTTCTTTGACTACTGATGTTGAATTTTTTTCCTGTGCATATTCTCCATCTGCGGATCTTCTTTTATAAAGTATGCGAGTCTTTTGCCCATTTTAAATTGGGTTGTTAATCTTTTTACTATTGAAAGAGATATATGTATTCTGCATACAGGCTTTTTGTCAGGTGTTTTAAAAATATTTTCTCCCATTTAGTAACTTGCCTTTTCATTTTCTCAGCAGTGTCTTTAGAAGAGAAAAAGTTTATTGGTTTTGGTTTTGTTTTTCTTTTCCATTATGGTTTATTATTGTGGCCAGTTATCTTTTGGGTTTTTCAGTAATTTTACATTTTTATCCATCTATACCCATTCATTATCTATCCTCATCCCTTATTAGATTTATTCCTGCATATCTTGGATCATTGAGGATCTTTTTTCCCTATTATTTTTTTTTCATTTTTTTATATGATTTTGACATTGAAAAAGGTTTTGTCCTTGGAAAGCAAATTAGTAGAACATTTCCAGTATTATATAAATTTACTCTACCTTCCTTATGTACTATAGTACCTCTTTAGAAGACTTCAAGAATAGCCATTTGAAAAGGCTAGTAGCGCTTTTAGTTTTTTAGTCCAACTTAAGAGGGTTTAGAAGTTCTCATTCTGTTCTGAACAACCATGCTGAAGTAGAAGTAAGTTTTATTTTGTATCATTCTTGCACCTTTATATATAGTGTTAAAAATGTTACTGTAGGAGTGACAGGTCCTGTAGCTTGCTCTGCAGAAGTTAGACATTGAGATTATGCATTGCATACCTTTTTACTATGAGTTAAAATCTTTTTGCACTCACTTTTTAAGGTTATGCTTTACTCTCTTTTCTGAAATTTGAAACTTCATTTTATGAAAACTTCTGTTTAAAAGTTAATTTGTGTTCAGCCATATATGATTTAAAGTCTTAGAGGTTTGATTAAGGACATTTTTATGTATATTTGCAGATATAATAATGGATTTGGAAATATGCTTACATTTTAAATTTTGTCTGTTTATCACAGTGGTAGCAAACTGATGTCACTGAACTTTTGAAACTAAGTTCTGAATGAATACTTTAGAAAACAGGCAAAAAATCTACTCTCTTCCTAAACTTACTACTGTTCCAAGGGAGATAGTTTTGGTTTTTTAAATTTATTTCTTTGGCTGCATCGGGTCTTCCTTGCGGCACGCGAGAACTTTAGTTGTGGCAGATGGGCTCTGGAGTGTGCAGGCTCGCTAGTTGCAGCTTGGAGTGCTTAGTTGTTCCAAGGCCCGTGGGATGTTAGTTCCCTGACCAGGAATTGAGCCCACGTCCCTTGCATTGCAAGACACATTCTTAACCACTGGAGTAGTTGTAAAGCTGCTTTTCTAGCTTCTGTCTGAGAGTAGGCCTTGGGTAGTTCTTATTTCTCTGGTTTGTTTCTCCTGGGGATTTGTGTGACCTGATAACAAACTGCTATATATAAACAATCATTTTTACTTTATCAAAGTGGGGCCAGTCATTGGAAGACGGGGGCTAGGTTTTAGTTATCATTATTAGATGTTGTAAGTAGTAGTTTTCAGATAAACTTTTTTGGCAAACGAACTTAACATTTCTCATCCTCATGACTTTGATGGTTAGTTCATCTTGCCTGAAGTGAAACTGACAACAAGCAGAGCAAGGGTCTCAAGGAGCGAGTGACTCTGGATTCATGTAGAAGTAATTTGCAGTTACTTGACAGGCGGTGGTAGTAATAGTCCTGAAATCTTTTTACATGGAATCTCATAGTTTTTGGAAAGCCTTTCTTTTCCCTGGGGTACCATTTGGATATGAGTAGCCAGAGAAACTCTTTGAAAACAAAACTATCGTTGTCCTCGTTCTAAATTCATTTTACAGCTTTCTTGTGGTCACCTTCTCTGACCTTCCACTACTAAAACTGTTGCACCATTGAATCCCAGTTTAGTTCTGCTAGCCTTCTGTTCTTCAGGTGTTTTTTTAAAGGTGTTCTCAGTAAAATGCCATGCAGCAGACCATTTTCCTTTACTCAGCTGCATTCTGCATGACTGTCTCTTAATTGCTATACTGAATCTTCACCTTGGTTCAGAGTTTTCTGTCTTAGCTGAATGGAAAGGAAACAGGCACCTCCTTTCACCCAGTGCTGTCTTTCAAATTCCTATCCCAGAGGAGGATTGAAAAAGTGTCCTACCACGTAATAATATACACCTGATATTCTAGCTGTGGTGTAACAGGTGGCTTTCAAACATAGCTAATGAGCTGTGGCTGAAGCAAATACATTCCTCTTTATCTGAAATTTTATAGATTGTAATTGTATAATCTATATATTATAAAATATATATATATATAAACTGGAATCATAAAATTTTTAAATCATTTTTTGGTCCAAAGGCTGGAATGCTTTCAGATCTAAACCTAGGATGGTATATTCTTCCCTCCAGCTTTCTTTTCACGTGGGAGAAAATATGGATTACTTTTCAAAGGGTACAGATGTCATTTGCTGGTGAAAAATAGATTTGGGAAAAAGTAAGGAGTCAGTCGTCAGTTATACCCCTGCCAGGTGTTTGGGCAGCCAAATCCTCCCCCTGCCCTCTCTTGAGTGATAAAGAAGACCTGGTGATTTACCCATCCGTTGGCCATAGAAGAAAGCCCTTGTTATCTGTTACTAGCAACATTTGATTCCACCCCCAGTTCCCCAGGTGGATCTGGGGTAGACATTGATAGCTAATTATGATCACCCTGCTCATTTGGAGCCGGTTTGCTCCCTGCATCATGCCAGCAGGTTTTACTGCCCAGAGCCAAGGCTGAATTTAGCCCTATTATTAGAACACCAAGATAGGAAAAATATTAGTTTGCATTGTTGATGTTTCTGTCGGGGTGATTTATTTCATTTCCTTTATTGCACTATTTATCACAGTTAAAAACAAAAAATAGAGTCTTTACATCTTTTGCAAATACAATATGTTTTCTAAAAATTATCCTGTATCTAAAGCATCCATATTATGGTTGAAGAACCTAGCATAAGATGTCAAATTATGATTTGTTTACCTCATTATATCTATTTTATTGAAAACATACCTCAAATTAACTTATTTCTTAAATTTGCTTAGTGTGGAATTCCCTGGCAGTGCAGCGGTTAGGACTCTGTGTTTTCACTGCCGAGGACATGGGTTCAACCCCTGGTCGGTAACTAAGATCCCACAAGCCACTCTGTGCAGCGCCCCCCAAAATTATCTTAGTTTTTATAATATCTCTGCATATTCAGAGCTTATTATCCTCAACTAAATTGTTTGTTATGCAGCGTGCTTTATATGAACCAAAGTGTTTTCATGTACATTACTGTTTTTAAATCATTTTTAATTCATATATAATGAAAATACACAAAGTGGTTGTCTCAAAATTTCCTTCGTAAAATTGGGATGTCTTAGACACCATTCTTACGTGCCTGCAGATGCTTTCTAGGTTACATACAGGAAACAATGGGAAACAAAATCTGATAAATGCAAGACCTATATACCAGAGCACTCAATTAGGACACAGCATCTCACCATTAAAATTTCAAATCAAATAAATCAAAAGTTGTTCTCAGTAACATAATAAGATAAATTTTTGAGAGAATGAAATTGAAATATCAATAGTAGGCATATGTGCTTTAGTGTACAGATTTGAATACCCATAATTTTTTAGTAAATACTTTTAGCATAAATTTTAAATATAGCATCTGCAAATTATGGTACAATAAACTAAGAAATGAGTAGCAAAGCATAGCAGGTTTTCAACTAGATGAAAAAGATAAATGCTTACTAAAAAAGGTTATGTACTACTTGGTAAACATAAAAAAACCCCTCACCAATTATTCTGTTCATAAGACTGGCAAAGCTAAACTTATTTGTTCAATTCTGTTTATTTTTATTTAAAAAATTCTGTATATAATAGTTAATCTCAAAAGGATCTAAGAAAACAACAGAGTGATAAGGTAGACAAAATTAAGATTTCTAGAGAAATGGATGAAAGTGAAAGTGGAGTCACTTAGTCATGTCCAGCTCTTTGTGGTCCCATGGATTATGGTCTACCAGGCTTCTCCGTCCATGGGATTTCCAGGCAAGAGTACCAGAGTGGATTGCCATTTTCTTCTCCAGGGGATCTTCTTGACCCAGGGATCAAACCCAGGTCTCCCACATTGCAGGCAGTCGCTTAACCTCTGAGCCACCAGGGAAATGGATAGTATTTATAAAACTTAGAAACTAGGCTTTAAAATTTTAGAACACTACACAGCTAGATATTTTGAATAAATCAATTGTAATATGGAACACAGGATAATTTACTGGGATCACTAGTGAGTATTTTTCAACACATAATACTTATGTCATATAAATAGCTACACTAATTTATTTTGTGAGGCAGACAGATACCGTGCCTGATAAGGACAGAACATAAAAATGAACGCCAGTCATCCAACAGGAACATGAAATGATGCTCAGCATCACTAATTTTTAGAGAAATGCAAATCAGAACTACAGTAAGGTTCTGTTTCAAGCTGGTCAGAATGGCCGTCATTAAAAAAAAAATCTACAAATAACAGATGCTATAGAGGGGAATGCTCCTACATTGTTGGTGGGAAAGTAAATTGATGCAGCCACTGTGGAAAACAGTATGATGGTTCCTCAAAAAAACAAAAATGAGTTGCCAGATGATCCAGTGTCTGGCATATGTCCAGACACAACTATAATTCAAAAAGATGCATGTACCCCCTATGTTCTCAGCAGCACTATTTGCAACAGCTAAGACATGTGCTCGTGCAAGTGTGTTCTTTGGCTTCAGTCGTGTCCAACTCTTTGCAAGCCTATGGACTGTAGCCCATCAGGCACCTCAGTCCGTGGATTCTCCAGGCGAGAATACTGGAGTGGGTTGCCATGCCCTCCTCCAAGGGATCTTCCCAAGCCAGGGATTGAGCCCACATTTCCTGCATTGCAGGCGAATTCTTTACCACTGAGCCACCAGGGAAGCCCCGCCAAGATACAGAGACAACCTAAGTGCCCATCAACAAATGAATGGATAAAGAAGATGTGGTCCATATATACAATGGAATACCATAGAAAGAATGAAATAATGCTATTTGCAGCAACAGAGCGGACCTAGAGATTATCATACTAAGTGAAGTAAGTCAGAAAGACTAACATATTCTAACATATGATATCACTTCTATGTGGAATCTAAAATATGACACAAATGAACATATATACAAAACAGAAACAGACCCACAGACATAGAGAGCAGATTTGTGGTTGCTAAGAGGGAGGGTGGGTAAGTGAGGGATGGATTGGGAGTTTGGGATTAGCTGATGCAAATTATTATATATGGAATGGATAAACAATATCCTGCATATAGCAGGGAATTATGTTCAATATTCTGTGATAAGCCACATTGAAAAACTATGAAAAAATGTGTGTGTATATATATATATGTATAACTAACTAATTTGACTTTACAGCAGAAATTAACACAACATTGTAACTCAACTATACTTAAAATGTTTTTTGAAAAGACCAGTCTTGATGAATGAAAAAAATATAGTAAAACAGTGTAAATAGAATGCATATCGAAAGGTATTCAACATTATAAATTACCAAGATTGAGTGAGATTTAGTGTGGAATTCATGATTGCTTTAGTGTAAGAAAAACTATTTCATTATTGGGAGAAATGGTAAAATCAGTTAAACCAACATTCAGGATATAATATTCTAGGCACTTAGCAGATACAATAAAATATTTGGTAGAATATTTGCTCTCAGGGATTTATAACCTGGTAATTTTAAAAGTGAAAATTAGTAGAAATGATTACACCTCCAAAATATTTTGAGGAGAGTCTAAAAGTATTTTATAAAAATCACTCACTTCTGACAACTCTAAAATATATAAAGGAAGTAAGTTTTCTTTATATTAAAAAGTTTTCCCTATATATTTTGTCACTAAAACTTGACATCAGCCCAAATGGAAAAGTAGAGGCATCTTCCATTAAAAAAACAAAATAAAAATCTCTTATCAATTGTCAGCCAGTTATGTGTTAAAAAAAAAATGATGTAAAGTTAAACACAGAAAGGGAATTAAATGATCACAATGCACATAATTACATACCGAGAAAATTTAAAGAATTCAACAGCATAGTGGTTGAATTTAGTGAAGTTGCAGTTTTTCAGTTAATGTATATTACTGTATTTTAATAACATTATATAATAATAAACATACACTTATTTACAATGTTACATACTAAATTCTTTATTGGCAATGCATTTCAGTGTTTTTTAAAAATAACATTTATGTAGTTACCACTGCACATGGTGACTGCAGCCATGACATTAAAAGACGCTTGCTCCTTGGAAGGAAAGCTATGACCAACCTAGACAGCATATTAAAAAGCAGAGACATTACTTTGCCACAAAGGTCCATCTAGTCAAGGCTATGGTTTTTCCAGTAGTCATGTATGGATGTGAGAGTTGGACTGTAAAGAAAGGTGAGTGCAGAAGAATTGATGCTTTTGAACTGTGGTGTTGGAGAAGACTCTTGAGAGTCCCTTGGACTGCAAGGAGATCCAACCAGTCCATCCTAAAGGAGATCCGTCCTGGGTGTTCACTGGAAGGACTGATGCTGAAGCTGAAACTCCAATACTTTGGTCACCTGATGTAAAGAATGGACCCATTTGAAAAGACCCTAATGCTGGGAAAAATTGAAGGCAGGAGGAGAAGGGGATGACAGAGGATGAGATGGTTGGATGGCATCACCGACTCGATGGACATGAGTTTGGGTAGACTCCGGGAGTTGGTGGTGGACAGAGAGGCCTGGCATGCTGGGGTTCATGTGGTCTCAAAGAGTCGGACATGACTGAGCGACTGAACTGAACTTTGTTTTCTTTATCTATTTATATATTCTCATATAAGAAGGATTATACAGTGTTCATCTTTCTTTGCAAGTTTACATGCCCAGATGAGGTAGAGGTATCCCCAGCAGCAGTAACAAAAATCAAAGCACTAGGTGGAGTATGAGTTTCTTTCTAGATGACACCGACCGTGATAGTCCCACAGGACCAGGACACAAAATCCCCTGCCCCCCCAGAGTCAGTTGAAACATTCCCTGTTTGGCAGTCACAAAGATCAGGGCACTAGATATGATACTTTAGCTTAATGTGTATATGTGAAAAACAAAATTTCAATGGCAAACATCAAAGAATTTAGAATAAATGAAGTCTTATACTCTGACTCATGGGAGGGCCAAATATACTAAGATCCCATGTTTACCTGAGGTATTTAATATTTAACCAAATAAGATGCATATCTTAAAACCTTACCAGCAGTAACATCAGCATCACGTGGAAGCTTGTTATAAATGCAGAACCTCATTTCACCACCGCAGACATAGCAAATCAATCTTCACTGTAAGACTTTAAGAATTCTGGGTAGTTCTTATGTACCTTAAGTTAGAAAAGCACTGTGATTAAAGCAATACTTCTTGAATCTGGGTAAAAGTCAAAGTCAGCTGGGAGCTTTTAAAAATACAAATTCTTAGGAAGTAATGAAATAGGGTTGTTTTGTTTTTGTGTTTCTTGTTGTAAAGCCTACCAGTTGATTATGATATGCTAAATTTTATGGTAGATGCTTTAAAGAATTTGATTAAATGGCAATAATCTGTATATGAAAAAGTTAGGACATGTTAAGTGATAATTATCAGGTAGTATTGGTTGAAAAATAAGTAAACCATAGAACAAAGTGGCCGTTCCACAAATTGATTCATGGTTTACATTGTTAAGAACTCGTTCCTCATTGCATTCATTATAGGGTTTTCCAAATGAATTAGAGATGAGCAAAACACTGATATTAAAAGAAAGAGAAAGTTATGATTTTTCTGTATTCTTTGAATTGATGTATGAAATCTATGTGGGTAAATGGAAAAACTATGTAAATATCGAGGGGGGAAATTATATAGCACAAAATCACAATAGGGCCTAGAATAATATAAACAGTATTCTGAGGTGATTTGTTTTAGCAGTGTTAGTGAGGTATAATTTACATAGTATGACATTCACCCATCATGAGTATGTAATTGTGTAATTTTTAGTAAATTTCCACTGTTATACAGTCATCACTACAACCCAATTTTGGAACGTTTTCATCACCCCCGAAACTTAATCATTTTGTAATCAGTCACTCATTCCATTTCCCAACCCTGAGCAACCACTGATATGCTTTCTGTCTCTCTGAAAGTCTAATCCAAAAATTTCTTACAACTGATACATATTGTGTGGTCTTTTGTGTTTGGCTTCTCTTAGTAGCATAATGCTTGAGGTTTAGCCATTTAAGTAGTAGTTTATAAGGAAGTAGTAGTTTGTTCCTTTTTATTCTGTTGTGTAGATGTAGCATAGTTTTTTATCCATTCACTAGTTGATGGATTTGACTCCAGTTTTTTAGGCTGTAATACTGCTATGAATATTCACATAGAAATCTTTGTGTGAACATATATTTTCATTTCTCTTATGTAAATATATGAGTAGATTTGCTGGATCATATGGTAAGTTTATCTTTTTCAGAAACAACCAAACTGCTTTCCAAAGTAGATGCTTTCCAAAGTGGATTTTACATTTCCCCCAGTCATATGTGAGGGTTCCAGTTTTGATTGGAATTATACTGAATCTGTAGATCACTATGGAAAGATTGCTATCTTAACATTGAGTTTTCCAATTCATGAACATGAAGGGTTCTCTCTGTCTTTTTAAATCTTTTGTAATTTATTTCAGCAGTATTTTGCAGTTTGCAGTATGTACATCTTACATTTCTTTTGTCAGACTTCTTCCACTGAGTATTTTATTCGATTCTGTTTTGAATGGAATTGTTTTTCTTAATTTCATTTTCAGACTGTTCATTGCTGGCATTTAGAAAAAAATGGGTTTTGTATAACAATCTTGTATTCTGTAACCTTGATAAACCTGTTTATTCAAGTACTGTTTTTGTGTGTATTCGTGAGGATTTTTTACATAAAGGATCATGTCATCTGCAAATAAAATCAGTTTTATTTCTTCCTTTCCAATTCAGATATTTAAAAAAAAATTGGAGATGTGCTTTTTCCACTCAGGGGAACCTCCAATAAAATTCAGATAGACATGGCTGGAGCAGACATCATTGCCTTGTTCCTTGACCTTAGGGGGAAGGATTCAGTCTCATTTTGAAGTAAGATTTTAGCTCTGTTTTTCATGTGCCCTTTATCAGGTTGAAGAATTTTTCTCTTTCTAGTTTGTTGAATGTTTCTTTTATTTATTTATTTTTTATCATGAATAGAGGTTGGATTTTATGTTACTGGATTGGATTTCCTACTTGTGGGCAAAATGATGTCTTTGCTTTTTAATACACTGTCTAGATTTGTCATAGCTTTCCTCAAAGGAGTAAGCATCACATCTTTTAATTCTTTTTTTTTTTTTATTGGTTTTGCCATACAATGACATGATATCGCCATGGGTGTACATATGTTCCCCCTCCAGAACCCCCCCTCCCTCCTCCCTCCCGACTCCCTCCCCCTTGGAAATCTCGGTGCAGCAGCCCCAAGCAACAATCCTGGGCTGGTGATTGATTTCACATATGATACTTAACATGTTTCAATGCCACATCGTTTAATTCTGTCTTTGAGAGTGGGTATTGAAACCTCCACTTCAGTCGCTCAGTCGTGTCTGACTCTGCGACCCCATGGATTGCAGCACGCATCACCAACTCCTGGAGTTTACTCAAAACTCATGTCCATTGAGTCAGTGATGCCATCCAACCATCTCATCCTCTGTCTTCCCCTTCTCCTCCCACCTTCAATCTTTCCCAGCATTAGGGTCTTTTCCAATGAGTCAGTTCTTCGCATCAGGAGGCCAAAGTATTGGAGTTTCAGCTTCAGCATCAGTCCTTCAATGAATATTCAGGACTGATTTCCTTTAGGATGGACTGGTTGGATCTCCTTGCTGTCCAAAGGACTCTCAAGAGTCTTCTCCAACACCACAGTTCAAAAGCATCAATTCTTTGGTGCTCCGCTTTCTTTATAGTCCAACTTTCACATCTGTACATGACTATTGCAAAAACCATAGCTTTGACTTGACAGATCTTTGATGGCAAAGTAATGTCTCTGCTTTTCTTCCAAAGATCAAGCGTCTTTTAATTTCATGGCTGCAGTCACCATCTGCAGTGATTTTGGAGCCCAAAAAGTAAAGTCTCTCACTGTTTCCATTGTTTCCCCATCTATCTGTGATGGGACCGGATGCCGTGATCTTAGTTTTCTGAATGTTGAATTTTAAGCCAACTTTCTCACTCTCCTCTTCCACTTTCTTCAAGAGACTCTTTAATTCCTCTGCTTTCTGCCCTAAGGATGGTGTCATTTGCATATCTGAGATTATTGATATTTCTCCCAGCCATCTTGATTCCAGCTTGTGCTTCATCCAGCCTGGCGTTTCTCATGATGTACTCTGCATAAAAGTTAAATAAGTAGGGTGACAGTATAGCCTGACGTTCTCCCGATTTGGAACCAGTCTATTGTTCCATGTCCAGTTCTGACTGTTGCTTCTTGACCTGCATACTGATTTCTCAGGAGGCAGGTAAGGTGGTCCTATCTCTTGAAGAATTTTCCACAGTTTGTTGTGATCCACACAGTCAAAGGCTTTGGCATAGTCAATAAAGCAGAAATAGATGTTTTTCTGAACTCTCTTGCGTTTTCAGTGATCCAGCAGATGTTGGCAATTTGATCTCTGGTTTCTCTGCCTTTTCTAAAACCAGCTTGAACATATTGGAAGTTCATGGTTCACGTACTGTTGAAGCCTGGCTTGGAGGATTTTGAGCCTTAGTAAGCTAGCGTGTGAGATGAGTATAATTGTGTGGTAGTTTAAACATTCTTTGGCATTGCCTTTCTTTGGGATTGGAGTGAAAACTGACCTTTTCCATTCCTGGGGTCACTGCTGAGTTTTCCAAATTTGCTAGCATATTGAATGCAGCACTTTCACAGCATCATCTTTGAGGATTTGAAATAGCGCAACTGGAATTCCATCAGCTCCACTAGCTTTGTTCATCATGATGCTCCCAAATATAATTGATTGATTGATTGAATTTATATTTGCCTCTTTCCTACAGTATTTGTTTTCTACGTATCTCATGTTTCTTTTGTTGCTACAATCTTCCTTTATATCTTTTGTCTTAAACAAGTTCATATTTCAAAAATGCATTCTTGTATTAACTGTTTTTCATTTGACTATTAACTTATCTCTTAATTTTTTTTTAAATCCTCTTTTGGTTTTTTAGTTATTTTCTTATTGATTGTTCTAGGAATTGCAGTATGCATCTTTATTTCTGAACTGTCTATATCAGATTAATACTATTTTAATTCTGGTAAAATGCAACAACTTTGCTCCAGTATAGCTCAGTTTCCTCTCCCATTGTGCTATTATTGTCATATATATCTTAACATCTATGTATATTAAAACCAGTGGTATATACCAACAGTTGTTCTGTTTATCCAATATTTGCTATTTTACCACCCACCCCCCAACTACCACTGCAGTTACAGGGTTCCACTGCCTTTTAGTCTCTATTATATCTGATGAAAAGTCAATCATTAATTGTCTTCATTTTCTCATTATCTTCTTTGTATTTCAATTATTAATCCTTTTCTTACTTGATCTATGGTTGACTATGAAGTACCTAGGTATGGAACTCTTGTGTCTATCCTACTTGGGAGTGTTTGAGCTTTGTATATGTTCTTCATCAGATTTGGAAATTTTTAAACCATTAGTTTCTTCCATTTTTTTTCTGCCCCTTCCTCTCTCATTTTTTCATGGTTCTCCCATTAGATGAATGTTGGTACATTCACTGTTACTGCATAGGTCTCTGAGTCTCTGTTCGTGTTTTTTCAAGCTTTTTTGTCTCTGTTCTTGAGATTGTGTCGTTTCTATGGATCTGTCTTTCATGTTCACTATCTTGGTTTTTTTTTTTCTTTCTTCAGCTATCTCAAATCTGCTTTGGGTCCATATAGTAAGCTTTTCATTCCTAATATTGTACTTTTCAACTTTAGAGTTTGATTTTCTTTTTTGTAACTTTCTATTTCTGTATTGAGATTTTCTGTCATTGTCATCATATTTTTCTTTAATTCTTTGAATGTATTTATATTTGCTTTTGAAATTTTTCTAAGTACAGTATCTGGACCCACTCAGAAATAGTTGATTTTGACTGCCTTTCCCTCTTAGAGTGGGTCACATTTTCCTCTGTGTGTGTGTGTGTGTGTTTTAACGTGTCTTATAATTTGTTTTGTTAAAACAAGACATTTGATAATATATTGTAACAACCCTGGATCTGATTTCTCTTCAGCCCTCCTCCCTCCTCTCTGTAAGGTTGTCATTATTGGTGTTATTATATTTGTTTGCTTATTAATGTTTAAGTAATTAACTTAATAGTCCAGATCTTTCTCCCCTGTAGGTTGCAGCCACTCAAGTGTTTGCTCAGTTGTTTTGTTTTTATTTTTCACCCTAGCCTTGGGGTCCCATGGCTCAGCAGTCAACTAAGTTAAAAGTTGTGCTCAAACGTATTGTTCCAGTAAGGCTTCTACCCTATGCTGAGCATCTGTGAGTGTATTAGGGTGTTCATCTGGTTTTCAGGTATGCCTCAGTTTTTACTTTCTGCTAAGCTTCCCATTTTTCCCTTTATATGTAGGAAGCCTCCTAGTCAGCCCTCGATAAGTAGAGAATTTAGGACCTCTGCAGTCAACCTCCAGAGTTTACCAAGCTCCCTGTGGCTCTGATTTCTCGAATCTCCTTATTAAATTTCTGGATTTCTGTTAGTCTGCACCTCTTCCCAACTGAAACAGCAGGCTCAGGCTAGCAGAGCTGTACGTTATCTGTTCTTTTCTAGTTGGGTTTAATGGTTTTACTCTCGGTGCCACTGGGTGTGAGGTTTTGCCTTCTATTTCAGATCACTTCAGCAACCTCAGACAGTGAAACCACTGGCTTTTATGGCCAGCCCTGCTCAGGTACAACTACTGCATGGAGTGTCTTGGGGTGGGGGGTGGATAAGGAGTAACCCCAAACAATAACACCTTTGATGCCCTCTGTTCTTACCCAAAGCTCCACATTTTTCATAAACACTTTTAAATTTGTCACTTGACTTCAGGTATTTTCTAGAACCCGGTAATGGTTGTTTCTGGCAGGTTTGTCCAGTTTTGTAGTAGTTGTTAGATTTGCTGATTTCTTCAGTTTGCCACAGCTGGGAATCTTGCCTCCTGTTTTGTATTTGCAGTACTTTGGGGTTTGGTTATTTTTAAAAGGCTAACTAATTAAAAACCTGAAGCACATCTATATATTGTAGCTGCTTCAGCATTTTGCTTCACAATAGAAGTTAGGAGATTGTGATTAGATTAGGGGGACTGTAGTTCTGCTATAATTCTGCTGACAGCATTCTGTGGAATGCTCCTTAATAGCATATTCTTGTGTAATGATGAAAAAAACATTTGTTTTTTTTTTAAGCAACCAAATTCTTTTGGAATTCTATCAAAACATAAGGGAGATATTATGTGTACTCCTCTCTTCAAAATGAACCTGTGGCACAAGGAAAGATATGACAGAATCTATTGGGCTAGTGTAGATGTGTATATTTATGGGGGGGGAAAGGGAAGAATCAACCTCTTTAAAAATTACTCATTATATAGATTTCAATCTAAACTGTTTTTTTAATGCCCAAATTTAATTGGGAGGTTAGCCTTCACCTTTTTACTTATATAATGACACACAGAAAGAATACAAAATAAAACATAGAACTCAGTGATTTATCACAGAGCACACACCTCTAGCCAGCATTCATATGAGAAATAGGACACTGGCAGCACCTAGAAGTCCTCTCTGCTCCACCCTCATCATTAGGTAACCTCCTTCAAGATAACCATTGTCCTTACCTTTTTGGTAACCACTTCCTTTTTTAATAGTTTCTATTGCCTAACTATGTATCCCTAAACCTTAGAGTTTAACTTTGCTTATACTTTTTATATAGAAATCTTACTGTTCATTTATGACTGTTTTGTTTGGCTCAAAATTGTGAGATTTGTCTGTGTTGCTGCACATAGCAGTAGTTCATTTCAGTTGCAGTAAAATACTCCATTATGTGAATATACAACAATTTGTTTATCTATTTTACTGTGCATGGGTATTTGAGTTTCTGGTTTTAAGAGTATTACAGATATGGCTGCCATGAACACACACACTTGTTTGTGTTTTAGTGTATAGGTACACACATTCATTTTGAGTGTGTACCTGAGAGTCGAATTGCTGGGTTCCAGTATGGATTTATTTTCATTTTAGTATATAAAACCAACCTGTTTCCCACAGTGATTCTACACATTTACACTTCTACTAGCAATGTATTAGGATTGACATTGCATCACATCTTCACCAAACATTTGGTATTATCAGACTTTAAAACATTAGCCATTTTGGTGGCTAAGTTGTACTTTCTCTTTGGTTTTAATTTTCATTTCCCAAATGACTAATGAGGTTAAGCTCCTTTTCATATGTTTATTGGCCATTTGAACTAATCCTTTTTGTGGTGAAATGCCTATCCAAGTCGTTTTTAAAAATTGATTTTAAAGAGTTCTGTATGTAACTGGATACATACAGTTCCTCTGTTCCTTTTTTGCTACCCCAGCCTTGCTCCTAAAAGGCCCCTAAAGCCCTTTATTAGCCAAGTCGAACATGGATCTAGTTGGAAAAACCAAAACATGGTTTGTAGACTCTGAGCCTCAGTATTATAGAGCAGTGTTTAGACGGATAGTTTTGAAGCTGAGAAGCACTTGCTTAATATAGCTCTTCTGTCTGCATAGCCTGCTTTATGATAAGCCAAATGTCTATATATGGGAGAATCTGTTTCTGCGCCGTATTTCTGTTTCATTGGACTGTTAGACTGGCTAAGTTACCCTGGCTTTATAATAAATCTTCATATCTGGGAGAGGAATTTTCCCTTCTCATTCTTTTTCAAGAGTGTCTTAGCTTTCCTTGGCATATTTGCATTTCCATAAAAACTTTTATATTAATTTGTTTAGTTTTACAAAATGAAAACCATTTTATGTTTTGAATTTCACTTGAGCGTATAAATCAATTTGGGGAGAGTTGAAATTTTTACAGTATTAAATAACTTTATAATTCATGAATATGGTATATCTCTTCATTATTTATGTCTTTAATTTTTCTCAGTGATGTGTTTTCAGTCCTTTTATGTAGAAGTCTTGCATAGCTTTTCTTTAATCCCAGTTTTGGATATTTCTAACATTATTATAAAATTTAAATATTTTTTCATTTAAATTTTTTTATTTTACAATTTTGCAAATGTATGTTTTCTTTACTTATGAATAATTAGATTCCATTTAACCAGCCTTCCCAGGTGGCTCAGTGGTAAAGAATCTGCCTACCAATGTAGGAGATGCAGGTTCCATCCCTGGGTCAGGAAGATCCCTTGGAAAAGGAAATGGCAACCCACTCCAGTATTCTTGCCTGGGAAATCCCATGGGCAGAGAAGCTTGGGCTACAGTCCTCAGGGTCCTAAAAGAGTAGAACTTGACTCAGAGACTAAATGATGATAACCTACCACTCAGATTCAGTAACTTTAAGATTTGCTTAAAGTTTCAACAGTCTTTATTACTGAAGTATTTTAAAACAAATCTTAGATCTCATATTATTTCACTTATGTATACATAAGAATATACATCTCTAGAAAATAGGGAAATTTAATTTATAATCATAATTTTAAACCATATTCAAATTTTCCCCTTTTATTCCAAAAAAAGACTTTATTGTTGGTGTGTTCAGACAGTTTGCTTTTAACTAATAACATATTGAGGCTTATATTTTATGTTATTAAAATATTAGTTTAACCACTAAAATATTAATATCAAATAGTAAAGCATTCTCTTTGGCAATTAAAAACAAAACTTTTTCTGATGATGTGCACTTTCTGTTTCTAAATTTATTACAGTTTTTGACATTGCTAAAGCCATAATCCTATAAAAGAATACTTGTGAATAAAACTGACCTTTTCTTTTTCGTGTATGTGTCCTTTCCTTTGATTTTACATCTTCTACATTTATAAAACTAATGTGCAATAAAAATTGCCATTCTTTAATTTTAAAAAAATCTTTATATTCATCATTGTTCCTATTACTGAATACAAATTTTTCATGAAGTCATCAATCAGATTAAAAGCAAGTACATTTTTGTGTGACATAGCTTTAGTTTTGGTTACCCTTTGTGACCTCCTCTTGCCCAAAGTTGTTAAGATGCAAGAAGGAGTTGCAGTTGTGAATTATTTTCCTTTGTGGCTTCGTACCAATACCTTTCCTTCATGGCAACTGGTTTCCTCCCCATACGATATTCACAGGTCTGTTTCTAGGAGAAGATGGTAGCTAGTGGACCCTGAAAATTTCCTATACTTGGCAGACTAGGATGTGTCATGATCACCCTCTAACATTGAAAAGACAGTGCGGTAGCTTTTGTGCAGGCAGGTCAGACTCTCAGAGATTTGACAGTGACTGAGAGGGAAAGAGTCTCTATGTCTTTTTAGCACCTACAGTTAAGTATGGAACTAATTAATTCATGATCTCAAGCACCATAAAATATTCCCAAGATGATAATTAGCATTAAATAATTTTTCTCCTATAGTTTAACTTATTCGGTGATTATTGGAATGGGGAGTTGAAGAAGCCTTAAAAGTTAGATCTTACAATAACAAGTATTTGAAAGTAAATATGACTGGTATTGGATGGCTTGCCTATTCTTTATTCTTCCTCCCTTATTAGCACCCCTGGGTGTCTCACTACAGATCAGAATGGCTCAGTGCTCACTCTCATCTTCTGGGATCATTGCTATTTATACTTACTTAAGCACAGAGTTAGAGGATGTTTAAGTTCCTATTTAACTCTTTCTGTTAAATGTAGCTATTTTACTTCTCCCAATCAGTAATGTTAGGATATGAGAAAAAAGAAAGAACTGTTTCACTGCTTGGTTTGGCTATTGTATAATACCTTTTTTACTTGTAATTTTCAAATTGGGGGGATCATTTATTTTATAAATATCTTGAATAAAATGAAAAAGATTGCTTTCTCACGTATAGTGCTAGCTCAGCAAATACCAAATTTGGATAAATATTTTAAAAAAAGAACCAACGTCAGAAAAACCCAACTGATGGAACAGATTATATGGAAGATGAGAAACCTTTTCAATGTATTTTTGGGTAGAGGCAGGAAAGCTTAAGAGATTTGTTCTTCTAAATACTATAGTTTGCAACACTGTAAATTATGTCAGTGCACATAGACTAGAGTTTGTTGAAGATCTGGTTAGAAAAATGAAAGAATCATATAAATAATATTCCATATTCTTTAACCTGTAGTTTCCATGAACATATAATAAATACTGAGGACAAATAAACATTTTCTAGACAGACTTGTTATCAAAAATTTTGTCTCATAGTTTCCTGTTGTTTTCTCAACAAACTTCATCTAAATACAAGTAAAAAATAACTTTTAAGGAAGTGAATCCGGTGAATATGAAGGCAATAATCTAAATATTTAGAGTCTAGTTAGGAAGTTCTCCTGAAGAGAGAAGAGTTGGCTACCCACTCCAGTATTCTTGCCTGGAGAATTCTGTAGACAGAGTAGCCTGGTGGGCTACAGTGTAGGGAGTTGCAAAGAGTCAAACACGGCTGAACGACTAACTCTTAGGAGGTTCTGTTACTGAGATGCATATTGTATTGGTACAGTTGACAGAGTAATTGTAGTATATATAACAAAAAATAGAGGATTGCTGATCACGAGTTAATGTGGCTAGAATTAGAAGAAAAATTTCTTAATCCAAATTGAAGCATTCTCATTATAAATTATTTTTGTTGGATAGTTCAAAACCTGTATCAGAGCCATGGACTTTAGAACTGCTAAAATATGTAGAGGGGAAAGATTCTTCACATAAAGTGAATGAAGAGCATTAATTTCTGAGAGATTCTTGCTGATTAGTTATACTAATTAAAAGATGTTATAATGTAACATTCTAGTACCTGAAAAGTATCCCCAGTAATAACTTACTCTTGTTTCATTTCAACCTTTCTGCTTGTCAGCAATACAAGCAGATTTGTAGCACTGGTCTCAGCTTCCTGGGATTAAGAAAACTCTGCAAGAAAACAACCACACCAGATCTAAAAGGCTTCCTGTTTCAGTAGTGTACTGTTTTGACTGACTCTGTATCTCCCTGAAGAATGGCTCGTGGATTCTTCTGGCTGTTTAAGAAACAGATAAACTTAAATATTTTAAGTTCAGAGAAGGATTGATGAACCCCAGAAGATATAAGAAAGGGTTCTTTTTCACAACCCTTAAAACTTTTCTTTGTTTTCGTTTTTCTCTTTTGAAAACTTCTAAGTGTTTACAGAATCAAATGTTAATTTAAAACTGAGGAAGTGCCTGTTAGTATAACTGGAATGCCTGTGAAGGTAAGCAGATGAAAGGACAGATGCACTGTTTTATTTAGAGCATATAGTATTTTAGAGAAAGTAACTGATCATAACTGAATCATAGGGTGAAGGATAGCTCCTTTTTTCTGAAAGGAGGAAAGTTGCCCTAAATGTTGTTCATTGTCTCTACGGCAGGAGCTTCATTAACAAGTGCAGTCAAAATAACCAGGGTATTGCAGCAGCAGAGAAACTAAGCACAGCAAGCCATTCAGTAACAAAGAAAATAAAAGAATTCCTGTATAACAGGCTTCCACACTTATCTGTGTTCTGTGGTACCGTTTGTGCTGAACTAAAGCATCTGCTACCTCAAGTTAAGAGAGAACAAACTCAACATGGCGTGAAATTACTGCACTGCCATTCACATTCATTAGAGTTATATTGTTACCAGCCACAGGCATGACTGGCTTTTGCATGAATAATAAAAAGTGAATTTTACCTTAAAACACTACAAGGAACAGTACTAACCTTGAACCAAGAGTGGGTTTATCTTAGAACAGCTTTCCTCACCATGGTAGGGTCAAGACCAGTGAAAAGTCAGAAGTTGCAAAGAATTTTTGCTGCATGAGGCCTTTGGAAAAGGTATTGTGTTAAATCAATTTACTCATTTTTTAAAATTAATATTGTGCAGGCTAGCTATTATTAGACATTAAAAATTACTAAAGTGCCATTTGGCAACATTGTAGTGATCATTGATTCAGGCAGTAAAGCCGTCAATGGATGCTAGACATACTGACTCAGAGTTTGATGAGGAATAGCGTGTTTACACAGTTAGACAAAAGGAAAAAATAACTTTACAGTGTAGAAAGCTGAAGGAACACTTCATCTGAATGATCACAGTTATCATCAGTCATGGGAAAAACTGACATTATGTGCCTACTAAAGTGATGTACTGAGAAGACATCTGGGTCATTCCCTAGTGGCTCAGATGGTAAAGAATCTGCCTGCAATGCAGGAGACCCCAGTTAGATCGCTGAGTCAGGAAGATCCCCTGGAGAAGGAAATGGTTTCCCGCTCCAGTATTCTTGCCTGGAGAATGCCATGGACAGAGGAGCCTGGCAGGCAAAGGCCCATGGATTGCAGAGTCGGACACAACAGCAGCTAACAGTATCAGTTCAGTTCAGTCGCTCAGTCCTATCTGACTCTTATTGACCCCATGAGCTGCAGCACACCAGGCCTCCCTGTCCAACACCAGCTCCTGGAGCCCACCCAAACTCATGTCCATTGAGTCGATGATGCCATCCAACCATCTCATCCTCTGTCGTTCCTTTCTCCTCTTGCCATCAATCTTACCCACCATCAGGGTCTTTTCAAATGAGTCAGCTCTTCGAATCAGGTGGCCAAAGTATTGGAGTTTCAGCTTCAGCATCAGACCTTCCAATGAATACCCAGGACTGATCTCCTTTAGGATGGACTGGTTGGATCTCCTTGCAGTCCAAGGGACTCTCAAGAGTCTTCTCCAACACCACAGTTCAAAACCATCAATTCTTCGGTGCTCACCTTTCTTCACCATCCAACTCTCACATTCATACATGACTACTGGAGAAACCATAGCCTTGACTAGACGGACTTTTGTTGGCAAAGTAATGTCTCTGCTTTTAAATATGCTATCTAGGTTGGTCATAACTTTCCTTCCAAGCAGTAAGGGTCTTTTAATTTCATGGCTGCAATCACCATGTACAGTGATTCTGGAGCCGAAAAAAATAAAATCTGACACTGTTTCCACTGTTTCCCCATCTATTTGCCGTGAAGTGATGGGACCAGATGCCATGATCTTAGATTTCTGAATGTTGAGCTTTAACCCAACTTTTTCACTCCTCTTTCACTTTCATCAACAGGCTCTAGTTGTTGTTCACTTTCTGCCATAAGGGTGGTATCATGTGCATATCTGAGATTGATATTTTTCAATCAAAAATTATTGATATTTATCCAAGCAATCTTGATTCCAGCTTATGCTTCCTCCAACCCAGTGTTTCTCGAGATGTGCTCTTCATAAAAGTTAAATAAGCAGGGTAACAGTATACAGCCTTGACATACTCCTTTTCCTATTTGGAACCAGTCTGTTGTTCCATGTTCAGTTCTAACTATTGCTTCCTGACCTGCATGCAGGTTTCTCAAGAGGCGGGTCAGGAGGTCTGGTATTCCCATCTCTTTAAGAATTTTCCACAGTTTATTGTGATCCACACAGTCAAAGGCTTTGGCATAGTCAAAAAACATAAGTAGATGTTTTTCTGGAATGCTCTTGTTTTCAATGATCCAGTGGATGTTGGCAATTTGATCTCTGGTTCCTCTGCTTTTTCTAAAACCAGCTTGAACATCTGGAAGTTCACGGTTCACATATTGCTGAAGCCTGGCTTGGAGAATTTTGAGCATTACTTTACTAGCGTGTGAGATGAGTGCAATTGTGTGGTAATTTAAGCATTCTTTGGCATTGCCTTTCTTTGGGATTAGAATGAAAACTGACCTTTTCCAGTCCTGTGGCCACTGCTAAGTTTTCCAAATTTGCTGGTATATTGAATGCAGCACTTTCACAGCATCATCTTTTAGGATTTGAAATAGCTCAGCTGGAATTCCATCACCTCCACTAGCTTTATTTGTAGTGATGCTTTCTAAGGCCCACTTGACTTCACATTCTAGGATGTCTGGCTCTAGGTGAGTGATTACACCATCGTGATTATCTGGGTTGTGAAGATCTTTTTGGTACACTTCTTCTGTGTATTCTTGCCACCTCTTCTTAATATCTTCTGCTTGTGTCAGGTCCATACCGTTTTTGTCCTTTATTGAGCCCATTTTTGCATGAAATGTTCCCTTGGTATCTCTAATTTTCTTAGAGATCTCTAGTCTTTCCCATTCTGTTGTTTTCCTCTATTTCTTTGCATTGATTGCTGAGGAAGGCTTTCTTATCTCTCCTTGCTCTTCTTTGGAACTCTGCATTCAAAAGGAT
>ML664177.1:34395442-34585686 GCA_007570785.1 Antilocapra americana | reverse complement strand
GAAAAGAAGAGAAGTGAAAAGCAAAGGAGAAAAGGAAAGATACATCCATTTGAATGCAGAGTTCCAAAGAAGAGCAAGGAGAGACAAGAAAGCCTTCCTCAGCGATCAATGCAAAGAAATAGAGGAAAACAACAGAATGGGAAAGATTAGAGATCTCTTCAAGAAAATTAGAGATACCAAGGGAACATTTCATGCAAAAATGGGCTCAATAAAGGACAAAAACGGCATGGACCTAACAGAAGCAGAATATATTAAGAAGAGGTGGTAAGAATACACAGAAGAATTGTACAGAAAAGATTTTCACAACCCAGATAATCATGATGATGTGATCACTCACCTAGAGCCAGACATCCTAGAATGTGAAGTCAAGTGGGCCTTAGAAAGCATCGCTACAAACAAAGCTAGTGGAGGTGATGGAATTCCAGTTGAGCTATTTTAAATCCTAAAAGATGATGCTGTGAAAGTGCTTCACGCAATATGCTAGCAAATTTGAAAGCTCAGCAATGGCAACAGGACTGGAAAAGATAAGTTTTCATTCCTATCCCACAAAAAGGCAATGCCAAAGAATGCTCAAACTACCACACAATTCCACTCATCTCACACGCTAGTAAAGTAATGCTCAAAATTCTCCAAGCCAGGCTTCAGCAATATGTGAACCGTGAACTTCCAGATGTTCAAGCTGGTTTTAGAAAAAGCGGAGGAACCAGAGATCAAATTGCCAACATCCGCTGGATCATCGAAAACAAGAGAGTTCCAGAAAAACATCTACTTCTGCTTTATTGACTATGCCAAAGCCTTTGACTGTATGGATCACAATTAACTGTGGAAAATTCTGAAAGAGATGGGAATAGCAGACCACCTGACCTGCCTCTTGAGAAACCTGTATGCAGGTCAGGAAGCAACAGTTAGAACTGAACATGGAACAACAGACTGGTTCCAAATAGGAAAAGGAGTACGTCAAGGCTGTATACTGTCACCCTGCTTATTTAACGTATATGCAAAGTATATCATGAGAAACAATGGGCTGTAGGAATCACAAGCTGGAATCCAGATTTCGGGGAGAAATATCAATAACCTCAGATATGCAGATGACACCACCCTTATGGCAGAAAGTGAAGAGGAAGTAAAGAGCCTCTTGATGAAAGTGAAAGAGGAGAATGAAAAAGTTGGCTTAAAGCTCAGCATTCAGAAAACTAAGATCATGGCATCTGGTCCCATCACTTCATGGGAAATAGATGGGGAAAGACTGGAAACAGTGTCAGACTTTATTTTCAGGGTCTCCAAAATCACTGCAGATGGTAATTGCAGCCATCAAATTAAAAGACGCTTAATCCTTGGAAGGAAAGTTATGACCAATCTAGATAGCATATTGAAAGGCAGAGACATTACTTTGTCAACAAAGGTCCATCTAGTCAAGGCTATGGCTTTTCCATTAGTCATGTGAGAGTTGGATGGTGAAGAAAGAATTTATGCTTTTGAACTGTGGTGTTGGAGAAGACTCTTTAAAGTCCCTTGGACTGCAAGGAGATCCAACCAGTCCATCCTAAAGGAGATCAGTCCTGGGTGTTCATTGGAAGGACTGACGTTGAAGCTGAAATTCCAATTCTTTGGCCACCTTATGTGAAGTGTTGACTCATTGGAAAAGACCCTAATGCTTGGAAGGATTGGGGGCAGTAGGAGAAGGGGACTACAGAGGATGAGATGGCTGGATGGCATCACCAACTCAATGGACATGAGTTTGGGTGGACTCTTGGAGTTGGTGATGGACAGGGAAGCCTGGCGTGCTACAATTCATGGGGTCACAAAGAGTCAGACACGACTGAGTGACTGAACTGAACTGAACTATACACCCACCAGAATGGCTGAAATGAAAGACAGATAATACCCAATGCGGACAAGGATGTGAATCAACTGAAGCTGATTATTTCTGATAAAAATGTAGATTTGTAAAACCACTTAGGAAAACTGGTAATTTGTTGCCAAGTCCAAGCTTGTTCTGCTCCTCACACTACAGATCAATGAATCAGAGACAAGGTGCTGAGGTAAGGAATATGACTAAGCTGACTGACTGAAAAGATGGCAGACTAATGTCTCAATGTAGCCATCTTGTTGGGATGTAGATACCAGGTTCTTTTATAGAGCCAGAGAGAAAAGTGATGAGGAACTAAAGTCAAAAGGCAAAACAGAAAGAGAGAGGCAGTGAGGGAGTAAAGGAAAACAGACCATCAGTCTTATAAAACATCTACTGGAATGGCCTGCCCATGGAAGAGATATGTTAATCTCTTGCAACCATTCACAGTGGGCTGAGTCAGATTATCTCTGTGAGCTGAACAGAGGCACTTTAGTTTAACAGTCAGGCAATATAATAACAACGGCAACGAAAAGCAAGTCAAAGAAACAGTCAACACGGAGTCAGAATTGGTTGTTCTCTGCCACAGTTTCTGCTAAACCTAAATATACACCTGCCCAGTGACCCAGCAGTTCTCCTCTTTAGTATACCCAAGGCAAATGATTGCATATATTTACCAAAGGACATGTACAGAAATGTTCAGAGCAGCTTTTTTCATCATAACATTTAGAAACAACCCTAAGTTTACCAGCAGTACTCTGGATACTTTGTGTTATATATTCCATTGATATGATGGTATCCTACACATCAATAAAAAGGATGAAGATTCACACATGGGTGAATCTCACAGGCATAACAGTAAATGAGAGAAACCATATACAAAAGACTTGATGTTTTATGATTCCATTTACGTAAAGTTCAAGGACAGGCAAAAGGAATCCATGTCGATGGAAATGAGAATAGTGGTAACCTCTGAGCAGGTATAGGTTTTGACTAGAAAGGAGCAAGGGGGCCTTCTGGGATGTTGAAATCCTTAATTTTTTGATCTAGATTTTAACCATGGAATAAAAATTTATCATGTTATATATTTTATGCATGTAAAAATTATTCAGATTATACACTACAATCTGTATATTTTACCTATATGTTACAGCTCAAAAAAATAACATTCTCTACCTTAAACAACTTAAAGTCTATTGAGGGTGGGGGTAGGTGAGAGAATGGAGAGGTGGTGAGAGCACCTTTGCTTAAATTTGGGGTTTAAATGAATTCTACAGACAGTTAAATTTTTAGTCTTTACATTTAGTATTGAGATTATTTACAGCAATTGTTTCATTGATAAGGGGTTAACTAAAAAAAAGAAAAACAAACCCCACTAAGCCGTTTACTAATGTAACCAATTTTAGTGAATTTTCTAACATCACAGAGGTTAAAATTCTGAAAAACAGCTACCACAATGAGCTTTTGTCCAACTCTTAAAAGATTTGAGAAATGTGCTGAGACACTGGTAATGACCATTATTTCAGGATGGAGCTTTAGTTCATTTTTTAGACAAATCAGCTTGCTTTTTGTGTGTTTGAGATCCTCAGAGTCTTGAGTCCGTGGTATTTTGGGATACTTTGACTCTTTATAAGTCCAAGTCTTTACAGGTGACCTCCTATTTACATCATAAGGCTAATCTCGCATACTTTATTCCCATAAATAATAGAGGGGTTATAGAAGGACTTGGAGTATTTAAATAGTGAGTCAGGCATGAAGTCTGGGGTTTGAAACTCTGTTAGTGTTCCTTCTCACTTAACTCATTTACATCACTTCTGAGATTCCTGAATCATCTCTAAGCACTGTTTTTGCCACCTGGAAACACTGAATGCTGTCATCTGATAAACATTTTGAAGTAGAAAGAACAGGAATATAAGACAATGGGCATTTTAAAAACTCCAGACAGAGTTTAAAATATTATACCTTCAAAGCCAAGAATCACAGCTAAATGCTTTGGTGCAAATGTCTAACCCTGTTTTATATGGCTGTTCTACAGAAAGCCTCATCAAATTTGGAGTAAGAAAACCTCATTCTTCTCTATCAAGGTTTAAAATGTATGGTTGTCACTTTCCTTTAGATAACCTCTAATTATAGCAGATAGATTTGAAGTGTAAAACAGCTTTGTCTAATGGACGCTGTCACTCACTGCATTCTGTTTCCCCCCAAGACAGGATGTATGTTGTTCAGATACAGAGCTTAGAGTCCAAAAGATGTCAAGTAAAACACTAATTTCTAACTGTCTTCCTCAAAGCATCAAATATTCATGTTAAAAATTGTTCTATCACATAATGAGAAACGAATTTATGTGAATTTGTGACACCAGCTAATTATAGATGTTTAAAAATACAAAAATGAAGTAATTTATCTTTCATATGGTAAAAATTATTCTTTGAAGAAACTGGAAAATCTGTTATTTTCCATTTATACCAAGATTTCCAAGTATAAACATTTTAATTCAGAAAGAAAATATAGATATTCTTTATAAACTAAGGATACTCTTTATAAACATCTGAACTGTTTTAAAAACTGTTATTAAAGTGAGTGAAAGTGAAAGTCTCTCAGTCGTGTCCAGCTCTTTGTGACCGCATGGACTGTATAGTCCATGGAATTCTCCAGCCCAGAATACTCAGTGGGTAGCCTTTCCCTTCTCCTGCAGATCTTCCCGACCCAGGAATCAAACCGGGGTTTCTTGCATTTCAGGCGGATTCTTTACCAACTGAGCTATGAGGGAAGCCCTAAGTGAGTGAAGGCTTTCTCAATAAAGGAGGTTTCATTTAATTTAAAACTTTATAAAGTAACAAACTATTGGCCAAAAAATAATAATAATAACAGCCTTGAAAGTGAACAGGGAGCAAAACCAACACAATAAAGTAAAGAAAATTAAAAAAAAAAAAAAGTGAACAGGGAACTTCCTTGGTGATCCAGTGGCTAAGATTCTGTTCTCTCAGTGCAGAAGGCCTGGCTCAATTCCTGATCAGGGAACTAGATCCCACATGCCACTGCTCAGAGTTCACATGCTAAAGATTGAAGATCCTGTGTGCCACAACTAAGACCCGACACAGCCAAATAAATAAAAATACTAAAATAAAATGAACAAGGTTTCTTCCATACATAAACTGCAAGGGGAAAAGAGAAAGAAATGGAAGAGAAATGTATAGGTAAAACTTGCTAGATATGCATCAACCATAATATGTAAATCCTCCTTAGATCCTAATTTAGATTAACACTTCCCCCCCCCCCAAAAAAAAACAAGAAACTTAGAAATTTGAGCACTGGGTATTTGATTGTGTTGAAAAACAGTAAATTTTCAGATTTGTTCATTGTACTTTTTAAAACGTTTTAGCTTTTAGAGATATTTACTGATGTACAGCTGAAAATTTCTTCACAGTTATCCAGGAGGGCGGGTACAGATGAATGGAGAAAGGTCACATGCAGATAATTACTAAGGCCGAGTCTTGATTACATGAGTATTCTTGTATATTATTCTACCCACTTTTATATGTTTGAAGTTCTCCATAACAAATTTTTTCTTGAAAAACTAAGTTAAAGATCAGGATATATGAACTTGTACTACACAGTTCGTTTCCTGTTAAATACCTTCTTCTGTATCTTTTGAGCCTGATATTTCTCATTAGCAAGATAGATTTGAATTCTTAGGTGTGACATCATAGATGGGGCTTAAAGGAGTCGGTAGACGGTAGGGGAAGAAGGCCTATTTGTTATGTTTCTCTGGCAGAAGTCACATTGATAGTGTGCAGCTTTTATAAAGGACTTGAATTTCAGATACCTTCAAGTCTTTCTTTTCCCCACCCTAGTGACTTTTTTTTCTTTACTTGGAATAAAATCTGAAACACTTACCGTAATTTAAAGAGATTTTGTGTGACATACTCCTGCCTTTCTCTTCTATTTTATCCTGGCCTGTTTTCCTCCCCCTCTGTGTTCCATTAGCACTGGCATTTGTTTCTAGAACCCTCCAGGTTCTTCCTTGCCTCAGTGCTTTTACACTGCCTGACCAACTCCTATTCACTCTGCAGCCCTTAGTGTTCTTCAGGGAAGCTTTTTCTTCCACTGCTCTGTACTTTTCCCCTTCATAATTATAAATGTCACAGCTCTGTTTTTGTTAACTATTTAATGCCTTCCTCTACGCTAGTCGAGAGAGGGTGGTTATTTTTATTCTTCAGTTTTACTGAAGAGCCTCCCAAAGTGCCTACCAGATGAAATACACATCGTAAACATTTTTGAACAGAGGAGTAAAGGATGAATGGTAGATAGAGGTCTGGGGGATGCTGATTGTTAGAAATAGGGCAGTTCTTTCCAGCACTCTCCTGTGCATTGTTCTGGTAGCATGTAGTATATCCCAATTGCCTCTCTTGTATTGGTGTAGCTAAAATTGTCTTTGATAGTAATTTTACAAAGTCTATCTTAATGTTTCAGTGTTTCTCGAGTGATAAATTTAGTTCATCTCAGTGGGCAGTTATAATGAAGCCTGCAATCATTAATGAGTTAATAGTACTTTTTTGCATTTATGTCATATTTTGGTTCTTTTTTTTTTTTCCTCTAAATTTTGCTTTTTTTTTCCCTTTTCCCAGGTACTCTCTGCCCTTGACATACTCCAACCTCCACACATTGACTATTTTGAAGAAATGTATCCTAACCAGGGAATGTAAAAGAAGGGAACATTTTTTTAATTAATTTGTTCCTCTAGCACCTTCTGGGGTTCATGCCTTGAAGTATATTAAATCTCATCCTTGCAGAAGTGGTTGAGTACCTAGAACCAGGTAACTTTGAAATTCCAAGTATCTGATAAAGCTCAACATTATCAATATGACCTGAGTGGTGATACCACAAAACAAGACTTCTGAATTGATATTTCACTTAATCCCCACAGCCTTGTGAGATAGATTATTGCTATTCCTTTTTTGCTGATGAATCCATTGAGGCAGCTGTGTTGTAACAGAATTTGGTAAGGTCCTTTGTCACTATACAACAACTGCCAATTGGTCAAGAAGATAACACTCTTTTTTTTTTTTTTAAACTACTTGGGTAAAGTGAAAATTAAAGAGAGCTCTTGAATACTATAATTTTTGGTGATACTTTAACCTACCAGTCCTTCATGGAACTCATCCCTCTGTGCAGTAAAGGGTTAACTCAGTGAACTTGGGGCACCCTACTCCTATACGTTCTCAAGAAATGACTGACCTTTGACCAGCTCCTGGCTGATAGAGTGTCTTTGTATACCTCTTAGTGTTCAAAAATGAGATCTTTTGGGGCCAGGCAAGATGGTTCTGACCCACCTTTTCTTTAAACATGTATAAACAATTAGGGGTTTCTCTGGTGGTCCATCGGTTAAGAAACCACCTTGCAACGCAAGGGACACCAGTTCAGTCCCACATGCTGCAAGAAACAAATCTTTTTCTTTTTTTTTTTTTTTAGTATATAAAATTAACCTAAGGATGGAAGGATTGAGAAAGTTTTTTTTCTACTCAGCTATAGATTAGTAGCAGCAACTGAGGTAAGAGCATTAATGATTCCATTTCCTAGACTTTCTGGTGATAACCTGGCTCCTGACTGAAGAAAAGAAAGCTGGAAGGAGGAGGGCAGTACTTGTTTCACTCAGCACAAGTAACTTTCTACATTTGGCCAGGAGCCACCACCTTTGTTTATCCTTTCTGTTGGTGGGAAGGGAATCCACATATTAGAAGGCATTCCTGTGAGTGTGTAATATCATTTCTGCCCCTTTGGAAATGAAGAAATTTTCCTTTATTAAATAAGAATTTTACTGGATTCACAGGTGGGTCAGGGATCCCCAAGATTACTCTCAGGTTTGATGATCTGGTGAAAGGACTCAAGGACCCAGGAAAGGTGTTCTGTTCATGGTTATAGTTTATTACTGCAAAAGGATACAGGTTAAAATCAGCAAAGGAGAAAGCTCCATAAGGCAGAGTCCAAGAGAAACCAGCCACGAAATTCCAGTTGTGCTCTCCTAGTGAAACTGCACAGATGGTGCTTAATTTTCCCAGCAAAAGTGTGTGACAACAGGAGTAAAATGTTATCTACCAGAGAAGCTCACCTCAGCCTTGGTGTCCAGGGTTTTTGTTGGAGGTCAGGGAGCCTTCAGGACTGACCTTAGCTACTCAGTCTCTAGCCCATCTCCGTTCTCACCCAGAGGTTGAACTAATACAGCTGGCCCAGGGCCCCAGGTGAACAAAAACAGGTGTTCACCATAAATCACATTGTTAGCATAAGCCATCTGGTGTGGCCAAAGCATCAGGTATGCTAAGACATTCTTATGAGGCAGGATATTGCAAGAGTTCAAAGGTTATTTCTCAGGGGCCAGTCCTAAAGACTAATGGAATGTGTAAGTTTGGGACAACCCAGAGCTGCTGTTAACTCTTTATTGCACTTAGGCCAACTGTGGGGAAAGAATGTTTTCACATAAGATAATTGGTGAATATAGGTATTTTTAATAAATGTCAAGTATTTGTAGATTTTCTTCACTGAACACGTAGCTAATTCATTATATCCTGGTCTGTTTTGTCTTATAGTTCAAACATGAATTCTTTACATCAGGCATTAATTTTTTATACTTGGGTTTGTTATTCCTTTAAAAAGTATACTGTTATAAGGTAGGAATTCTCATTATTCATTATTATTGTTGTTCATAATTTGAGTCTGGGAGATCCTAGATTCATTATTATTTCAAATACTTACAGAGCAGAGAAAATTTAGCACCGTTACGGTTTAAAACCATGAGTGGCATAGGTGATGTAATAGCTGTTGGTAGCTGATTTCAGCCATTTCATTAGCTAGCAGAATGTTTCTGTGAAATTCCTTTCCCTAAAATTGTTCATGAATGTTTGTATTAAAAGCCTTTGTCAAGAAATACTTGTGGAACCCTCTAGTACACCATTTACTTAAATGTTTTACTTTATTTACCTTTAGGTTAAAAGATTGACACCTGTGCTTTCACAGTTATTAACTGGCTACAGATGAAAAAACCTTCAAACCTAAACCTCAGTATTCTTTTTTTCTGTTGTATAATTTTTAGCTATATGTAGAATGATACACAGGAAAAAAAAGATGTTTTTCAGTGGTTGTGCCATTTGGAAAAAAACAAATCCTGTTAACAAAAATAGTTAAACCATAGCTGCCACAGGATTATAAAGACTTTTTTTTGATAAAGAAGACATGGTGAAGCTTGGGGTATAAAATACTGAAATTCTATGTTTTAGAACAGCTAAATGGAAACATAAGAAATGCCTTAGTTATATATGTGCCCTGCCTGATTTTTCTAACATCCCAAATAGAACGTTTTCTGTGTCCAGTGCTTTTTAATACAAATAAATTGGTGATAGCCAAAGCAAAAAAAAAAAAAAAAGATTTCCCTTGGTTTTCTTCTGAAAAATAAGAAAACTTCTGCCTAAAACACAAAAGTATTGAATGATTAATAGGATCTTGAGTTCCTATTTGATTTCAATGTAATACATTATCCATCTGTGCCAGCAGCTCCCTCTGTAGTATCTCAGAATCATGGCATATACATTAAATGTGGTTTTAGACAGTGCCTTTTTTTTTTTTAAGTTGAAGACTTTTAGAATAGATAATATTTTGAATTTTAAATATGTGATCTTGGAATTGTGCTTTGAAGAAACTATTTTGGAGGTTTGTTAAGAGGCTCTGTTGTTTTAGGTAAGTTCTAATGGATGTCTGATATTTCATTGATAAAAGAGCCCATTTATGGAGTCAAAAATATATATAAAGGGAAAGAAATAATCTTGAGTAATCTTAAATATAGAGTACCGTATCATTACACTTTTTTCTAAGACTAGAAAATTGGGATGTTATAGTACATATGTAAGTTTCAGCAGGCAATATTTTAAACTAGAAGATCTTTGTAAAACTAATCAAATAGTTAATATCATTTTAGAAAATCTGAGGTCTATGAACATTTTGATGTAATCAAATGTACAATACAAAGTGTACAAAGACAATACAAGTGTCAACGTGTATATCATGCAGTTAATCATCCGTTTGTCACTAAAACTGTAATAAAATGACTATATCAGTGCCCACCAAAAATTTAGCTTTGGTTTTGAAAGACCATGCATCTTTAAATAACCCCTTATACAACTTTTAGAAAGACAGTATCTAGATTATAACTGTTTACAAATCTTCCTACAGAGTTGAGCAGGTGTATCAGGTATGGAAAGAGCAATAAATTCTACCCTGACCTCTGTATCTTTTAGCTTTTGTGTTTTCATAGTTTTAAAATCTTAATATAGCCACCGAAAAATGTGTTCTTTGATAATTAAGAAAAATTATATTTTTCAACTTGAAACACAGTCTTAACATTTTATGGAGAAGAATATGCATAGTATAAGTCTTCTGTACTAGAAACAATTACAGCCTAAAACCAGTAGAAATGAGAAGTCTAATGGGATGACAGTGTGCTCCAGTTTGCTAGGACTCCTGGATTTTACCTCATGTCCTGGTATTAATAAGTTTCTCATTTTACTTTCAGAAGTGTCCCTATTTGAATAATAGGTTTGGCTTGTGCAGGATGTTTAAATGTTTAAACAGGAATTTCTTGTCATAAAGGCAGTGAGGGAACCTGCATATCCATTTCAGCCAGTTAAAGTCTTTGGTAGGCAGTAATCTAATACTATCAAATAAACTACTCCCAGATGCAGTAGTTTAATTGATAGTAGACTGTATTTTATATACACAATATGTAATTCCGTAGTGCTATGAAACAGCTCTATAACCCTCAGGGAACCTGAGGAGCCAGTGAAAAGCTAAGAATAAGCAAAATGTGTGAATGCAGATATAAGTATACTCTTCCTGCAGCAAAAGTACCAGAGAGGACCGGAAATCTACATCTTAAGAATTTTGAAGATTTCCAAATTGTTAGAATTTCCTCTTCATTTATTCCATAAACATAAGCATCAACTATGTTCCTAGAACCAGGAATTTTTTTTCTGTTTTGCTCACTGTTGTGTTCCCAGCACTTAGAACAGTACCTAACATATAGTAGGTGATAGATAGATATTTTTTGAATAAGATAGTGTCTGACTTAACAGGTTTGTAATCTAGTAGATGATACAATCATATAAATAATATAGGTTGGAAAGTACAATGATAGAAAAAAATCTACATATCCTGAGAGCATTGAGGATCTGATTTACACGCTTTGCCATTTTAGTTTCCAAGCTGATTATTTGAAAAGCATTTGATATTTTTAAACAAAAGCTTTGATTTACCTACCATCACCAGTTCTGGCTCCTTAGCACTGAAGCCTAAGACACTCAGAAAGGCAAAACAGAGGAAAAGTTGGTAGAACAATCCAAGAACAGCAAAATTCTTAACTTTAACCACCTTAGTCAATATCTCCTCAGCTTTATTTATTCATGTGGCCAAACATTTAGCACTGTTATATGTTTAACATTGTATTAATACTAATCCCTGTGGCGGTTATAGAGATGAATTGATGAATTGTTTAATTTTTTTTAATTTAGTGTGTCAGGAATTATTCTCAGTACTTCACTCTTATCTCCATTTTAAAGATGAAAAAACTATAGCTCAGAGAGGTAGATAACTTGATCAAGTTCACTTAAAAATAATAGAGCTGGAGTTTGAATCCATGTTGACTGGTCTGGTGGGTCAAGAATGCTCTTAACCCACTGCTGCCTCTTAATGTTTTCCCTCAAGAAAAATGTTCTCCCTCAAGTCAGTAGGGTGAGATAAGAACTAAAAATATAACTATTATGTATGGTAGATTGTGTCAGAAAATTTAAAAGAAGAACTTGCCTCACACAGAAAAAACAGTAGGATTTCATGTAGGAAAAGGTATTTCAGTTGAGTATTGAAAGATGAGAAGGATTTGGATTGGTAATATTGAGGAGGATGGATATTCCAAATGGATGGAGTTAAGTATCAGCATCTTCTAGGGAATACCTGGAGTTTAGAAAGTGTAAATAGTGAGAAATTAAGCTAGCTGGAGCCAAGTCATGGAGGGCCTTGAATGTTGAACTAAGGAAATTCATCTTTATTCAGTAGGCATTTTAGAATCCAATGAAGGATTTTTGTGGTGAGGAATGACAGAATCAGAAGTATATTCTATAAACTTAACGAAGAGTTTCTGTTTGGGTGTTGAGAAAGTTCTAGAATCAGATAGTGGTGATAGTTGCATAACATTGTGAATGTGCTTAATACCACTGAATTAAGAGGTTTTTGAGCATAGCAGTGGGACCAACCATAGTCTAGAAAAGGCAGCTTACTCCTCCACTTACCTGCTTTTTAAATGGAGACCATGTTACCCAAATCATGTTGATGCTCTTCATGTAAATCCATTATAAATGTTTTTTGATGGCCAAATTAACTAAATCTTAAAAATGTCAACACCTAGTTCATTTGCTATTAAACTTTAGAAAATGAGGATATATTTTTAAGGTCTAAAATTCCAATGTTATTTTAATGCTGACACATCAGCAGTGGAAAAAGCAGAATTCAAAGTCAGGTGTGAGAAGTTTAAAGATATTTTTCCTTTGCCTCTGCCTTGAGCTAATCACCACAAATCTCTGCATCATTCATTCTCTGAACAGTGAGTTTTTGAACTTACGGTGGAGTCGCAGTCCTGCATTTAAACTGAAACATATGCAACACGGTTTTTTGAATTTAACATGGTTAAAAGAGAGAATTTGGTTTGTGCCCAATCCCATTCATTTACCTTCTTTTCCAGAGTGAGTATGAGACAAATCAAGATGTACTGTACCGTCAGTTAGTTTCAGCTCCCATAGGCTTCCCACAGTGAGAGCATTTCAGCAAACTAAGTGTGATACTGGTGTTAAGAGGTACTTTTATGTGGCATGACCCCTTTACACAAGCCGTCCGTTTCGTACGGGATTCAATCAAAGAAAACAGCACTCTGTTCCAATGCTGTTTTATAACAGGAGAATATAATACTGTTGAATTTAATGAGTGCTTGATATGTTGGTCTCCAATATGGTATCTTCCCAGATGACTTTTTTGTGTGATACTTGGTGTTCATTTTATGCCTTAACTTTAGAATACCCTCAGGAAAGAGGTACCAGCAGGTAATATCAAGTATAATGGCCATTGCTGTTACCCTTAAGGAGTTCATGGTTCAAAAGAGATGATTGATGATTGTGAAATAATTATAATACCAGAGTAAACAAGTTTACAATAGAGGTATTAACCACATTTTCTTATGTATAAAAACTGCCCTGCCCTTCTTCCTTCTCCCACAAAAGAAGAGTTTGGTGGACTTACCTGGAACTTAAAATTTTCATAGAATAAAACATTTTCCTATATCAATTCATATGACATCAATTGCATATTAGTAGGATAGATATGGGGCTTTCCTGATAGCTCAGCTGGTAAAAAATCTACCTGCAATGCGGGAGACCTGGGTTCAGTCCCTGGATTGGGAAGATCCTCTGGAGAAGGGAACAGCTACCCACTCCAGTAGTGTGGCCTAGAGAATCCCATGGACTATATAGTCCATGGGGTCACGGAGAGTCAGACATGACTGAGCAACTTTCACGTTACTTAAGGATATATATATTTTCCATATTTTTCCACAAAATTTTAGGCGGATTCTAGTTTCTATTTGTGGGTCCATATAACCCTTTTTGTATAGCTATTCTAATTAAATAGCAGAAATGGCAACCCACTCCAATATTCTTGCCTGGAAAATCCCATGGACGGAGGAGCCTGGTAGGCTCCAGTCCTTGGGGTCGCAGAGAGTCGGACACGACTGAGCAGCCTCAAATGGAACAGTGCTAAAGGTGATAAATCTAATTGTATGATAGAGTATTTGTTCCATAAATATTAGAAAGTAAGTACTGTGGGCAAGTGGATAAGACTCATCTCTTTTTTCCCCAACTTCATTAAAATATAATTTGATACATAGCAGATCTTATATCTTGACAGAGGAGGCAGATCCCTTTAAATGGACCATTGTTTTAACTTCGTCTCTTCCCAGTTGCCATAGAAAATACTCAGAAACAGATTTCTGATATACCTCTCTCAGATTCTTCTAGATTTTTGTTCCCTGTATATTTTGAATCCTCTCTGCCCTATTCCTTTTAATAACTTTGCCTTTTAAAATCTTCAACCAAAAATGAATTTCACTGTGATGGGTGGCACTGGGCAGGTGTGCTAAGGAGGCATCTGTAGCTTGGCATATTGAGAGGCTTGTCCTCCCTTCAGAATGCTGTTTGTGGTTGTTTATACTGCTGATAGCAATCTACTCTCAGGTTTTAATGACATCATTCTTGCAGCTTTACAATCAGACTGGAGTAAGTTGCTCTCAAATTCTGTTGGGTGAAGGACATTTGAAACCAGATTGTCTGGACATAAAAGTAAGTTTTTCAGACCCTTAAGGAGAAGGTGTGTGTGTGCTTAGTTGCTCAGTCGTATCCGACTCTTTGCGGCCCGTGGACTGCAGCCCACCAGGCTTCTCTATCTGTGGGGATTCTCCAGGCAAGAACACTGGAGTGGGTTGCCATGCCCTCCTCCAGAGGATCTTCTCAACCCAGGGATCGAAGCCAGGTCTCCCATATTGCAGGTGGATTCTTTACCGTCTGAGCCACAGGAAAGCCTTAAGAAAGGGTGGATAGGTCTAATTTGAGGACCCACTGACGGTAAGAAGCATGAGGCAGTTTATATGACTGATATGTGCATCTTTATCTTCTGAAGGGGTTAAGTGGGGATTGAAGAATTTGCCCCTTCTCTTCATTAATTTAAAAAAAATTGGAGAAGTAAAATGTTTCTCATCTTGGGGAGAGACTCTTCTCTCAAATATATATATATATATGTCCAGAAAAAGTAGTGACTATTTCTGTCATTTAGTTCTGCTTCTATTCCTTGGCTCTTAATGTCTGTGTTTGTGTATCTCTGCATTTATTTGCTTTGGGGGGCTGTGATGGCAAAAGATTAGTAATCCTAGACTCTACTACCAACATTTGACAGATACAGAAACTTGCCTTTGCCTTTTGTAGGGCACTTTAAGAAGAAAAGACTGAGGTTTGAAATAATATCATATATTCTAGACTGCTTTTTCTAGAATTGCATATGTGGTTATAGCTTTAGTGACAAGGACTCAGCGAACAGAATCTTCTGGGCCATGACAGAATATAGAATGACAGCTTTCCAGTTTTCCGTTTTTGTTTCTTTTTTTTCTTTTTCACATGGTAGAATTGACTTTTTTTTAGTCAATTTAAAATTATAAATTAAAGTGGTTTTAATTTGTTTGATTTTTGACATGCTATACAACAAATTAGTTACCTTAAAAAGAAGAGGAATTTGCCTTAGCCTGGGAAAGAAATTGTTATATTCAAGCATTTTAACACCATGACCTTTTATTCCATTGATTTCTATATAGAAGCACAGGCATGCTTCAGAAAAGGTCAGTGATTCTAATTGAAACACACACCAATTTTTTTCTAGTTGCAAAGGCGCCTATGCTTTTTGTTGCAAAAAAGATGATGAGATTTAGAGCTGACCGTTTGTTACGAGAAAGCAATTTTCCTCTGTGATGCATTGCTATTTTTCTTTCACATGGAAAGCATTGTTTGGAATCAACAATATCCAAAAACCAGATTTTTCCTTATTCATGCTATTTAATACCCCTCATTTTTATTTCCGAGGCTGTTACATATCTGAGATCTTAGTTGAAATTTCCCTCTGTGGACCTGATTTTGAAAGAAAAAAATGTGAGGAAAATGATACCTGTTAAGTCTCATATATTTATGGTTATAAGATTTTCCTTCCAACAGGAATGGCAGGATTTTAGAATTAGTGCTTAACATGAGTTTAAGCATGTATTAACTGTCATTCTTGGACTTTTCATAGAAGAGAATCTGTGGCTTCAGGAACCAAACTTGGGTATCTACGTACTATAGTTCTTTAAACCAGAAACTCACTGTGTCCTTTTGGAAAAGTCACCTGACCTTCATAATTGTTTTAACTTATATTGCATGAAGGTGGAAGACTTTCTATTTTAAATGGTTGTTAAATTGTTGGCCAACATGTCTCCTACTTACTTGATATTTAATATTTCAAGAGTTCTTTTTTATAATAAGCTTTAGTGTTGGTCTTTGTCCAGTATGAAGTGGAAGAAAGAATTGCCCACTTTTTAATATCTGAAGTCAGGGATTGAAATTGTGTCTTCAAAGCTTTATATCTATATTCATTCTGGAGGAAATAATTTGTGTTCTCCATTTTCTTCTCCCAGTTCAGCTAAACCAGCTAAATACCCTTACTTTGCTTTCGGAAAGCTTTTAACACATCATTAATAGTTTCTCACACAACCTCAGTTGCTCATTGCACGTAGAACATTAAATGTGTTCTCAGACTTCAGTTAAGCAGGCAGGTCATCCCACTATAGTTCTAAACTTTAGATGGTGAGAGTTTTTGAACCTAATAGGGTAGTTTTTAACATAAGACCACATCACAGATTTTCACACGTATGCACACCTTGAGCTGTCGAGAATGATTAACTCTCTATTGTTAAGTGCTTATATAGTAGTGCTTTCTTATAACATTTGCCTAACCTTTATCTATAGCAATCATATATTTGTAATAGTTTATAAACTCCCCTGGTTCTTACTGACTTTAGGAGCTGGGTAATGAATCAATCACCTGTATTCTCTTTTGTCTGAGAGGTGGGAACAATCTAAGTCATAGACTGATTGGCAGGCTCAAACATGGGAATATGGAAAATTGACCATCATTGCAGGATTATTATGTTAGGAAATGGACAACAAGTATCTCCCTTTCTTCTTCAAAGCCTTGGTGGCTCCTCCAATATCTGTTCTTGGTTAGAGCCTAAATAACAGCACTCTAAAATCAGTCCCATTCTCTGCTCCTTCTGCTTAACATGCTCTCATCATCTGTTAGTTCTGCTGCCTGACAAGAGTGTTTTTGAGTTCAGTGACTGTCGTGTCATGAAATGGGAACAAGCTCCCTATCTTCTGTTTATTTCAAAATCTTTTGATCAGTCCAGGGCCAACCTTGTCAGCATTCTTGCTAGCTTGAGGTAGTAGAAAATCTATCATTGTGGCAAAGAGCATGAAACCAGACAACCTAGATTTGAATCCCAGCTTTGCCTTTTACTTGTGTTTTCTTGGACAAGTTACTTAACCTCTCTGTGCCTCAACTTTCTGGCTAATAAAATGAAAATATTTAGTAGTGCCATAAAGAAGGCTGAGTGCCAAAGAATTGATGCTTTTGAGCTGTGGTATTAGAGAAGACTCTTCAGAGTCCCTTGGAATGCAAGATCAAACCAGTCAATCCTAAAGGAAATCAATACTGAATATTCATTAGAAGGACTGATGCTGAAGCTGAAGCTCCAATACTTTGGCCACCTGATGCAAAGAGCCAGCTCATTGGAAAAGACCCTGATGCTGGGAAAGATTGAAGGCAGGAGAAGGGGACGACAGAGGATGAGGTGGTTGGATGGCATCACTTGACTCAATTGACATGAGTTTGAGCAAGCTCCGGGAGATGGTGAGGGACAGGGAAGCCTGGCGTGCTGCAGTCCTTGGGGCTGCAAAGAGTTGGACACGACTGAGCAAATGAGCAACAACCACCCCATAGAGTTATTTTGAGGAATAAATTGGAATAGATAGAACATTACCTGGCACTTAACAAGTGCAAAAAAAGTAGTAAGGAAAGGCCTTATAGATGAAGTAGAACTTAGTGAAGCTGGAAGACAATAGAAACTCCTGTGGACTTTGTGATGCAAAGTACACCAAGCCAGCCAGCTATGAACAGATGGTATTAGCAAGTCCTCATCACAAATGGACTTTCATAATGTTTGATCAGTAACTACCGAGCCCGTTTATAGAGAGTTTTATTTTTTAAGAAGATGTGAACTATTAATGAGGAATGGGTTGTCAACCTCATTACCTCATATTCTCTTACCTGGTCTCCTCTTAACCAGAAAATATATTCTGTATACATCTCACCAGCACCTCCAAGCCTTCCATCCAGACTGCATCTCCATTATAGCTTTCTTACTACTTTTTCCATTACCTTAACCAAACTCTTCTTATTAATTAGAAAGACATAATTTCCTCCTTCAACCTATCATCCCTCAACCACTCACCTTGGGACTTCCCTGGTGGTCCAGTGGCTAAGACTGCGCAAAGACCACTCCCCTGTTATACCCTAAAGTAGTAGTCCCATCTCCTAGTAGTAGTCCCTTCATGGCTACATAAAGATTACTTTGGCCTTATGTATTTTCGGGCTTCACCCATGGCTCAGTGGTAAAGAATCTACCTGCAATGCAGGAGCCGTGGGTTCACTTCCTGGGTGGGGAAGAGCCCCTGGAGGAGGAAATGGCAACCCACTCCAGTATTCTTGCCTGGGAAATTCCATGAACAGAGGAGCCTGGCAGGTTACAGTCCATAGGGTCACAAAGAGTCGGACACAACTCAAACAACTTGTAGCAGTAGTATATGTGCAAATCCTGAGGTGGTTTTAAAAAAACTATTTCAAGTTCCAACTCACAGTTGGAATTTTTTTCTGTCTGCTTTGAAAAGAGTTGCTATTGTAGAAACAACTTATTCACACCAGCTCTTTGAAATACCTGTGTTTCAGGTGACACCAAAAAAAAAAAATCTAAAGCTAGAATCTAGTCTTTTCACCTCTATTACAAAATAAATATACCTCTAAAACTTCCCAGCTGGTGGGGAATGAAATGCTGCCAGGCTTCCCAGCTATTAGAGGGCAATAATAACAACAAAGCCATACCTCATTTGAGCCCCTGAAAATCCTCATAACCCCATTATCTTTCTCTTGAACTGCTTAACCTTCTGATTATTAGCCTCTTGACATATTTAATTCAGGTGTGAGGGTTTGGGGATGCTCATAGGGCTATTTATTTGATCTTTTTGTCCTATTCCACTGTTCTGACTTTATTTCTATTTTTTAAGGTTGGTAAACACCAGGGAGATATGTGTTACATAGAGACCCAGAGGTTTCAGAAGTCACTAAATGTATCAGACCTGCCTTAACTGGAGGATATAGGGAAGCTGTGGGGCTTTTAGCCACTTCATAGACCAGCTGAGTCTCCTGCTACCAACTCAGTTTATTTGAGAGCAATACTTCAGGGAACTTAATAAACCTGTAGCACACTAGCACAAATTCTGTATTTTAACCAGAGTACAATTTATATACTACTTAGTAATACATTGGTTTGCTTTGTGTATAATATATAATGCCATTATTAAAAGTTAAGAGCACACTGAATTGTTGATGTGGGTTTAATAACTACATGTATAATTGACAGTTTTCCTCTTATTGATACATCACTCAGAGGTGGCAAGAGAACCCAAATGGTAGATAATAGGATTAGGTTGAAGTGGCATTTTTCCAAAGAAAATACGATATGCATGAGCCCAGCAGAATTTTGTTTCGTGTGTGTTGTTCTGGATATGTGGTATACTAACCAGTTAGGGGATACCGATATAATAGTTCATTTTCACCACCCTGAAGGTCAAGTCTGAGAAACTCTTCAGGTGACTAGAAGTTCTTTACCAAAACCAGGAGTCCCATGGGTGGAGGTCTTATAGTGGTTAACACTTTTAATTGCTCCCTTGAGCTTCCAGTCCTTCCAGAACCAGCCCTCTCTCAATAGTAGTATGCAGTATGCCAAGAAAACTGCACCAGACCTGTTAATGAGAAGTGAAGGTGATTTTCCTTTTCAGCAGTGATATCCTTTAAGGTCCTGATCTTAAGAAGATCAGGAACTTTTTTAATTGGTTGCCTGTTTTGTGTGTGTTGTGTGTGTTTTTAACTTAGATTCTTTTGGCTTTCCCTTGGGTAGGGAGAGGGAAATGTTAGGAGGAGATAAGAATACAGTTCCATGTTCTTCCCATAATAGTGATGATGATAGCAGCAGCTATGTGTCAGGCATTTATATGTGACTCACATACAGCATCGGGACCCAGCAATAACCCAGCAGTGTAGTAGATGCCATTGTGTTTCTTTTAGAAAAGCAAAAACAAACTCAAGAAAGGTTATTTAGGTATTATTTAGATGTTACCAAGCCAGTAAGTGACCAAGTCGATATTGTAACCTGGTCTCTTAATTCCAAAGCCTACACCACACTGCCTCCCACTACCTAAATCTGTTTTAACTCCTCATTCTAAAAATCTGAATAAAAATAAAACTGCCCTCTTCTCAAGTTGAATTATTTTGCTCACCTTTTTTGATGTTTCATCTATTGAAAGACAAAGCACAGGTTAAGAACAAAAGCTGAGGTTTAGCACCAACTTCCCTGTGTACAGGCTATGACTTCTGGCTAGTTTCTTCACCTGTCTAAACCGCTTTGCTTATTTGTATAATGGGGATGTTAATAGGACTTAGAGTAATTATGAGTAGATGAGACAAATTAACTTTAAGCTGGAGGTCTGACACATAGAAAACTAAATAGCAATTTTTTTTAATCAAGTTTCTGTGGCCATGTACATTAAAATCTTTTTGCTTCACTTCTTACTTTCTCTACCTGACTTTTACTTGTCAGTCTTACGCTTTTTCTAATCTCTTGAATGTTGCTTTGCATTCATTCATCTTTTTTCTCTGTTTTGTCATTGAGTTAGCATGCTCTCTACACCCCTTGGTACCCAGTCTGTATGTATTGATGCTAATGATAATGGTTAAACAATGATGCTGTTGGCACCAGTCCTGCAGCCTCTGAGACTGCCTGAGTAATCATGACTTCCTAAAAACAGAGACAGGCTCAATCATCTTTCTCATAATTGAAGGTCAGAATTTAATGTCAGCGTTTGTTTCTGTGGTGATTATGTAGCTTTTTCTATGGAATTACCTTTGACAGTTGGAGTAGTCAGGCTTTCTGGCATGAGACTGATTATCATGCATTCTTAAATTACTTTCTAAAATAGATGCAGCATCATAAAGGTGGGTTAAACAAATATTGATCATAGTACAGATTTGTTTTAATTGGAGCAAGAGGTCAGGGGAGGCCTACCATTGATAGGCAGTTGACTACCAGACTCTATCTGCATTAGTTCCCTACTTTTCTTGCCCATAATCCTTTTTGGCATCAAAGAATATTGTACAGAATTTTTTAATCTTAAACATGCCTCCCTTTTCTCTGCCTTTCTGGTATCTCTAATATAGTCCTACCTCATTCTTTTGATCCTCAGATTTCTTATTTTTGCTTTTTCTGCTTCAGACTCTGTCCTCATGAACACATTTTAGCCCTCAGCAGTCCTTTGTGGGTGTCCAGCAGGGTGTCCTGCATGTTACACTGATATTTGGGCCCTAACAGCTCAGCTGCTAACACCAATGGGCATTATTCTAAAGAACATCATGTCACTAAGGCTGAATTTTATAATTCATTAATGATGACATGCTTCCATAATTTAGAAGTCCGTATTTTTTTATAACAAAAGGAAAGAAAGAGAAAAAAATGTAATAAAAAAAAAAAAAACCTTTGTGCAAGAAAAAGAAGATTGTAAACAGAAGCAAAATTAATACCCTGTGGCAGATTTCATATATTAGTAATTACTTCTTACCATATCTAATGTAATAAACATATTTTTAATTTAATTTCCCACTAAAACCTGTCCTATATTTCCAGCAATTTATAGTTCAGACTTGTTTTTTTTCCCCATTTTCTTCTCAAGGGCTACCACCACACAAAGTTAGCTGGGGCTTCTTTATTTTATATATATATATATATATATATATATATATATACACACACATGCATTAACATGCATATGCTAATTTTTTTGTGTTTTCCTTATCCATTAAAAAAAGAGAATATGAAGCTATTCAAGAAAGTGTGTATGGTTCATTGGTACAGGAAAGTGTTAATTGAATTGTCAATTTTAGTTTTGTAACTTAAGAAAGGTGAAATAAGGAGTTCCCTGGCAGTTCAGTAGTTAAGACTCTGCTCTTCCAATGCAAGGGGTGAGGGTTCAGTCCCCACTTGGGGAACTAAGATCCCACATACCACATGGCATGGCCAAAATACAAATTTTTTTAAAAGCGGAAGGAAGAAGTATGAAAGGAATAAAATTTGAATGAAGTAATGTGGGAAATAAAAAGAGACAGCAGCAGTGAGAGTATGAGGTAGAAGAACTTGCCTCCATCATTTTTTTTTAACCTTTGTATTACTTTTCAGTTGCTGGCAAAAGGAGTATCATTATTTAGCTTGTCAACCTGACATTCGTTCACCCCCAGTGTAGATCTGTTGCATGGGAGTAGTACGAGGATTAAATGAGGTGATCTGTAGTAAGAGTGGCACATAGTAGGCTCAAGGGTGCTTTTCAGCAAGCAGTGGGATTGTTTTTTATTTGAGGTTCTGGCCTATTAATGACAGAACTAAGACTACAGTTCAGGTAGTAGAGGAAATGAGGAAGAGTGTGGATTTGGGCAGTTACTTCAGACATCTTTGGATTCAGTTCCTTCCAAAAGGAAAGACTAAAACTCAAAAAGAGAACAGATAGTTCTCTGGAATAACCTAACTTGTGCTGTGAGTAATCAAAGAGATAATTCATAGCAAGTTCTTCCAAAGTGCCTCGCATATAGAGGGAACTCAGTAAATGTTCATTGCTTTTGTTTTTGTTATTTCTCGTGTATTGTTTTTTTTAATTCTTAAGGTAAACCATTTTAGGAAACCTAATGCATGATTTTTCCTGGTGGCTCAGTGGCAAAGAATCCACCTGCCAATGCAGGAGTTTGAAGAGACGCAAGTTCCATCCCTGGGTTGGGAAGATCCCCTGGAATAGGAAATGGCAACCCACTCCAGTATTCTTCCCTGAAAAATCCCACGGACAGAGGAGCCTGGGGGGCTACAGTCCATGGGGTCACAAAGAGTTGTACACAACTGAGCACAATGCATGTATGTGTGTGTTTTTATAGATATAGGCAAATTGCCAGTTAGAATGTGCATCTAATTAGAGGTTCAGTATGAGCTGGAGAAACCTGGATGGTTTCTCATGTGTTCCACTAAAGGTGTAAATCTCTGTAGTTATTGGCATTTAGAAATTCTAATAATTTAGAGGTTTATCTTTTTAGACGAATGTGTCTTGGTTGTGCTGCTTTGCTTCTCTGACTCTTGTTGGCCCTATGATGGCAGATCTGCCTTATTCAGTCCCAGAACAATGCCTCAGGGGCTTTACGAGATCAACAGCCATGCCATTGTTGTGATCTTTGAGTGGAATCTGTTGTAATTGCTTGTTTGATTGTCCACCTGCCTTGGTGGGCTATGAACTCAATCATGGCAGTGACGCTCTTGCCCTCCATCACGTTTTCAGCGCCCAGAACAGAGCCCATGTCTGGTGCATGCTGCTATTCTAGATATTTGTTGGAGAACGAGGAGAGTGACGTCTCATTTGAAGACACATAGTGAGAGAGGGATTCTAAAAGCTCCATCATGTAACCCAGTCCTGAATCTGATTTTTGTTTGCAACCTGGTTTTTTCAACTTGCAAAGTAGGTCCATCTTAGGAATTTTGTTTTCTCTCTTGACAATAAACAGAGTGAGGCAGAATTTCACAGAAAGTTTCTGACTTAGGGATCATTACAATCTAGGTGTGAATCCAATCTCTGTCAGCAGCTTAACCTCTCCCAGCCTTGATGTGCTCATATCTTAATAGAAATAGTTACAAATTAGGTATTATACACAGGGATGAAATGAGGTGCTAAAGTGGTACATAAGTACCTTCAACAGGAAGTTAGCTTCCTTTCTCCTTTTCTTCTCCTCATAGCACTTAATTAAAAGTAATTCAGCTTTTCTTTATTGCAAAGTAGTGTGCATGCTGTGTGACATTTGGTTAAGAAATGGGAATAGTAGGCAAGCAGGAAGCAGCTTTGTGGGATAGAGCATGCGCTGGACTCGGAGTCGGGAAGCATAAGGTAGTCCGGCTTTTTGCAAACTTGGAATGTGACCTTGGGTAAATCCTGTAACTTCTCTGTGACTAAGTGTGTGTTTCTTTAACTGATGTTCTCCATTGACTAGTAATATTTGAGAAAGCAGTGAAAGGACTGTTTTTCTACCCCATTATATATAAAGAAGTTTCTGAAATGTCAGTATTACCAAAAAAACACACCTACCTACACACAATTAACTCTTAAACAACACAGAAACACTTGTGCCTCTTGGGCACCTTCAGGTATCAAGAGCTGACACCGTCCCCCACCTTGCATTTCTAATTGTTAATTTGCATCATTCATTTTTCTGAAGCAAATCAGTACATTTTGAAATCCATATTTCATGGAGCTACTTAACTAATTGCTGCAATCAGCAGCAATTTATTTTATAGCAGGGCTGTTCAAATTACTGTGAGGTTGGCATATCATACACAGTGTGTTTTTTACAACCATATTTTTAATGATGAGTTTTAATAAGGGAGAATGGTTAATCTGCTGATATTCTCCTGAAAGCCCTAACTTTAGTCCTGTGGTTTACCTTTACCCAATGCTAACTGTAAAGGCCACAGCAAAGTCAGTGACCCAGTGGGTGCACCAGCTGTTGGAGAGGCTGTCCCATTTAGAAGGACAGAAAGAGGGAAAGAGCACCCTGTTTTTCTTCTTATTTGGAGACCCTCATTAAATTACTCAGAAACAATAATCAGATAGCTGCTGTTCAAGTTAATGGCACCTCCGAGTCCCTGTCAAGAGAGCTTTATTTAATGTGCAACAGACCTGGAGTGGTGCAGGTGCCTTTTCAGGCCCTCATTTAATTTAAGCTGCTTTAGTTGGCATGGCAACTAGTTGAGACATCTGGGAGACATTATGTTGGGGATTGAGACTTTAGAGGATTTCTGCTAGAGCAAAGCAGAAACCTTATCATAAAGTGGTATGTGTTGCTTCTGAATTTTTGCAGCTCTGTTGTTCAATCGCCAATTCAGGAATTGTATATTTCTAGAGAAGTAAAATTTTAAAAGGTTGGCCTGGTCATTGGCTTGTTTTCTGTGAAGAAAAAATTTGCTTTATCTCTGAGGTGAAACATTTATTTCAACTCTAAGGAATTTATTTTGCTAAACTAAAGCTTGACAAAACTTAACTCTGTGCAGAGTGGCTGTTTTAATCACTTTGTAAAATATACTTTTAAAATTTCTCAGACTTTTATGTTTAAGAGATATTAGAGGAAGGAAAACATCTCTGCACAAAGGTAAATGAAATTGTCAAGGTAGACTGGGCTGTATGTGCTTTTCCCTGGACTTTCTGACTAAATTAAGAGATTATTAAACATGACCCTCATCTTTTTTTTTAACACTGACTGTCATCTTCTCAAGAAGCAGAGATATGAAAGTAACACTCATTTACTCTTTCTTAAATATTATAACAGGAGATTGAATGAAAGGTTTTTTAAACTCACAGATCCTAAAGACAGTGACATGATAATCTGGTCACTTGTGCTCAGCAGAGGGAGTACCTGATGGTTTATATTCTGTAAGAAATTATGCACATATGTGCATGCTCTTGGTGTAGAAGAATTGACTTACTATTCGAAATCATCCTTTGTATTCATTTTGAACACCTTGTCTTTTAGGTTCATTTTGGTTTGGGGGAGCTCGTTTGTTTTGGTTTTGCGGTCTGTTAATACTTTGCTCTGTAGTAGGTTGAACCATGTGAAATTATTTGTTGGTCAAAATGGTTCAACGTTATCAGTTCAAATCCAGTAGGTCTAGGATGGGAACACCCCCCTGATCTGGAAATACTTGCTTCGTAATGCTAAGTTAAACATAAGAGTGTTTTCTGAAATTAGTAATTATTTGTAAAGTATCTGGTTAGAATAGTACCCATTCCAGCCAGCCAATGTTTTCCTTTTCCCTTTTCTTTGAAAATGTTGTCACTTTTAGAAGAAAGCATATGACATTATTTCATGCTTATTCTCTGTTTTTGGCTTTTGTATCAGTTTGTTCCTTTTGTAAGTCAAAGCAAGATTTTTCAAGTGCCAGCATCATGAATTCAACCTGATAACTTGAAAATTAAGATGTTTTCTCTCTGCTGTTTGCATGCATACCAACTGTCACCAGTAACAGTAAAGATTCTGGCGTCGCAGCTTGGCTGCCTGTTTTGTAGATATGTGAGACAGAATAGACTGTAACCTGCTCTTTACTTCCATGCAAGAACTTTTCAATCCTGGCAGGAAGAAGAAAAAATTGTCAGTAAACTCAGAAGACATGACTGACATTCCATACAGATAAGTACTCTGTTTAGGAGTTTTATTTTCCTGAGTAAAACCACAAATTGACCATACATGGATGGCAGTTGTGAAGTTTTTCTGTTTTTGCTCTGTTCTGTTTTGTGTTTTCCCTGTGTAATGTTCTTTGTTTTCATCCCTTGAGATTTCTGGAACCAACTCAAGAATATTAGAACCTCTGATTAAGGCTTAAATGGTGCAAATAGAAAATTTTTTTCCCTGTCTCTATCCTATGATTAAGATTTCCCAGTGGGGAAAAGAACCTTTTAGTATATACTAGAGGGTTAATATCCTTAATATGTAAGGCACTTCTACAAATAAAATTATCACCCTAGTAGAAAACTGAGTTAAAAAAAGAAACAATTCTCTCTCTTCCTCCTCTCTTTTTTCTCCTCTCATACTCACACATATATGTGGCCAATAAACATGTAAACAATTTCCATCTGAAAACACATTTGATGAAACACAGATCTTTATTGCTAAAATCCTTCCTGCAGTCCCTAAGAATTCATACTAGAAGAGGCAGAAACCTCCGCTGGCAGTAATGAGAACCCAGAAGCAGATTACTTCTTGCTCAGAACATCAAAGCACCTAAGGAATTGGAGGCATCAAGTATTTTAGAAAGTAGGGATGCAGGTAGATCTAAACCCAGAATTGCTTTTTGCAAGCCTTCGTTAGAAGTAGTAAAGATGTTCAGGTGTATTTTCCTATCCCACAGGAGACCAAATAAAGCCTTATTCCCTGGAGACAGCAGGAGCTAAGCTATGGTGTCTTTGGCTCTTCCCCCACTCTCACAGAATATCTTGGACATGTTATTTTGAGCCGTCAGTGAGTCATCCATTGGAGATGATGAGTAGACAGTTAAATATATAAGGCTGGACTTAAGGCAAGAAAATTACTAGAGATGTAAAGTTGGGAGTCGTCAGCATGGATGTTATTTAATGTCATGGGACTCTATTTGATTACCCTAGAGAGCGGGTATCTGAAGAGAAGAGGACCAAGCCCTGGGGCATTTCAACAACAAGTGGTTGGGAAAGAGCACCAACAAAGGGGATGAGAAGAAACAACCGGAAAGGGAGCAGGAAAATCAGAGTTGAATGTTCCGCTAGCCATTTGGAGAAAACATCTCACAAAGGAGGGGTTGTCCAACTGTACATGTCAACTGTTAGCAGTTTTTCATTCTCCCTATGCCTGGTTTGTCCCTTTTCCTACTTGTTTGTGCTGAAACATTAAATTAGAAGTGTTTTTAAGTCCCCAGACAATAATGAGTTACTACAAGAGACTTTTTAAAGCTCGGAAAGGTAAGTTACAAAACCTCATGTCACTTTTTGAAAATGTAAGTTTTGACTGCCGACTCCTCATCTTTTTATATGTCCAGCACTTACCCTTCCAATGAGCATGCCAGTGCTGAAACAAGAGCCCCTGCCCCGGATCCTTTTAGTTTTTTTATAGCTAAAGGTGAGCACCCAAAGACTCCAGCCTCCGTAATATCTTTTTCATAGAAGAATTTTAGGATCTGAGGAAATATGCAAAAAAGCAAACTAACTCTGCTATTTTTTTGTCTTGCCTTTCCCTGCTTTCAGGTGCACAGGGCCGGGGAAGAAGCCTTAGTGTTTTACTCAGAATGTGAAACTAACTTTCACAAGGTGTCAAAAGAATTTTTTGGGGGGTGAGGATTCTTGTTTTTTCATTTGTCTTTATTAATTTTTATTGGAGTACAGTTGATTTACAATGTTGTGTTAATTTCTGCTGTACAGCATAGTGAATCATTCATAATATACCAACCCTTTTTTAGATTCTTTTCACATACAGAATGTGTCAAAAGAATTTATATCCTCTAAGAGCCTCCTAAACTAAAGCCTCTTCCCTTGTCTGAAGGAAGATTATAAATCATAAAACTTGCATAAAATTTTAAGGAGTTGTTACTGAAGGCAGGGGTAAGTCAGGAATCTGTCCTTTTCTAGATAAAGCAAAAGACAGTGCCTTTACGAAGAGAATTCCACATCTCCATTACTCACTGGGCCCTAGCCTTCGATCACCTGCCTCATGTTGATTGTGCAAAACCCTGAGGGTATAACTGAGTACAAAGCACAGGAAGCTTAAATTTTAGTATGGGAGGTACAAATGTATAAGAAGTTAAAGAATAAAAGTTCAGCTGTGAAGACTGTAGAGACTGAGATGCGAGCTAACCGTTTTACATGTTTTTCGGAGTACCGTGCTTTATAAAGGAACTGAGGCTGCTGTCAATGGATGGATGAACATCTTTTGCTTTGGTGCCACGGTGGCCTAGCGTGAGGCCAGCACTCTTTCTTGTTTGGATTCAGAGGACCCTCCAGGAACATGTCTGAACAGACTCTGAGACTGCTGGTCTTCACATTTCTCCTGATCTGGCTGTCTTTGAAAATATTTACCCTTATTTTTCTTTTATAGTGCTAATTATAGTCACTTGATTGTTAACTTCTAACTTTTTTAAATTATTTCATTTTGGCAGTGTTTTCATCTTAGAAGGGCTGGAATTGTCATCTCTTTTCATGCTGTCCAAATACTTTCTTTCCCTAAAGCTTTTTCCAGCCTTAAAAAGAGAGAAGTTATTTATTTAGAGTTGGTACCTAATTTATAGGAATTGGGGGCTGAATTCTCTGAACTCTCCTTAACTAAAAACCTCAAGATATGTTGTCACAGAACTGATGCAGAGTGACCTACATAAAATTATCGTCTCTCCTCAACCACTCAGCTCAGATCATGTCAAAGTTTTTCTTTATCAGATTTTGCGAGGTAAGACTTTCTCTGTGAAAAAAAAGGTAGTGTCACTGTATAAATGAAATGTTTTGCTTTTCATTTGAACTAATCTGACCTTCTAAGTCTTACTTCTTGCCTAACAACTTTTTTCTTCTGACCAAAGTATATTTAATACTCTCTATACTTGATGTTAAATAAGAAGCTTTTAAGGGTAGCCAGATGGTTCTTATTTCCAGTGATGGAAGAGACGGTCCTATCTAATTCATTAGGTAGTCAAGGGGGTTAATCTTGGGGGGTAAATAAATAAGCAGGATGTTTTTGCCACTAAGTTTCCGCAGCCTTTAGTAGGAGTATGTGGCTGGCATCAGATGATTAACTGAAAAGAAACTGTGTTTCCTATGGATGACATACATTCTTTAAGCCAGCAGTAGGTGGGCCTGGTCTGAGTGTTGGCAGGCATGCCTGAGTTCCACTCTAGAAAAGCAAAATGACTTTTAAAGTGAAAGCATGGGGAAGACTGACAGAAACAGCCAACTAACTCTCCAGCCTGGCTCATTAAAGAGGACTGACTTGATAGAGAAACAGTTTGAGCTGACATTGTTGGAGCTTCCTCTGGCCATCAGGTGTGTCCTTCAGGATTTGGCATTACACCTGGAGAGTTGTTTAAAGCGGAAACATTTTTCTTACCTAGTAAAATACTTTTTTCTCCCATAGAATTCAAAGAATTAAGACATTCCTTATAAAACTTGAAAAGCATCTGCCAAAGGAACTAAAACTCATCCACAGTGTTAAAACTAGAAAGTTCACCTTCTGTAGATTTGTTGATATTTGGGAGTAGGGGTGGTGGCAGAGGGGAGATACAGGATAGAGGATCTTCTTTAACATTATAGAAAATTGTGATTTGCTTTATTTTATTCCGAAGGCTCAGCCTTGAAGCTGTGCCTTTTATCTAGCACTGCTAAAGCCCACAGACTTTATAAAGATACCAAAAATATTTTTGAAGTAATTAATTACCTTCCTGATTCTCAGTGGTGGAGAATACTACCAACAGACCTGGGCAAGTTTCTGAATTTTGTCTCATCAGTGAAAATCTGTCCTGGAAAAGGCTTGCTGTTGGTTAAAGGGAACTATTTTGTGGGAGCAGCCCACAATCAGCTTGAGAGTATCCAGAGCTCCAGGAGCCACACTTATGAACAGTTCAAGGTTATTGGTCTGGTCAGCCTTAACTCCAGGGCTTGGAATGCTTATCTATACTTAAACCTAAATAATCTTTCAAATTATAGACATTATCTCTAGACTGTGCAAAGCTTTGATGACATTTTATTTTACTGTAGCAAAATTACAGTTTTTTGAGGTAGGACTAAGCCAAGCTTTTAATAATGTTCATTATGCCGTTGTTTAGAGAACAATTTAAAATCCTGTACTCTTGTTTCTATGGTTTTCCCCCAAATCATTGGTTGAGTAAAAGGAATTAAATATCTGCAATTAAATCTGTTTGTTATTTCAGGTTTGAAATATCTCCATTCAGCTGGCATTTTACATCGAGACATTAAGCCAGGGAATCTCCTTGTGAACAGCAACTGTGTTTTAAAGGTAGCTTTTCATTTTATTTAAACATCTAGGAAGCAAGTGGAATGTCAGAAGTGTGTTTAAGAACATGTTTTTGTGAAAGAAATAGTTAAATTTATTCTCATCACTTTACCAGAAATTAAAGAACCCAGTGTTCACCACTAGTGATATTAATCACTAGTCATGGACAAAATAGTAACTTAATTTGTAGTCTTGGCTCATAGTCTCTTCATGATATTTTGCACATATTTTGGAAACATTGGAATCGGAATTTCAATGTGACTAGAAAGAAGACTAGAGAAGGTGATTTCTTTTCAGCTTGTTCCATTACAAAGAAAGTGTATATCAGAAAAAAAGATTGGAACAGTAAGCATCTACTTACATGACAATCAAGTGTGGCTTTTAAGAAGACTGTATGTTTTTGCACAGCCGATGTTTTTATATGCTGTTTGCTTGAGGCAGCAAAGTAGGGAAATAGATTTAAAAGTGATAATACTAAACCAGAAAAGGGTCACAGGTATTTCCACAGTATGTAGTGGCCAATCCTCAGTTCACAGGGTTTATTATGGGTAGCAGCCCACATATCTCAAAACATCAATTTCAGTTTTACCCTCACCACAGTACCACCCCCATTGTCTTTTGTTAGAGTGGCTCACAAATAGCAAAATCCACATGTGTGCATTGCCCTCTCCCTAACAGAAATGTGTCTTAGCAGACCTCCTAAATAGTGAAGGGCCCCATATCTTTCCCCATTATAGAAATTAGAGGTAAGGGCCTTCCTAGAGCTGAGTCATCTCTGTGAGAGCAAATTAAAATTCCACTTATTTTATGAGCGGCTACAGTATTATATGGTGCTTCAGTCTACAGTAAATATTCTTAACATTTCAATTGATATATTTGAAAAAGAAAAGAACTGTTTATAAATGTTGCCTACTTTAAATGTAATCAACTGTCATTAGTACTTATCCTGTTGGCAGTTAAACTAAACCTTAAAACCAAGTATATAAATGAATTTCATTTTTTATTTTAAATGCTTTCTTTAAACTGTGGGCCAATTTTCTTTAAAAGCTAGTGTGTTATACTGCTTTTGAATTAAAAAAAATCTCCCTTCACTCTATCTGCGAAGAACTCTGCTCCTGTTTTAACTCTAGAAAGATTAAAAACACCTATTTTTCATATTTTCCTTGAAAACATCTAATATTATACTTAGTTCTTTTGTTTCCACAGATAATTAATTGCCCCAAAAACCATTAAAGTAAAAACTACCAAAGTAAATTTTCCTCCTATAGATCATTGAGTTCACTCCCCTGCGGCTTTTCACTGTGGGACTTCCCTGGTGGTCCAGTGGCTAAGACTCTGAACTTTCCATGCAGGGGGCCCAGGTTCAATCTGTAGTCAGGAAACTGGATCCCATTTGCCACAGCTAAGACCCAGCACAGCCAAATAAATTAATTAAAAAATGAATAAAAGGAGCTGTAACCAGGCTTCCCCGGGGCCAATGCAGAAAAGACAGGTTTGATCCCTGCTCTGGGAAGATCCCACGTGCTATGGAGCAACTCAGACCGAACGCCACAACTGTTGAGCCCATACTCTAGAGCCCAGGAGCCACAACTTCTGAGCCCGTGCCCCGCAACTGCTGTGTGGCGTGTGCCCCACACGCCCTAGAGCCCCAGCTCTGCAACGCGAGAAACCAGCGTAGTGAGAACCACGCACCACACCTAGAGAGCAGCCCCTGGTCGCCTCAAGTAGAGAAAAGCCCACACAGCAGCGAAGTCCCAGCACAGCCAAAAATGAAGTAAATAAATAGAGTAGTAGCAGACTGTTAAAATACAGTGTAATGGACATCTTCAGACCTTATCTCCATAACCCATTCTAATTCTTTTTTTAAAATAATCAAAAACCTGAGAGTCAGAAATTCTATGACTTATCCAGACCAAGTCACTTACACGACAATTTTAAACCAGTTTCTTCTTATTTCAGTTTCTGGTTGGAGAATGTCACAAAGCATTTGCGTAGAGCCTGTCATGCTTGATGCCATTATCTACTTGCACTCCATTTTCTAAATCATCTTTTATGGTATTGTCACCTCCAGCTACATGAAAGAGTAAAAGAAAATGTCATTTATGAATAAACAACATACAAATTGAAGTTTTGCTCTGCTCCTTTAACTTATCTTAGCAGCCCACTTTTAAAAGCCAGAGTAGATTGGCAATCTACTGATGCTAATTCTCTCTTCTCAAATGTAAAAATTCATAGAAAATAATTATGACAAAACATGTTTAAAAATTATCTTTTCAGATTGAGAATCTGTTTTTGTTTACTATTAGGCACAAAGCAGATAATTTGCTGGAAATTGCAATATCTTTTTGGTTATCTGATGATATAAGTTTCTTACTTTGGATTTAGCCTGTCTTCCAGATAAATTGCCAAAAAATGAATCCAGATCTTTTTTTAAAAAAAAAAAAAACAAAAGGCTTGCTTTATAAGAGAAAACATTTTCTGTTCATAAAGTGATGTTTTGTTTTTTAATACCAGAGAAATAAAGTGGATTTTTAGGTTTTTGTTTGTTTGTTTTAAAAGATAGCCCAAAAATTTTTGGTCAAGTAATAGAATTTTAAAATAGTATGTGTTATTTGAACACTGGTCTTTGGGAGGATTTGATAAACAACGTATACCTGTTTTCCTTTTTGGTATAGTTTTTCTGCGTAGTCTGAGAATGTACTTCATTTTAAGTTTTAAAGATATTGGTTTCATACTGATTTGCCTCCACATACAGACATGCATTCATTTGATGTGACCAGACATAGAAGATTCAAGATAAAAAGAGAAAATTGCCAAAACTTAGGGGTAAAATATGTTTTCTGTAAAGCAGTAGTTTTCCAATGCTTTTTTAAGCTACAAGACCCTTTTTTCAAATAAAATATTGTGGTAGGACCTCAACTTAGAAGGCAGATAAGTATTATTTTGTCAGTTATATTAATAATATTGACTCAGACTTTATCAATGAGAACACTGGAACTTAGATGGTCATTCCTTTCTTATCTCTTCCTCAATGCTGCCAGTTTCTGTTTTGGTTGCCCAGTATCAAGAAAATCTCAATTCCTGAAAATAAGCCTAATTTGCTGGTGGTGGCACTACTGCCGTTTACTAACAGCTCACCTTGCAGCCTCCAAATACTTTTCACTTAAACAGAAAGGGCAAGATTTCCCTGGTGGTCCATTGCTTAAGAATCTGCCTGCCAGTGCAAGCATGGCTTCGATCCCTGGTCCTGGAACTAAGATACCACATGCTGCAGGGGAACTAAGCCCGTGTGCCATAACTAGAGCCTACGCTCTGCAGCAGGAGAGGCCGCTGCAGGGAGAAACCTGCACACTGCAACTGGAGAGGAACCCCCGCTCTCCGCAGCTAGAGGGGGAAAAGCCTGTGTGCTGCAGCAGAGACCCAGCGCAGCCGAAGATAAATAAATGAAATAAACAGAGCAAGAAAAGATTTATTCCTAGGTTTGTAGGTAAATGAACCAGTCTTTCTCATTTACCATTATGTCTCCAAGTTCTAGAATATGGCCTAAAATATAATAGGTATTCAATTAATTAAATGTTTATGGCATGAAGAAATGAAGGGACCTGTTAGCACTGGTATTCTACAGTGTGCTACTTTTTGACATATTCACACATTGGAATGTGAATTAGTATTTTAAATATTTATAGATTCATATGAAACGGAGGTAAAATGTTCTTGGAACTCCTGAAGTAGCTTCTCAGGATTCAGCAGGACTCTGTTTGAAACCCATAGCTTTAAAGAAATTTTACTGAGTATATTCTATAAAGATAGTGAACATATGGGAATTCCCTGGTGGTCTAAGTGGCTGGGACTTGATGGCTTCATTGCCAAGGCCTGGGGTTCATCTCTGATCAGGGAGCAGAGATCCCACAAGCCATGCAGTGCGGCCAAAGACAAAAAGATAGTGAACATAGTTGACTCAGAAGGTCTTTTTTTCCCCTTATAATATATTCCTCCATAAGCAGCCTTGAAAATAAATTTGGTTGGTTTCTTCATTAAACCTAAAAGTATACATTCAACTGCTAAAAAGTTTGTTTCATTAGTTACCAATTAAAAAACAAATGAAAAGTGAAAAGCTTGTCTCTACGATAATTCTGTATACAAGTATGGAAGTTTGAGACTTTCTTCCCTCTCATCCAAATAATATCAAATTATATACTGACACAAATGTACTCCACCTGTATCACTGAGAACTTTGCAAAGTTCAGAGTTCTATCTAGATTTTAGTTTTTTATTATTTTGTTCTACTATTCCACTTGTAAATATATTTGTCTATTTGACAACATTTTGATAATCTATTCTGTTTAGATTTGTGATTTTGGATTGGCCAGAGTGGAAGAATTAGATGAATCCCGTCATATGACTCAGGAAGTTGTTACTCAGTATTATCGGGCTCCAGAAATCCTGATGGGCAGCCGTCATTACAGCAATGCTATTGACATCTGGTCTGTCGGATGTATCTTTGCAGAACTGCTGGGACGAAGAATACTCTTTCAGGCACAGAGTCCCATTCAGCAGGTATGATTTCACTTTAGGCTTTAGGAACTTTCAATTCGATTACAGATTTAAAGGGAAAACAATCTTGCGCACATCTTGGGCTTATTCATTGTACTGTCTAAATTGCTTTTAGCAAATTCAAGTTCACTTAAAATTCAGAAAGTTATGAAGATTACAGAGAGATTGATTTTGCAGCTTATGAGCCTATTAGAGGGAGTGTTGACTTTATTACATGCACTGATGCATGGCAGCAGACTCCCCTGTAACAGTTTGCACAGGTGTAATCTTCAGTGGTTCAAGAGCCTCTGAGCTTTCTAACTGAGTGGATCTGACTTGAAAATGTATTTGGCGACTTGATGTACTTACACTCTGTGCTTAGAATATAAATTTTGAGTGTTGACTTCTTTAAATACGAACATTTAGAACCCTTTCCAACCTTTACTGGACTAAATTATTTAAATATGGCAGAGAATATTAGAAGCTGATTAAAATGTTGGAAACCATTTGTGATACTTTAACTGTCTGCCTTTATAAACTAATTCATTACTACCCACATTTTCTTTGGTCTAATTCTTAAGTATTTTTTATTCATAAAAAATTTAACAATCTCGTTTGCATGAGAAGAATGTAACAATGGTGAGTCAGGCTGTACAATCCAGTTGGTAGATTCAAATCCTACTCTGCCATTTGCTGTCAGTCAAATCCTGGGCAAGTTAAAACTGTTCTGAAGATTTGTTGTACAGAATAAATGAAGTAGTAGAGCCAAAACTAAGGCCTGGAGTCTGGTAAGCACTCAGTAAATGTTAGCAGTTATGATGGTGGTAGTGGCGGCGATGTGCCAGGTGATGAGGGATATAGCTGTAAATAAGACAAAGCTTTCTGAAACTTTCATGTGAGACAGAAAATAAACAAGAAGTATGGGGGGCTTCCCTGATGGTCCAGTGGTTAAAGCTCTGCACTTCCAGTGCCGGGGACGTGGATTTGATCCCTGGCTGGGGAACTAGGATGCCACATGCCTCAGAGCATCTAAGCCTGCAAGCCACAACTAGAGAGCCTGTGCGCCACAATGAAAGACCCCAGGTGACACAAACTAAGACCTGGCGTGTTCAAAAAAATATCTTTTTAAAGAAAATAAATTTAATCCCAAGTAATAAATACTACCAAAAAGAATTAAACCATATATATATATATAGAAAACTATATACAGAACTTATATATAGAAAATTATAAAACACTAGTGAAAGAAATCAAAGAGGACACAAATAGATGGAGAAATATACCGTGTTCGTGTATTGGAAGAATCAATATAGTGAAAATGAGTATACTACCCAGAGCAATCTATAGATTCAGTGCAATTCCTATCAAGCTACCAGAGGTCTTTTTCAGAGAATTAGAACAAATAATTTCACAATTTGTATGGAAATACAAAAAACCTCGTATAGCCAAAGCAATCTTGAGAAAGAAGAATGGAACTGGAGGAATCAACCTACCTGACTTTAGGCTGTATTACAAAGCCACAGTCATCAAGACAGTATGGTACTGGCACAAAGACAGAAATATAGATCAATGGAACAAAATAGAAAGCCCAGAGATAAATCCACACATCTATGGACACCTTATCTTTGACAAAGGAGGCAAGAATATACAATGGAGAAAAGACAATCTCTTTAACAAGTGGTGCTGGGAAAACTGGACAGCCACTTGTAAAAGAATGAAACTAGAACACTCTCTAACACCATACACAAAAATAAACTCAAAATGGATCAAAGGTCTAATCATAAGACCAGAAACTATAAAACTCCTAGAGGAAAACATAGGCAAAACACTCTCCGACATAAACCAAAGCATGATCCTCTATGACCCACCTCCCAGAATATCGGAAATAAAAGCACAAATAAATAAATGGGACCTAATTAAAATTAAAAGCTTCTGCACAACAAAGGAAACTATAAGCAAGGTGAAAAGGCAGCCTTCAGAATGGGAGAAAATAATAGCCAATGAAGCCAATTGACAAACAATCTCAAAAATATACAAGCAACTCCTGCAGCTCCATTCTAGAAAAATAAACGACCCAATCAAAAAGTGTGCCAAAGAACTTAACAGACATTTCTCCAAAGAAGACATAAAAATGGCTAACAAACACATGAAAAGATGCTCAACATCACTCATTATCAGAGAAATGCAAATCAAAACCACAATGAGGTATCACTTTACACCAGTCAGAATGGCTGCAATCCAAAAGTCTACAAGCAATAAATGCTGGAGAGGATGTGGAGAAAAGGGAACCCTCCTACACTGTTGGTGGGAATGCAAACTAGTACAGCCACTATGGAGAACAGTGTGGAGATTCCTTAAAAAACTGAAAATAGAACTGCCATATGACCCAGCAATCCCACTGCTGGGCATACACACCGAGGAAACCAGAATTGAAAGAGACACATGTACCCCAATGTTCATCGCCGCATTGTTTACAATAGCCAGGACATGGAAGCAACCTAGATGCCCATCAACTGACGAATGGATAAGAAAGCTGTGGTACATATACACAATGGAATATTACTCAGCATTAAAAAAAAATTCATTTGAATCAGTTCTACTCAGGTGGACGGAACTGGAGCCTATTATCCAGAGTGAAGTAAGCCAGAAGGAAAAACAAAAATACAGTATACTAACGTATATATATGGAATTTAGAAAGATGGTAACGAGAACCCTGCATGCGAGACAGCAAAAGGAACACAGATGTATAGAATGGACACGTGGACTCTGTGGATGAGGGCAAGGATGGGATGATATGGGAGGATGGCATTGAAACGTGTTAATTATCATATGTGGAAAAAAAAAAAAGAATTAAACCAGATTAGGGTCAGAGAATGATGACGGAGCCAGAGCAGTGCTAAAAAACTGTCTGAGGAAGTAACATTTGAGGAGAGACTCAAGTGAAATGAGGGCGCAAGATACCAGGAACAAATACTCCAGGCAAAGGGACTGCCAGACGGCTCCTGGATGGAGCTGACAGCAGGAGCAAGCCTGGGACGAAAGGGACCACCAGCGTAGTAGAACCCTCTGCGGCAGGGACAAGTGTGGGCGTGCTGGAGTGGCAGCGTGGTCACGGAAGAGTGTGTCAGAGATGCGGGCACAGAGAAAGCGCCTGCCTGACCTTGGCAACCTGAGAAGGACTTTGGGTTTATTCTCTCCAAAGCGTGATGGAAAGCTGTCTGTTTCTGAGCAAGAGAGTGTTAAGATTTGATTGATCACATTTGAGAAGATCACCCTACCTACTGTGTATCTTTGTAAATAATTCACGCGCTTCACGAGAAATGAAACCATCTCCTTTATGCTCTTTCTACCAAGAATTGTTAACTGATACAGTAGAAACTGTATATGCTCTGGTCAACATTTAAGTTTATTTCTCTGCTATACATCCAGTCATTTTTGTTTAAGTCTGCATCTTTTAAAGTTGATCTTGGTGATAAAAAATTATCATATATAAATCTAATATTGGGTACTATTGATAATATCCACTTTATTACTCAATTTCTTTAGAAAGTAGAGTTTAACAGCCTTACCTATAAGATGACATGTCATATATCGACATAAGCTGCCATACAGAAGAGCCCTGGTGGTATAGTGGGAAGAGTCCTGGTGGTATAGTGGGTAAGAATCTGCCTGCCGATGCAGGGGACACGGGTTTGATCACTGATCCAGGAAGATTCCACATGCCTCGGAGCAGCAAAGCCCATGCGCCACAACTACTGAGCCCAAGAGCTACAACTACTGAAGCCCCTGCTCCTAGAGCCTGTGCTCTGCAGCAAGAGAAGCCTGAGCACCACAGCTAGGGAGTAGCCCCACTCTCCACAGCTGGAGAAAACTCACGCACAGCAGTGAAGACCCAGTGCTGAAAAGAGTGTACGAAGGAAAATGTGAAGCAACCGGAACAGGATTCAAATACCTCCTTTTCTAGAGAGATAACATAGGTCTTGAGTTTTTCAGTCTGATGTAGCCACTGAAGGAGAACTCATATCTATCAATCATCAGTGTATTTTGGAGCGAGAAATCAAGATCTATAATGAAAACAGAGTCTAATATAAATGAAAGTATTAATAGATATTTGCTTGTAGCATTTTCTCTTTGAGAAATAAACATCCTATGTGCTGTAGTATCAGCAGACTTCATTAAAATGTTTCTTATCCATAGATCTGAGCCGTTTTAATAGTTTTATTATTTTTGGCTGTGCTGGGTCTTCATTGCTGCATGGGCTTTTTTTCTAGTTGTGGCAAGCAGGGGCTTCTCTTTGCAGTAGCTTCTCTTGTTGCAGAGCCCAGGCTCTAGAGCACAGACTCAACAGTTGTGGCGCACAAGCTCAGGTGTTTCAAGGCAGGTGGGATCTTCCCGAATCAGGGATAAAACCTGTGTCTCAGGCATTAGCAGGCGAATTCTTTACCACCAAGCCACCAGGGAAGTCTGGATCTGACCCATTTTAGACAACTTTCTCAATATTTCCAATTGTTTTTGTGAACTGCTCATTTCCTTTTGTGTTTATTAGAGGTCCAAAAGTCACTTTTCCAGTCACTTTTCCCAGAAAGCTTTTGTACAGAGATGTTTAATTCTGTGCAAAACAAGCCACTTGAGAAACTCTATTATCCTGGAGGACAGTGATTCTGAGGGCCACCCCCTGGTTTAGTTAAATGCAGGAAATAGTGCTTTATATTTGGAAACCCCAGAACCAGGAGAAGAAGTATTCTCTAGGTAAGAATTTTCCATCTTGGAAGAATTAGAATCAGATGTCATTGCTAATAGGGTTAGAATAATCATAGCACTTACAGAAACTTGTTAAGGCAGTTTGCTGTCTACAAAGACTTGTTTGTGAGAAGACCATTTTTTGGTCTCTTTCATTGTGCCCAGCTAACTCGACGTGGCCTCATGCAGTGTCATGGTTTTCTGGGCACCACGGTTATGTATGGTCTGAAGACACACAGCAGGCACATGCAGACTCATAAATTACTGTCACCTGGGAATGCCAGGGTGGCCAAAACCATTTTCTTTATTTCTATCATATAGGTCCCAAGTGAACGTTTTTCTGTTTTTGTTTTTTTAATAGTCCAAAAAGTGAAAATAGAGGCTCCTTCCAATTAATCTGGAACTTTCCTTAAGTTTTCTACTCCCCTCCATATTTGGTCCTCATCTCTCAGGCTATGACATAAGAGTAATGAAAGGTTTCCATGAGCTTACTGACCATCTGTATTTCCTCTTGCTTCGTAGTTGGATTTGATCACAGATCTCTTGGGCACACCATCACTGGAAGCAATGAGGACGGCTTGTGAAGGCGCTAAGGCACACATACTCAGGGGTCCTCATAAACAGGTGAGAGGAGGGGGGGGCCCTGTATTTGGTCACCATCTGTTTGGGCAGAGTTTCCCTCCCACAGAATAACGAGATGAGAGTTTTTAAACAAAAACATTACATGTAGGTTTTATTAATTTTTTTTTTTAATGTCATGACCATAGGTAAAATGTTAAAATATTTGTCAAACCCAATAGGATATAGTAATTCCCGGTGCTGTAAGTATTTTTGTAGCACCTCTGCTGGTAAATGACCTCTGGCTTTGGCCTCCTGGTTTTTGCCACACTGGGGACAAGTTACCGGGGGTGGAGCCTTGATCTCAGTCCCATAACCTCGTATATGTGTATCAAGCTTTCATTTTCACATACTTAGCCAAAATACCCGGTATCTCTTACTCCATCCAGGAATGTGAAGCTGTTTCTATTGAGCTCTTGCCACTAACACAGAATCAGATGTGAATGTTGTTAGAAAAGAAGTATGAAGAGAAATTGCCAGATTTGCACTGATCAATATTACTTGCAACCAGCCAAGTCACTGAAAGAAAGATGAGATGGTTATTATCTCCACCCTGTTGATTTAGCAGCAATTTTTAGAAGCACTTTCCTAATCTCCTTTGGACAAAACAGCTTAATGATGTGAAGAGTGAGTAAGGGGGAATACTTTTCCTAGGAACAACAAACCGAGACAAAAGGGAGAAGGCTTAACCAGGGAGCCTTGACAACACTTCCCTGGGCTTCGCCTTGCTTTGTTTCACAATGGGCATTGAGATGATCTGATTGATTGTTAGAAGATCTGATTGATGGAATTGATAGACCAACTGACAGACCGAGTTTGGCAGTCCTCAAATTACCTGCCAGACATTTGATCAAAGCAGGGAACTTTCCTTTGGAATTCCCGCTCTGTGACTCTGGTGTGAATCTGGAGCGTCCATTTTCACAGGCAAAAAAGGCAATGGGTAAAGCATATTATCTTCTAAAACCAGCCCAAACTAGTCAGTGTAGATTTACTACTAGAGATGTAGCTCCTGGTGTTTTAAATGGCCCCCTGCTGGTTACATCTTTCTGAAATGGTGGGGCGCTGACTCCCTTAGAAGAGCACAGTCTCAACCTAGAGGAAGGTTCTATATTAAAAGAAAGATCTAACAAGATTTGTTATGTTTAATTTACTGGCCAGTATCAGGGATATTAAACTAGTTTATCAATACCTGGCATATACACCTTCAAAGCAGATTTTTTAAAAATTTTATATATTTGCACATAAATATGGGTACATATAAAATAAAAATTCTACAGAGTTAGTCATTCTCAGCTACCCCCACATCATCCTAGTCTCCTCTGGATTAATTTGAGAATATCTTTCCAGACATTTTTCTATGCATATACATATATTTGTATAAACAGAAATATATACTGTTGTTTGTTGGGACTTTTTAAAAAATACACATATACAGAAGGAAAACTTAATTGTCTATCTTCTTAAAGTCACAGATTACTGCCTCAAATTAATATACTTGTGTTGGCTGATTAATACACATCCTTCCAGGTGGTTTATCAGTCAGGACTCTTTCCACTGAAACTCAGTTAAAGCTGACTGAAGCCAAAAAGGGTACTTAACTTAGGGCTCATGTAACTGAAAAGCCTTGAGCTACCTCTGACTTTCAGCTCTGCTGGATTCAGGTAGTGAAATGATATTTCATACCAGGAATCTGCCTCTCTTCTGTTCTGTTTTCCTGTATTTTGGCTTCATTTTCAGACAGGCTTTCCCCCGTGAGTTGGCCCAAATGGAGCCAGTAGTCTAGGCCTACATTCTATTAGCGTATCAATCCTTCAGGAAAGAGCTTTCCCAAATAGATTCATAAAAATATTTGGAGGGTCTCTGATTCTGTTAGAAATGTACTTGGTCATGAGGAATAGAAAACCTCGCTTGTGTGTTAGTCACTTAGTCGTGTCCAACTGTTTGCAAGCCCATAGACTATAGCCTGCTAGGCTCCTCTGTATGGAATTCTCCAAGAATACCATAGTGGGTTGCCATTTTCTTCTCCAGGGGCTCTTCCTGACCCAGGGATTGAACCTGAGTCACCTGCATTGCAGGCAGATTCCTTACTATCTGAGCTAAAGGGAAATCCCAAAAACCTTGCTTATAATGGTTTAAAGAAATAGAAGTTTATTTTTTCCTCATATCAAAAAGTCCCGGAGGTAGGCAGTCTGATGAAGGCATCGCAGCTCAATTATGTCATCGAGTATCTAGTTTTTTCTTTCTTTTTTCACCTTTAGCATGTGACTTCATACTCTCTTGCCTGTTGCCTCGTAGTCACAAAATGACGATAGCTTGTTCACAAATCATATCCATATTCAAAGCAAGAAAACAGAGCAAAGAGGGAGCACTAGCAGTATAATGTTCCTTTTCTCAGGAAAGCAAACATTTTCCCAGAAGCCTGCCTAAGTGTTATGTGTTACTGTCCAGAACTTATGGTATGTGGCCTCTTAGAAGGCAAGAAAGGCTTAAAAAAAAAATAAGTGTAGTGAGAAAGGGAGTTGGGTCCCTTAAGGTCAGGAAATAATGGGCAGACAAGAACACTCGTATTTTCTATGTATTGTCTCTTTTGTACAACTCATGACATGAGTTTGAGTAGGCTCTGGGAGTTGGTGATGGACGGGGAAGCCTGGCATGCTGCAGTCCACGGGGTCACAAAGAGTCAGATGCAACTGAACTGAACTGCCATTCAAGATCTCGGATGAAGGGAATCTTAGCTGCCACGGCCCAGGAATCTATTAAGGCAGATGCTTGTTGAGGCTCTGCCGTGTTGATAGGATTGTGAAGTCTCCTACCAGCCCTTAGTCCCTTTGTTCATTTCATAAGGTTTAGAGCTTCATTTTTCCTCAGATTGTTCTCAGCTAATTGTGTCAGAAATAAGTAAAATATTTTTACTGAGGTGAAAATAGTTCCATCTCCCGTTAAGGACTTTCTCTTCCAGTTAAGAGAATCAGAGTACTCTAGAGAGTTCACGCAGTTCAAACTTATTTTTCAGATGGGGGTTTCTTTTGTATACCCCGAAGTGCTTACATGGGGTCGCTAAGAGTCAGACACGACTGAGCGACTTCACTTTCATGCATTGGAGAGGGAAATGGCAACCCACTCCAGTGTTCTTGCCTGGAGAATCCCAGGGACGGGGGAGCCTGGTAGGCTGCCCTCTATGGGGTCGCACAGAGTCGGACACGACTGAAGTGACTTAGCAGCAGCAGCAGCAGCGACGTGCTTACTCTAGTGCACTGCACATGGTGCAGTTCAATTCACGCTGCCAACTCTTGAGCGCGGCTTCTCTGCTGCCAGGTAAAGACTATCAGGAATCTCCAACAGGCCTTCTACAGCCTGGCCGACTCTGCTGCGGTGACCACACTCTGAAGCTGGCTCTTGATAACTGTGGCATCTATCACCTAGGGCCTCTCGCTCAAGCCGGAGGTTCATCCTTGCTTCATTTCACTGGCACTTAATCATAGTCATTACTAGCATCCTCTTCATAACCCTTCCTGTCCTCGTGACTCAGCACGGCACCCACTCACTCCTACATGGCCTGAGTGACTTACAGACTTGAAGAACAGAAAATGGACCCGTATAAAATGGATCCATATATTTTAGAGGGAGGAAAGTAATGTGTGTGAGTATTGGGGGAATTGGCAGAAACTTTTTTCCAAAGGAGATGTTTAAGGCATACAAAGCATTCTGGGCTTCCTCATGGTTCAGCAGTAAAGAATCCGCTCACAGTGCAAGAGACACAGGTCGAGAAGATCCTCTAATGCAGGGCATGGCAAACCATTCCAGTATTCTTCTCTGGAGAATCCCATGGACAGAGGAGCCTGTCCGGCTACACTCCATGGGGTTGCAAAGAGTTGGACATGACTGAAGCAACTGAGCAGCAGCAGCTAAACTTCTATTTTTTCTCTTATTCAAATTGATTCTGTTGGCACTTGGTGAGAAATGTAAACTTCTTAGCATTGGCTCCACAGAGTGCAGTTAAAAAAAAAGAAGGAAAGAAATGCAGCATTTGTAGTATTGCACCTTTCCTGTGGAGCCAATGCTGAGTTATTGATAGTTACCGTTCGGGAAAGGTACTGGCATGGCTGAACTGACTATTCTTTTTCTCTGGGCCTCTTTTTAACATGCATATATAAACACAGAAAAGGAGAAAGCATATCAAATGACTGTTAAGGCTGAAGTGAAACTTAGGATTAATTTTAGTGTATCTGTTGGGGTGTACTTCTATAAAGAAAAATAATATTGAGGGGAGGGTGGATTTGTAATTTTCAGGTAGCCTTAAACATCCACTCTTGATTTTCACAAATTCCCCATCCCATATCCATTTGTCCTCCAGTCATAAATTTTGCCTTCTAATTTGTCTTAGACCCCGTATTCAGTGGCCTCTGGAACTGCTTGTTCGTATGTTTCCCTTGCCCACCAGAGAGGTGTTAATCATCTTTGTTATCTAGCCCAGGACCTGGCACTTCGTGGATGTCAGGATTTAGCGGCGATGTTGGTAGGTAGGCAGGTCTGTACTGGTGTAGTCTACTGGATGACGGAGCCACAGCAAGTCGTTGACCTGAGTCCAGATATGGCAGAGTTAGAATTTGAAGCCACATCTTCTAGTACTTATTCCAGTATTTAGTATTCCCTTCCTTAAGCTATAACCTGCCTCCACCACAAAAATGGGATGAGAGGTAGATTCACTTTGAGAGTGGAAGGAAAAGAATTGCTTATGGGGAGACATTTTGGTCAGTAAAAACTGGCTGGAGTTTGGCTGCCAGCCTACACGAGTCAGCGAAAAAGACGTCAACTATTCAGTTAAACCAAGAATCAGAATCTTTCAAGAATATCAAATGACTTCATTTTATACAATAAAAAAATTCTTAGAGAAAATGTGTGTAAGTTAAACCATAAAGCCTCTTCCCCACACTCGCCACAACCCCCCTCCCTTATCTTGACTAATACAAATAATTTTAGAGCTGCCATGGGCTTGCATGTTTACTCCTTGGTAAATGCACCAAGGAGTAGTAAACTGGTCTACAGATATCGGAATGCCAACTATATATGAATTCTGTGAGCACACTGCTCTTTATCTGTAGTAAGCCTATCAAGTATTGTATAGTTGGAACTAAACTTCAGAGATTGTTTAGTCCAACCTCATTTTAGGGAACTGAGATTCGGGCATATTGATCTAGTTAGTGAAGTAAATTCCCATCTCCTTTTATCTCCTGTTCACTTGTGATCCTAAAGAAAACATCTGTAAGGTGAATGATTACCCCCTGATGATTCTGAGGTATCTTCTTGTTCTTGTTGGATTTTCCTGTACGGCGTAACTGTTGGGAGGAGGCAGATACATAGACTGCTTGATGCTAGTAGTTATCATAGCAAGATTCTAAGGCTGTGATCCAGATACAAGGGGACCTTTCATGTTACTTGACAGAGACAGAGCAGTGACACCATTCATCTGCCAAGCTGCAAAATAACAGCTCTGTAAGCTCGGTGGCTTCTAGGCTCATCAGAATCATCTCCCTGCCTCAGTGCAAAAGGGTTAGATACGGGTGTGTGGATATGCCTGCCACTTATTAATACAAAAGACAATTATTGAGTGAGTAATCAGTGCTAAAGGCAGTACAGCTGGAACCAGCAAAAGCAGTGTCGTACTTTCTTAGAAGACTCTAATTCCTGAGTGTCCTAAAGCTCCTTCAGCATTTTGGCAACTTTATGGTAATGTTGACGTAAGACAGCGTTCACATGCTTACTTGCACAGTTTACTTGAAAATGGCCAAGGTTGTAATTCTTTTCTCCCATCCCTCGGCATGTTCCCTCGGCATGTTTGGTCTTCCCTTGCCAAAGCGTGTATAATATAAGGCTAATAGGGGTTTCATATTTGCAGGATTACCTTTCAGTTTTCATCGGCTCTTTTGTGCTCTGACCTTCGATGGGTAATCATGCAATATAAAATATGCACTGAAAGTCAGTTGTTTTGCTTTTGAAGACTGGTTAATAAGGGGAATACTCATCTCCTTTGAGTTGAGATGTCTCTGCACACATCTTTAGAGCCGGGTACTTACCTTGTCATAAATTGGCTGTATTCCACATCTACTTACACAAAGACTCGCTCACATGTTTGAATTCTTTATTTTTTTTTTTTTGCAGCCATCTCTTCCTGTACTTTATACCCTGTCTAGCCAGGCTACACATGAAGCTGTTCATCTCCTTTGTAGGATGTTGGTCTTTGATCCAGTAAGTAGTGTTTGTTTTTATATTATTTTAATGAATTAAAAATGTGTTCTAAGAAAAACATCCTGGCTTTGAATAGATGGGCAATGTAAATAATGACTTTTTAAAAGATAACTCATGTAACTGGGGGCTGAAGTTTATCATGCTCCTCCATCACAAAGAAGTTTGAGTAGTAACACATAATACTAGGTGAAGAGATAAGGAAGGGCATCATCCTTATTTATCTCAATAAAAGGAGTTTGACACCAATCTAAATTAGGGGGAAAATTTTTAACATTATTTGAAAAAAATCTGCCCATTGTATTGCATAAGGAAGTGTTTACTCTGGGTTTTCAGTTCAATCGCCCAGTTGTGTCCAGTTCTTTGTGACCCCATGGACAGCACGCCAGGCTTCCCTGTCCTTCACCAACTCCTGGAGCTTGCTGAAACTCATGTCCTTCGAGTTGGTGATGCCATCCAATCATCTTATCCTCTGTCTTCCCCTTCTGCTCCTGCCTTCAGTCTTTCCCAGCATCAGGGTCTTTTCTAGTGAGTCAGTTCTTCACATCAGGTGGTCAATGTATTGGAGCTTCAGCTTTAGCATCAGTCCTTCCAGTGAATATTTAGGGCTGATTTCCTTTAGGATGGACTGGTTGGATCTCCTTGCAGTCCAAGGGACTCTCAAGAGTCTTCTCCAACACCACAGTTCAAAAGCATCAATTCTTTGGTGCTCAGCTTTCTTTGTGATCCAACTCTCACATCGATACATGACTATTGGAAAAACCATAGCTTTGACTAGACAGACCTTTGTTGGCAAAGTAGTATCTCTGCTTTTTAATGTGCTGTCTAGGTTTATCATAGCATTTCAAATGGTGGCTTTTCTAAATGCCATTTCTAGACTTGACTCCTCTGGGGCAAAGTTCAGTTCTTCATTTATTCATTCATCCAAAGAATATTTATCACATCTGTGTCAATAACTATTGTCAAAGAAGATCTTTTTAAATGAAAGCATTTAGAAAAGAAAATTTTTACTTTACAAGAGTACATGTAAGTCACCAAATACAAAACACAACAGATATTTAAGGGGAAAAAATACCCACAAAATTACCAGTTAGGTTTACACTGGTTTGTTCACAGTGAGAAAACAGCAACTTTCTCACCTGATTATTAAATCCACAAAGGTTCTAACCTTCTAACCCAAAGATTAGGGATAAAAATGATTTGTTAGAGAGTCCAGGTCTGTAGGAAACAGGGTTCTTTTATTTGGAAAACCAGAATGCTAGCAAGGTTATGCTCAAAATTCTCCAAGCCAGGCTTCATCAGTATGTGAACCAAGAACTTCCAGATGTTCAAGCTGGATTTAGAAAAGGCAGAGGAACCAGAGATCAAATTGCCAACATCTGTTGGATCATAGAAAAAACATGAGAATTCCAAAAAAAAATCTACTTTATTTCACTGACTACGCTAAAGCCTTTGCCTATGTGGATCACAACAAACTGGAAAATTCTTTAAGCAATGGGACTACCAGACCACCTTACCTGCCTCCTGAGAAACCTGTATGCAGTTCAAGAAGCAACAGTTAGAATTGGACATGGAACAGCAGACTGATTCCAAATTGGGAAAGGAATACATAAAGCCTGTATATTGTCACCCTGCTTATTTAACTTATATGCAGAGCACATCATGAAAAATGCTGGACTGGGTGGAGCACAAGCTAGAATCAAAATTGCTGGGAGAAATACCAACAGCCTCAGATATGCAGATAACGTGACCCTTAGAGCAGAAAGTGAAGAGGAACTAAAAGAGCCTCTTGATGAAGGTGAAAGAGGAGGAGAGTGAAAAAACTGCCTTAAAACTCAACATTCAAAAAACAAAGATCATGGCATCTGGCCCCATCACTTCATGGCAAATATATGGGGAAACAATGGAAACAGTAAAAGACTTTTATTTTCTTGGGCTCCAAAATCACTGCAGATGGTGACTGGAGCCATGAAATTAAAAGACACTTGCTCCTTGGAAAAAAAGCTATGACAAATGTGGACAGTGTACTAAAAAGCAGAGACATCATTTTGCCAACAAAGGTCTGTCTAGTCATAGCTATGGTTTTTCCAGTAGTCATGTATGGATGTGAGAGTTGGTCCATAAAGAAGGTTGAGCACCAAAGAACTGATACTTTCGATCCGCGGTGTTGGGGAAGACTCTTGAGAGTCCCTTGGACTGCAAGGAGATCCAATCAGTCCTTCCTAAAGGAAATCAATCCTGAATAATTATTGAAGGACTGATGCTGAAATGCCAGTACCTTCGCCACCTGATGCGAAGAGCTGACTCACTGGAAAAGACCCTGATGCTGGGAAAGATTGACGGCAGGAGGAGAAGGGGAAGACAGAGGATGAGATGGCTGGATGGCATCACCGACACATTGGACATGGATTTGGGTAAACTCCGGGAGCTGGTGATGGACAGGGAGGCCTGGCGTGCTGCGGTTCATGGGGTCGCAAAGAGTCGGATATGAATGAGAGACTGAACTGAACTGCTCTGTATAGCTTTCACAGGAGATTTTGATTAATACATAAAGACCTTTTGTATGGTTAACAAAACTAGAGGCACATGAATTTCAGGTTTCAGAGGTAATTTCTGTCTGCCCATAGAGAATTTTCTAAAGGCCTTGAGGTTAAAATGTGTTGAGCATATGTTACTCTGTTTATTAGTTCTACTTAGGTTAGGAATGAGGAACCATGTAATTCACCTGTCCCAGGTCTTAGCTGTGAGGTATCCTCTTTCTCTGAGATCCCACGTTTATTAATGACCATGACCTGCTGGGAGCTCACCGTCTTTATAGCTCGAGGGCCCGAGTTCCTAGGCCACAGAGTGGACGCCACACTCTTCTCCCCAGAGGCCTTGTGGGTATCAGTTCTGCATGTGAAGTGTAGTCCTTATTCTTCAACAGTGGGATTGTCACACTTAATTAAATGAAATTTCTGGTGTGGTCATAGTTACAAATTAGATTTATCTACAGAAAGGAGGTTTGACTTTTCTAGTAAGGAGGACAGAGTCTTACTGAATTTAGTTTATAATTGGTTTATTAAGGATTGTTTTCTTTCTAGTTATGAGAGTTCCATATCTAGCTTAAAGAATGTTTCATTCTGATTTTGTCCTGTTAACTTTGAGAGTTAGTGATACATTAGAAAGAAAGAAATGAGTTTTTTTTAAGCCATTAAAGTAGAACATTAACCATAATTAAATAAGTTTATTTAATCCATTTAGTCTGAAATAATTAATTCTTATTTTGTTGATCTTGGGTTAAGCAGTCTGCTCCTTGTGGCTGTCTGTAGTGATGATTATCAGCTGTACCCATGAGTTTGTACCCTAAAGACAACAGTCAGGAGTACCTGATAACATTTTTGTGATGGTTCATATGGAAGACTCAATTCCTGATCTTTATCTTGTAGCAGGAGCCTTTAGGCAAATATAAGGAAAAAGCAGAAACCAGGGGATGATAAGATGAAAGGGCACTGGTTCTTTTATTATAATAATATCAACAATACTGAAAAGGATGGAGTACAATAAATAATTTTAAAAGATGTAATTAACTATTACCTCAAAATAGTGAAGACATTAAACAAATCTCCAGAGACCTTAATTTACCTAAAGACAATAAACAGTTATAAGCAATATTTTTAAAGTACAGCAATAATTAGTAGGAATTTAGACACTTACTCACTTTTTCCTCTTGATGAACAAAAGCATACCTGTTATCTTAACACACACATCTTTCTTTCATCACACATTCTTTTATGCTTTTTATACATATGTACTTTAACCCAAAGGTATTTGCCATCTTTTCTTTTTAACTGTTTGTTGATGGCTGCTAAATAATATAGTAATTAAGAGCCTAGGTATATTAAAATTATGTTGCCCATATATCCAAAGACCACATATTATCTCAGTATTAGTAAGATCTTAATGTTAACTTAGAATTAGGAGTTTAAATTTTAAGTTGACTCATTAAGTCTTTAGAATTTTTAGCATACAAAAAACTAACTTTTTTTAGAGTCACATTACCTATTATCATTTATCTAATTTAGTTGAACACATAATTTTTCCAATAGGAAAAAATTTCAAAATGATTAGGCTTTTTATGAGGGGAAAAAACCCTAAAACTTACATAAACCAGAATATTGTATTAGCATTATTTGTACATGACAGTAAAATCCGAAAGAAAACAGGTTGGTGTTTTTAAATTTTTATTAACTATTAACTCATACTGATTTGTCCAGAGTCATCTTGTATACGGTTATTAAAACTTTTAAGTTGTTTATGAGAAATATTTTGCTTACTTTGTGGTCTAGTAATTAAGTAATAATATTATTTTAACTCACAATTAAAGCTTTTTTAATCTTTGAGTTACAACTTGAGCAAGAAAAAATTTCTAAAGAGCCAAAATACTTCATTCATAAGGAAGAATAATGTTTTTATATCTTTCCATTCCCTTTTATAGTCTTTAACATGTATTATTGTTTCTAAAAGCCAGCTGCAGTAGGAGTTTGCTCCATTTGATTTTAAGAAATCTCATAATATGATATACTAACTCTTCTCAGAAGTATACAAAGTGTATTCGTTTATCTTTGTAAAATGGAAAATTTTATCACTTATTCAAAACCTAGAAGAGCCAATTTTGATAAAGCAACAGAATCGCATAAAAACAAGTATCCATACCTATTACAAATGTTGATCAAGAAACAAGATGTAATTAAGACATAGAGGACATAATTATGCAACATCAGATACTTCAAAAGAACATCACTATTAAATCAGAAAAATTGTGGGTTTTTTTTTTTCACTTCAGTTTTACAGGATAGTTTTTCAGTGTTCATACCCCTTACAAAGTGACAGTCTCCTTTCTTTAACTTTGTTTCAGAAGTCCCATAGAGACTTTAATTTGTGTAGAGAATTGAAAGTTGATCATTGCATGCTAGGGACTTGATTTACTTTTTGTTCAAAGGCTTTTCTTTTGTAAGGTGAGACACTTCAAAGGACCCGGTACTAATGCACATAGAACATAACAGACACAGAGCATGCCATCCATAGTTAGGAAAACACAAAAATCTCTTCAGGTATGCATCTGAAATTTTAGTAAATAATCAGAATCCCCAGACAAACAAGACTAACAGTGAAACCAGATTCCATCTGCTGGTTCACAGCTGAGAGGGACCCAGTTTCTGCAATCTGCCCCCTGACAGAAATGATTTAATGGTTGTATGATAAAACCCAGATTCAATCACTGCTGCCACCAGCTCGGACGCTCAGCCATGCATAGCCAGAAACAGAAGTAGACTTGGCCAGAAACTAGATACAATGGGCAAAAGCCAAAGAGCTCTCAACCCCGCACGTGAGGCTGGCTGGAGACGCTGTGGACTCAGAGGGGTTCAGACCCAGCCAAGGTGTACTGTCCCATGTGTTTTGGTTCTGACAGTAGACCTTGATCCCTGTGGAGCCTCTGGGAATAGTTGGACTCGTTTAGGAAAAAAGAAAAGGTTTATTTGCTAAGCATGTTAGTGTGTCAGACATCAGAAAGGCTATGTCACCAAATAACAAAACATAACAAGCAGCAAAAGGAACAAAAACAGGGTTGTAAAGTTTACATTCAACTCTTCCTGGTAGATCAACAGCCGATTACTCTCGTTACCATATCCCCAAAGGTCATGTCATGCCTTTTAGTATTAGCATAGCAAAAAATCAGAAATAAGTTTCTCTAGGGAATCCAGGTTTAGGGAAATATTTAACGTTCTATTAATAGTTTGAGGGACCAGAATCAGTTGGAGGATCCAGTTATTTTGGGTTTGAATGCAAATGGTTTTCTCTTTTTCAGCTGTGTTATGTGAAGTGCTGGCAGACTGGAAGCAGGGCAAAGGGTCAGTTTGTGTTCTCCTCTCTACTACTGAGTCATTCTTAAATCCTTTAAAATCCACTTTCTCTCAGTAGTATTGACATATCCACTGAGCTACAAGAAGGGACAGCTTAATTCTTTTTTCATGGAGAAGCGAGTTTAAAAGTTTATGGTGTATGTAACTGGAAACTAGTACACTGAGTATTCTGATCTGAAGTGCCAGAAAACCCCAGGCTGCTGATACTCACACTGGGATGGATATCAAACCATGGCGTGCAGGCTATTAGCTGCTGCCTAACCCCAGCAGCTTTCAGTCAGGCTTTTGCTCAAGTGGATTTGGTATCCAGGAGGATGAAAGTTTCAAGCAGCTTTGTAAAATTGCCACCATGATCACATCTCTTCTAAGTGCTGAAACATATTTAGAAAATACAACTGTTACTTAAAATGTAAATGTATCCAAAGCATTGCATATTTAAATGTCATGATATTTATCATTTTTGACCCTGCACACATCTATTTCAAGGTAGAAAACTTTTCAGGAATTTAGCAGAAAGTCATTTCTGAGTGCTTTCGGGCAGCGTGTGGTGGTTTATAACAGTAGCTTCTTGTCTTACGTCAAAAACTCCCTCTACTGCTATATTACCTGCCTCTAAATTCAATTATCCTCTTACCCTCAACCATCTGCAGTCACTCCTCTATGCAGGACGTTCCATAAATTAAGTTGTGTAAAGCAGCCACCGTGGCTCATGAAAGATCCTGCATGAACAGTTCTGTTTATCTGTAGTGTTGATGTGCTGGTCTCTCAATTTGATTTCAGTCCAAAAGAATATCCGCTAAGGATGCCTTAGCCCACCCCTACCTAGATGAAGGGCGACTCCGATACCACACGTGTATGTGTAAATGTTGCTTTTCCACCTCTACTGGAAGAGTTTATACCAGTGACTTTGAGCCCGTCACCAACCCCAAATTCGATGACACTTTTGAGAAGAACCTCAGTTCTGTTCGACAGGTTAAAGGTGAGTGTGTTTTTTGGCCTTCCGCCAGGTGGGATGACTATAACATTTTCTGTTATGTGACTGTGGAAAGCTGAGGTCTGGGTGGTGATCAAAGCTCCTTTACATGTTTATTTTTTAAAACTTGCATATAGCCGTTTGTCCAGAGTATATAAGCCAAGAAAGCTATGTGTGTTATAAAAACATTGATTTTCTATCCAAGGGAAGGTCTGGCAGAGGAGTGAACATTTTGTTCTTGTTTTTAGAGCTGACTTACTGTGACTCAATATATTTAATATGTATTCACTCAGTGTGATTGCATGGAATGAAACATATTGGGCTTTTTTATATAACATGCAAAGCTTTAAAAAGAATAAACAGCCACTGAGGGAATCATTCCTTAGATGATGACAGGAAGGGGATTTCTGATAGTCTAGTCATAAAATTTCCTGACACAACCTCCTATTGGGGTGGGGGTTAATGACACCCAAAATTCTGAGTGTCTGCTCTAGGACATTTTAGAATTGTCCCCAAAGTGACCAGCCTGAAACTATGTACCCAAATACCAACTGAAGTTTTTCAAGTGATTTGCAAAAAGGCAATAATCACCAGCAGTTTAGAAGAGCTCATTTATAATGTCAACCCAGCAGAGGCACTCTCAGATTTACACCCTACCTCACACCTCCCACGGTGGGACTCCCGGCCCCTGCAGTGCCCCTTTGGGTGGGTCGGCCTGCATTTAGCAGCGCCTGTCGTCTCGGTTTCAGGAAAGTTCCGCTGAATTCTGCCTGAGAGATGATGTATGTGTTTAACTGAACCACTAGGAAATGCCGTTCAGATGCTGACTAGAGTTAACCCAAGAATCCACTGCTCCCAGGCCTGCGAACTGGCATGGGTTGTATGAAGTTTGTTTTCTCCACAGAAATCATTCACCAGTTCATTTTGGAACAGCAGAAAGGAAACAGAGTGCCTCTCTGCATCAACCCTCAGTCTGCTGCTTTTAAGAGCTTTATTAGGTAACTATATGTAACTCTAACTTCCTTATTAGAACTAAAAGGATGCCATTGTGAGTTTGTTATTCAGCATATTTCTTGTTCTATTTAGATTAGATAACATGAATAAAAAGTCCAACAGAAAGTTCCTGTTATGAGTTTTGGCTTAGTCGAAAGCACATGTAAAATGTGAACATGTGTTTCCACTCTCACTTCAGCTCACTGTGGTTGCCTCGGCAGTTTTTCCCTAGATGACCACTATGCCGCCTGATCAAGTGTGTGGGGATCTTCCTTCTGCAGGAGCCACTGTCCTGGAGTTGGACTTGGTCACCTCAGTTCCCACTACCATTCCCACCACCTTAGTGATAACTGCAAGCAAGAAAATCATATTTTATAGGTGGACTGTTGATATATCCTATTTAGAAGAGAAGCCAATAGTCTGACTGGCCCAAGAGCTAGAAACCTCCTCTAGAACCTAGTATCAGTCATGGTCCACTAGGACAAAGAAACCCAGCTAGTAATACAAACAGGGAAAATTTAATAACAAGCATTAACTAGGAAAAGATGGCTAACCACTCAAAGGCATGCAAGAGGATGCTGAGGAGTCCAAAGTAGCAAATGCAAAAAGCAAGCATTCCCTCTGGACCAAGGGAGAGTGAACAGAGAGGAACTGGGAACTCCGAGGAAGCCGCTCTACCCCAGGCTAGTAAGATTTGGACCTCGTTGGAGAGTAGCTAGCTGCCACAGGAACACAGCATTGAGGCTGGTGAAGAAAAGGGTGTGGGCTGAGCTGGTGCATCAAAGAGCCTGCTGGGAGCAGAGAAAGTTTGGGTAGACCGGAGCCTGGAAGGAAAGCAGCTTCCGAATGCTGTGGCCTTGCAGCGCCCCTCTGGCGCCCTCTGTCGACAAAGGCTCACATCAGGCCGGGTGGCAAAGGGAAAAGGAGCACAGGTCCGGCCGGGGTGTCACAGGGCAGCGTGGAGGGGGCCGAGGTCTGGGAGGCCACGCTCTTCCTGCCCTTCTCCCATTCCTTTTTCCTCTCCACCTCGCTTCTCTTTCCCTTCCTCTCACACTTCCTCCTTTTAAGTGGCCTGGATATAGTGTTGAAGGGGATTGAATTTACTGAACCAAGGTCAAGAATTTTTAAAGTCATCTGACTTTCTTTCATTCCTTCCATGTATGCTTCTGTAGAAAGAAGGAACGAAGTTTCATTTTTACTTCTCTATGGTTTTAAATTACTTTGTTTTAAATTTTTCCCTAAGAGTCAGTGACCCAATCAGGTGTTTTAATGCCTTTCAGGTGCAAGTTATTCATTATCCTGGGCCCCAAGGAAGCAGGGTGACACCAGCCTCCTCTTGAGTCTATAATCTTGGTTGGCAATATTAGACAGACCTGTGAAACAACCGACAAAACAGATCTGTGGATAACAAGTGCTAAATGATTATCAATTAAGACTTGATAAAAGAATGCTTATGAGGCTCATTCAAAATAGGTCCCCACTTAAAATCACCTTATTTTGAGAAGCTACCTTTAAATGGATAATTCTGTATCCTTTAATGTTACCTCCCCAGTTGATTATAGGCATTATTATTTATAATAGCTTCCATTCGTATTATGAAGTAGGCTCTGTGGAAAGCACTTTTACACAGACTGTCTCATTTATTCACCCCCATATCCTCTGGAGGTGGATGGATGTGAAAAGAAACAAGTAAAACTCCAGGAATGGACTTGACCCTATTTTTTTTTTTTTTTAGAGGAAAAGGGGAAACAGGCAGCAATGACTTGCCCTCTCGCGGTGCTCACAGCCGGCTCAGTGTGTCTCTGTTCTCTTCCAGTTCCACTGTTGCTCAGCCGTCTGAGATGCCCCCATCTCCTCTGGTGTGGGAGTGACGGTGGAAGATAATGTACTACTGAAGATGTTATGTAGCTCTCCACTGGAGTCTGGGATTTGCAATTCTGGAGGTTAATCATGCTTGTACTGTAATTTTACTAATGAAGTTTTAAATTAACAACCACTACTTGTATGATAGGAATAATATTTAGAAATGTTACTAGACTTTTAATCTTGTAAAGTGGTTGTGCTTTTAGAAGAAAAAATATTTTACCCAGAGTTGCACATGTTTTATGAATTTAGTGCAGCTGTTATGGCTCACCTCAGAACAAAAGAGAATTGAACCAAATTTGGGAGTTTGGGGTTTTTGTGTTTGTTTTGTTTTTTCTTTCTTAAAATGAAGTGAGATTGTTCACACACACACACACACACACACACACACAGGACAGTCATACATTTTGATATTTGAGCCATTCCTGAAAATTTGGGGTTTTCTAAAACAAAAGAATCTAGAAACCTTGCCTGCGACCAATCCTGGAGCCGCGTGAGCGAATCGCGGCTGCACCTGGGGGTGGGGGAGGGGGGCATGCGACCTAATGACCAAGCCCTATAATTAGCTTCTCACTAGAGCCGTGCCGGTGACGTGTGCTGTCTAAAATCCAATGCTGTGGGTAGAGAGGATGAGTTTGTGACTAGGAGAGACTAAACTTTTGTTTTCCTTACCCAGTATAAATATATATATATATATTTAATCTATTTTTATTAGAAGTTTTTCTGCTCTTTCTTACATAAAAGAACCCCTAAGCATGCATCTTTCATGTGTGTAAATAATTCATTTCTGGGCTAATTTCAAAAGAATCCCAACATTGCTGTATAGAGAGAGAACTAGCTTGCACATTTTAGGTCTGTGAAATTTTGTGAGACTTTTCCTGCACTGGACAGTAAAAAATAAAAATAACAAATTAAAAAAAATTTTTAAGCCACAAAAAAAGGCACATAGGGAATTATGTCAGATGTGTTTGTGTCCTTAGGCAAAGCTGTGGGAGTCTTGAAATGTCACAGTAGTAAATAACTTATTACTTTTTGACAAATTCTTTTTTCTGTTGGAACACTGAATTCTTCTGTGCATATGTATATATGAATACAAATTGAAGGCCTCTACCTCCTGGAGTTATACAACTTGGCTTGTTTACCTCCACATGCTGATGATGACTATTTTTTTTTTTAAGTTCAATGTGGAGACTTGAAACTTGAATGTCCCTTCCAACTTTTATAGTAAAAATAAAAAGACAAGAAAATCGAAGATCGTTTTTCACCTGTACAAGGAATACTAATGGATCGTCTTAAAATTGGTCTAGGAAAAAACCTTGGTGTGTGTTATGGACAATTAACTGTTAAAGTTATTGTAAGTTATCTGTATTTAGCAGAGTATTTTCATCCTGAGTGATCTGAGCTGAATTTGAAGACTATTAATAAGTTATGTTTGGAAGTTTTAACTTCAATGAAGTAATTATTTGCTGTGAAAGAAACAAACATTGAATTACTAAACAAAGATGGTGCAATATCTTTGTTTTCTTTTTATGAGGCTCCTGAGAATCAACCCAACTGAAGCATTTCAATTCACTTGAATGAGAAACGTGTTTAGTATCAAAAGAGCCCAAGAAGACACTGGTGTGAAAGGTACAATCTCAGAGGTTGGTCAATTACCGTGGCACACTTACTGGTCACTTTGTACAATGTAGATTTGAAGTACAGTGGTGAAAACATTAAATGTGACATTTGAAAAAGATGTGTCAGCTGTTTTATTTCAATTCCTTTCTTTTCTCCTCAGTATAGCTTGCAGCCTGCATTTGCAAAGTTTTGAGGCATTACCTATTTATATTTCTGTTTTAATTTTTGAGGAAATTAGTTGTGGGTTGTTTTTTTTTAACCTTCTCAGAGACTTTAGATTGCCAAAAACATACTCAGAGATACTATGATTTCAATATATGCAATTTGAACATCTTTCCAGACCTTACAGTCTGTCTAACCCAGTGGTTTTCAAACTTTTCCTAATCCTATTTTCATATGAAATCAAACTCCCAATATAGTAGAATCCATTATATTAAAACAAACAAAAGTGGGCTGCTCCAGAGCAGCAGACTGCTCAGGGGGCTTGACCCCTCCCTCCACTTCCTTTCTGCCTCCTGTCCCTGGCATCCCAGAGGTACTTCCGGCTAAAGAAGAAGTCCTAGCTGGGTGGCGATGTGATCAAGACCCAGTGCCAGACTGCCTGGTACCAGTCTATCGTGTTAGACTGCCTAACTTGAGAATACTTTCCCTGAGGCTGGATAAAGCAAGAATGCTCTTGGGGCTGTAGATACCATGTGTACTTCTTCATAGATAAGTATTAGAGAAAACTTGTTTGACCTATTCCCACTAAAACCTGTTCATCTAACCGGGGACTTGTGCCTTATTCTTTAATTTAAAATTGTTGAGAATTGCAAAAATGTTCAGTGTGTACAGCCAGTCAGTCAGTATGGACAGATAAGTCAGGGCTGGAAGCAGCTGCAGTTTGTTTGCAATTTAAGTTATAAGAACCTGGAAGATGGAGATAATCTCTTGAGCTAGCTCATAAGATTTGGAATTGATTTTGTTTTTTCTGTATGGTAAATCATTTTAAATATTACTTATATTAAAATATATTAAAGAATAGGATGCATAACTCGCATGGATTTTAAATTAAGACAGCTTGGGGTGGGGGGCTGTTGTCTAGACAGCGCAGCAGTGAATGGACACGTTTCGTGTCTTCCCTGCAGTGTCTCTTCCACCTCTCCTTCCTCAGATCTTTCCTTGGCTTCTGAAACACAACTCTTTTTTTCTCTTAGGTGCCACAACTCTCCCTTACAGGCTCCTTCCTTTGACCTAACATGTTGTGTTCTCCGGGCTAGGGATCAATCCTGGGTTTTCATCCTACTCTAAAGTCAAAGGTTCTAGAGTTGGTTACTTGGTAGGATCACCTGGAGAATTTTCAGAAATTTCACCGCTGTACCCCCCCAGAATCTCTGGAGGCAAGGTCAGGCGTCAATTTGTGGTGGTTTGGTTTTGTTTAAGTCCTTCCAGTGTGCAGCCAAGATCCATTGCTGGACACACACCTTGTGACCTCATCTACCCTCCTGCCTTCGTTGACTATAAGAGAATGACCTCAAATCTTATGTCTATACCCAGATTCTTCTACTAGGTAGCTACTAGAAATTTCACCTTGGGTATCTTATGAGGTCCTCACCCATGTCAAAAATGAAATTAAAGGACTTCTCTGGAGTTCCAATGGCTAAGAGTCCGTGCTGTCAACGCAAGGACCAGGGTTCAATCCCTGGTCAGGTCATATATCCCAAATGCTACAACTAAGACCCAGCGCGCTAGCCAAATAAGTCATTTTTTAAAAATGAAATTAACGTTTCTTCCCCCATCATTCTTACTGCCCCATTACCTCTTTTTTCCACTTCCTTGACCAGCAAAATAGTTGAGGCTTAACCAGCTAGGGCCGTCCTGAGCACTTCATGAGGAATTGTGGAAGGGAAACGACTTGCTTGGGGGCACGGGGGGCAGAGTCACGCCCTGAGTCGGCCTGTTCACATTAAGATGGGGCCAGTGCCAGGGAAGTGCTCCTGACAGCACAGCACCTGGCTTTTCTTTTTTGGCAGGTGAGATGGAAGCGAATGACTCCAGTTACAGTGCTCTGTCTGCTCCCTACCCCTCAACCCTGGACTTCACCATCTACCCACTTACATAGGCCCCAAATCAGAGTCCTCCCCACTCCCATCTCAGCTCCAGAATTCATGCACATTTGGCATTCCATTCTTTGATATACTTTTATCTCATGTTTTAAATGACACACCATTAAGGGGAAAATAGTAAAAAAATTTCCAGTGAATAAGTTAAATGCTGTTCAATCTTGTTTTTCGTTTTGGGACCAGGGCTGAATTGAAGAGACTGATACCACTCAGTGATTTATCATCCAGTTTTTTGTCTCTCAGGTTTAAAATATTTTGAGAATCAAACACCTAAGTGATGACATTTTCCTGTGACCTTTGCCAGTGAGTGAACAATGCGCAGATACTTAGAAAGAAGTGGTAAATTACATTTTCAGGTTGCCGTTGGTAGAAAGTTTAACACACAGATCTTCTTACTAAGAGGTCACTGTTTACAGTGGTCAGCCGCCTGCTGTCTCAGGGAAATAGTCAAAGATCTCTAAGTAATACAAATGGGTTTATTTTTACTTATGTTTTGATAATACTCATTTTCACAGCCAACTATTTTTATCCATTTCTTAATTATTGCAGTTATACCATTTTTTTTTAATGAGCAGCTTTACCTTAGAGTTTTTGAGAATGCCTATCCTTGAGAAGAAAAATCTTTAATAAAGACAAAATCATGATTTCTTTCTAAAAACTATATTGTGGGGGCTTCCCTGGTGACTCCATGGTAAAGAATCTGCCTGCTACTGCAGGAGACACAGGTTTTGATCCCTGGTCCAGGAGGATCCCACATGCCCCAGAGCAGCTAAGCCCATGGGTCACAACTCCTGAAGCCTGTGCGCCTAGAACCCGTGCTCCATGACAGGAGAGGAAACAGCAATGAGCAACCCGCCCACCGCAACTAGAGAGCCTCCGCTTGCCTCCTGTCTGATGCTTCGCCCTGTCCTGTCCACTGGACTGATGTGGAAGGTGGTTCCACACGAACACTGAGCTAAAGCTTTTAATTTGAGCCACTCCCTTATTATGAAAGCAAACAATGAATAACTTGAATTTATTACCTCTTATCTATATTTTTATCCTTTGTCATGACTTTTCCATGAAGAAAAATAACTCAAGATAGAACCAACTAATCAAATTTCCCCCAGATAAGCCATTGCTCATATGTGCAGTAGTAGTACAGAATTTCTAAATCATTTTTCACTTTACTACACGTGTTTTAAAGGCAAGATAGTCAAACCACATTTTAAAAAACCATTTTTTTCCATCCACTAGACACTGAAAAAAATCAAGAGGTAGCTATACAAGCTTCCTCAGTTTTGCCAGATTCAGATGTGGCCCTGTCTAGTCATTTTTGAACCTTTTTTCATTCTATACTATTAACCAAAACTCATCATTCAATTATTTTTACCAACAATGGTCTTAAAAGTTAACGTCTCATATACATCATCATAGCCTTCCTAGTGGCTCAGATGGTAAAGAACCCACCGGCAATCCAGGAGACCTGGGTTTGATCCCTCGGTTGGCAAGATCCCCTGGAGGACGGCAAGGTAACCCACTCCAGTATTCTTGCCTGGAGAATCCCCATGGACAGAGGAGCCTGGTGGACTACAGTCCATGGGGTGGAAAACAGTTGGACATGACTGAGCAGCTAAACACAGCATACGTCATCATACAGATTGCAAATAAACACCAGTAGAATGACCAAATCTTTAAACCCATGCTTTTTCATCTAATTATCAAGAATCAGGTTAAGCTGAGTTTTGCAACTGGTTGTGTTCAGACCTTTTTAAGTGCAGCAAAAATATTTGAACTTTTATTTCAAGCACTATAGATGATTCGATATTTACAAACAACTATACAGAAAACATGGAGGTTCCTTGAGTAACTACAAATAGTTACCATATGATTCAGCAGTCCCACTCCTGGGCATACATCCAGAAAAGACAAAAGCTCTAATTCACACAGATACAAGCACCCCAGTGTTCACAGCAGCACTGTTTACAATAGCCAAGACATGGAAGCAACCTAAGTGTCCATCAACAGATGAATGGATAAAGAAGATGTGGTACATATATACAATGGAATATTACTCAGTCATAAGTGAAATACCATTTGCAGCAACATGGATAGACCTACAGATTAGCATAGAGTGAAATAAGTCAGAGAAAAATATGGTATCACTTACATGTAGAATCTAACAAAAAGTACAAATGTACTTATTTACAAAGCATTCACCGACATAGAAAACAAACTTAAGGTAAAGAGAATGTGGGGGAGGGATAAATTGAGAATGTGGGATTAATAGATGTGCATTACCATATACAAAATAAATTGCACAGGGAACTATATTCAGTATGTTCTAATAAACCATATATATGGATGCATGTATATAACTGAATCACTTTGCTGTATACCTGAAACTAACACTATCTTATAAATCAGCTATACATCACCAAAAATAAAAAAATCACATAAACGCCCAGAATTTCTTAGTGATTATAACAAACATTAAATAAATAGCTGAGCTTACAGAAACAGGATTCTTTAGGCACCTAAAAGATCACTGGAGCCACTACTTCCCTAAGGCCTTTTGCCAACTGGTAAAAATAATAGCCAACACTAACAGTCAATGTTTATTGACTAATTATATGCCATACCCTGCTCCAAGTACTTTACAACAACCCTGTAATGTGACTACTATTAGCTCCATCTTTCAGAGAAAGACTGAGGCACAAAGAAGTCAAAATCTTGGCTAATAACAGCGACAAGGAAGACAGGATATGTGGCCTTGAGCAAGATATGGAATTAAAACAGGCTCCCACATGTAGTTGAGATGTTAACAGAGCTATACCTTCAGTAAAAGCTCTGTTGGGGAAAAAAAATCTTACCTGCCACAGTGAAATGTGTCTGTTACAGCCTCAGCTTCCGATGGGGAAAAAGTCCTCCACAGAAATTTAAACCACAAATGTGCCCTTATATGTCATCAGATTTCAGATTTATGCTGCTATCAAGGCTTAGGAAACTCAATCAAGATATTAACCTAAAACGCCCTCCGTTGGTAGTGCCCTGGGAAAAGCAAACACAAATGCTCTTTTGAGGGAAATGCATCCTTAACTGAGGCTCCAGAGATTCTGGTAGACAGAGCCCACCCAAATTACAAAGCACAGGGAAATAAGCCACTATACGTAAGAGCTTCCCTGGTTGCTCAGCTGGTGAAGAGTCCACCACCAATGCGGGTTCAATCCCCAGGTTGGGAAGATTCCGTGAAGGAAGGCATGGCAACCCACTCCAGTATTCTTGCCTGGAGAATCCCACTGGACAGAGGAGCCTGTTGGGCTACATCCATGGGGTGGCAAAGAGTCAACACACGACTGAGCTACTAAGCACATACATTTACAAACCTAGTACTTCAGATACTGGAAGTATTAGATGCAGAATACAAACTGATTATGCTTAAAGAATATTTAGAGCATTTCCCTGATGACTCAGTGGTAAAGAATCCGCATGCCAATGCGGGGACACAGGTTTGATCCCTGATCTGGGAAGACCCTATACGCCGCGGAGCAACTAAGCCTGCACACCACAACTACTGGGTCTGTGCTCTAGAGCCGGGGAGCCGCAACTACTGAGGCCCATGCCCTAGAGCCTGTGCTCCACAACCAGAAAAGCCACCATGATTAGAAGCCCGCCCGCTGAAACTAGAGAGTAGCCTCCACCTGCCACAACCAGAGAAAAGCTCACCCAGCAATGATGACCCAGTACAGCCAAAATTAAATTTAAAAAAAAATCCTAAAGAGGTGGATGAACCTAGAACCTCTTATACAGTGACATAAGTCAGAAAGAGAAAAACAAATATCGTTTTATATTAACGCATATAGGCAGACTCTAGAAAGATGGTACTGATGAACCTATTGGCAGGACAGCAATGGAGATGCAGACACAGAGAACAGATTTGTGGACACCGTGGGGGAAGGACAAGTTGAGAGAACAGTGTGGAAACCTACATCACCATATGTAAAATAGATAGCCAGTGGGAATTTGCTACATGACACAGGGAGCTCAAATCAGGTGCTCTGTGACAACCTAGAGGGGTGGAATAAGGTGGGAGGGAGTTTCAAGAGGGAGGAGACATATGTATACCTATGGCTGATTCATGCTGATGTACGGCAGGAACAAACAATATTGTAAAGCGATTATCCTTCAATTAAAAATCAATATTTTTTTTTTAAATCAAGGTATCCAAAAGCCAATCAAGGACTGAAATCACTGAAATATCACCAGGCAAATCTGAAAGGAAATCAACTCACACAAATGAAAAATAAAGTCACTGAAAGTAAAAATAAACAGCAGATTGAACACAAAGAAAAACTAAACCTTGTGAAAACTTATCCAATATACAGCAGGAATTTAAAACATGCACAGACAATAATAAAAGATATTGACGCTTGAGGGGTAGAGTGAAAAAGGTCTATATAAAACTGGAGTTCCAAAGATAAAGGATACAAGAGGGGCAATATTAAATAATAGCTGAAACTGTCTCACATTTGTTCATACTTAGGAATCACTGAATTTAGGAAGCACAACAAATCATAAGCAGGATAGCCAGTTCATGGCAGCTTTATTGACAACAGCCAGGATACAGAAGCCACTAAAGTTTCCATCAGTTGGCAAAACATGGAGACTGGCCAAAGGAAACCTAAGAAATGCCCCATAAAAGTGACTCAAACCACCACGGGGGATGCCCATGGGTCTATCCATACATGCTCTTTTTCCTCCTAATAAACACTTTGCTTCACTATTTTCCATCTCTATGTGGAAATTCATTTCTACACGGCTCACTGGTACTGGTACTAGTGGTGTAGTAGCTAGGATTCTGTGTTCTCACTGCCATGGCCGGACTTCAATCTCTGCCCGGGAACCAAAATCCTGCTTCAAGCTGAGACCATCTGAGATCAATCAGCCTTGAGCGCACGAGCAAGTGCTGAGCCCCCCGAGCCTACCTCCTAGCAGGTCCGCTCCTTCCCTCCATGTCTAGCAAGTGGAAGAACCACTTCTCTTTGCCATTCTGGGCAAGGTCCTGGGGTTTCGCAGGCTGAGCCCCTGTCTACACCCCGACTCCCTGACAACAGCACCCAGAACAAGCTGTTTGCCCTGCTGCCTGAGTGCCCCTCGATGTTCTCAGCAAAGAACTCGGGTTGTCATGGCAGCATCTGCACCCACACCAAGAGCCTTCCCCGACTGCCTGCCGGCCCATCTGTAAGGGACGGTAGTCTCTGCCCATGGTGTGAGCAGAGGGCACACCTACAGCCACAGAACTGGCTCCGTGGACAGCTGACCCCTCAGGGGGCTGGGCCACTTGCTCTCCTCCCCCCACACCTGAGACACGGTCATGACAAGGTGACACTGGCAGCCGGGCGGCCAGTCAGGAGGGGGCCCAGAGGCCAGCACCGGGCACCAAATCGGACGTGCCTTTCCACCCGCCGTGGATACACAGGTTGTTAGGACTTTGTGTCTAGAAAATAATCCGAGCCCGCTAGAAGCTGAACCCCACGTGCAGGGTGAGTGCTCCCTCTGGACGCAGGCTGGGAAGCTTGTGCACAGGCTCTGGCCACACCAGCTCTTCCTGCCTGCTCCCTCCAGGCCTCCCTGGTGGGCACGGCTGGACCAGCACTCCATGAGCTTCCCCCCAAGAGCCCGAGGAACCAACCCTGGCAGGCCCTGGGGACAAAAGTTGTCACTCCATCAACACCCACCAGCACCCCCTTCCCGGGGACCAGAAGAAGGAAGGCCGGCAAAGGTTGAGGCCCAGCATCTGTGAAGCTCGACCCACCCCCACCATGGGGCCCTCCAAGCCTGCTCACTCAGGCCGACCAGCTGCACCTCCTGGCGCCCCAGTACCCCCTGCACGGACCCACACTCCTGGTGTAGACGTCCATGTACACAAGCTGCCCCATCATGTCCTCTTCCCACGTGGGATGCCCCCTCCACCTCTGTCCTCCCTGACAACAGCCTGGACCTTGCACATCCTGGGGAGGAAGGAGGCGGCCAGCCCATCCTACCTGCTCCCTGGGGGTCTAGACACAGGGCTCAGGTGGGATGAACCTGCCACTGCCCACTGGCGCTTCCCCATCTCTGATTCAGGTAACAGGAGGACTCACCAAACCGAGCCTGTCCCTGGGCTCCTCTGCAAAGCTGCTTTGATTCCCCAATTCTCTCTCCTGATTCTGCTGCTGCTGCTGCTAAATCGCTTCAGTCATGTCCAACTCGCTGTGACCCCATAGACTGCAGCCCACCAGGCTTCCCCATCCCTGGGATTCTCCCGGCAACAACACTGGAATGGGTTGCCCTGACCCTGCAGATCCTCACAAGACCTGTGAGATCCCCACAAGACTCCCTCTACCCTGTTCTGAGCAACTCACTAATCAATCTACACTGCCATCACCCCTCAAACAGACAGGGAAGGTGCAGCTCCGAGAAGACAAGTAACTCGTTCAGAAGCACAGACGTGAGGCCACAGAGCAGGGTTTGTACCCCTCGACCCCCCATCAGGGCCCACTCCCAGCAGCTTCCATGAGCTCACAGAGCCTCCTCTCAGGGGGATTAGCTTTGCAAAACCTCATGTTACAAGACCTTCTTTTAACAGGATTTGTCTTACAATCCTGTTTTGGGGGTCACCTTGGAGGTTGGTCACCCCGAAGGGGGTTCAGCCTCATGTCACCAGGAGGCTTTCTTGGGTCACGCTCACCACTGCTGGTCCACTCCCAGCTCAGACCTAAGGAGACCCCTTTGGGCCATGAGCCCTGTGGCTCTGCCTGGGTGTCCACTCCCCTCCTGCCTGGTCCCTCCCTCCAATGTCCCCTGCAGGGTCATCAAGAATGCCTACCCACCTAGGGCAGGCTGTCCCCTCTGTCCTGGGCGGGGAGCTCCCCGGTGTCAGTGGAAACAAACAAGAGGTAGCCGTGGGGCCTCCCTCACGCAGCTCGACAGCCAGCATGCACCTGCCGACCTCGTCGCTCTTGGCCAGGCCCAGGTGGGAGTTCAAGGACTTGCAATCTCTCCTTCTTTGGTCTCACCCCAGTGGTGTCTGTGGGGGAGCTCCTAGGCAGTTCCGTGCCAGCTGCAAAGAGAGGACGCTAGTTCACACACCCTTCCCGGAGCGTGAGGCTCTCTCGGGCAGGCACCTCCAGGATTTTGGAGCTCACCTGGGCAGGCACCCAGCAGCCCATGTGGCTCACATGGGCAGGCACATTCAAGAGCATAGGACTCACCTGGGCAGCCCATGGGACTCCCCTGGGAAGACTCCTCCCAGGGCATGGGCCCACCTGGGCAGGCACCCCAGCAGGGCTGGGCACACAGGAACCCCATGCAGAGCCTGGCTGCTGAGCACCCGCTGCCACACCTGTTGGTCAGAGCTGACCCTGAGCACCTCAGAGACAGACTTGAACAAACAGCAGCCCCTGGACACCTCAGTGACCCTGGGTGGCCTCCCTCCACTGGCTCTTCTAGACGCTTCCACCGCACCCGGGCATCAGGCCTCATCTCCGGCCACCACCCCTCCTTGCCCTGACTCCTAGATCCTGCGCAGGCACCCAGCAGCCCACGGGGCTCTCATGGGTAGCCCCCTCCAGGGCACAGGGTCCATCTGGGCAGGCACCTCAAAGGAGCTCAGCACAGAGCCCTCACGGCAGAGGACCCCAGCCCACCTGTTAGAGCTGACCATGAGCACCTCAGAACAGGATTTCAACTAACAAACAGCAGCTCCTGGACTGGTCTGTGACCCTGGGCTTCACTCTGTGTGACCTCCCTCCATTGGGTCTTCCAGAGGCTTCCACAGCACCCAGGGTACCAGGCCCCTGTCTCCACACACTACCTCTCCTCTCCCTGACACTCAGATCCCTCTAGGAGGAGAGGGTCTTCTTGAAATTGTCTCCCACTCGTGGGCCAGTTAAAACGATTAGAAAACAAACCAGAGCTGCAGTCCCATATCCATCCTGACCCTGAGGACCTACACCTGTTCCTCTGACCTGGCTGGTGTAGCAAGCCCCGTTTTTCTGCAACTATGAGCTGGTGGCTCAGTTTTAAAGAAGCTGCCTGCAATGCAGTAGACCAGGGTTTGACTCCTGGGTTGGGAAGATCCCCTGGAGAAGGGAATAGTTACCCACTCCGGTATTCTTGCCTGGAGAATCCCATGGAGAGGAGACTGGTGGGCTACAATTCATTTGTAGTTTCTTAAGGAATCTCCACACTGTTTTCCATATAGCTTATTTTTTAAAAAATATCTAATTACCTAAATCACCTGTCTACATAGGACCTCAGTCATCTGCTAAAATGAGAGGACCATTTCATACATAGTGGGTTGAATGGTGGCCCCAAAAGATGTGTCCCCTAGAGTGTGTGAAGGGACGTTATCTGAAAACAGGGTCTTTGCAGAATGAGTGACGGATCTGAGATGAGGTCATCCCAGATAAGGGTGGAGGAAAGGGCTTGGAAACACACCAGTGGCAGCATGCACACAGAGCTGCAGGCCGCAGGGGATAGTCCTGGTCTGGGTGTTTCCATTTACTTATCTGCACTATCCCTCCTTTCGTGGCTCCCACTGCCTTTTTTCTTGCTTCCTCACTTCTGCCTGCACAGAACTGACAACAGCAGGTGACAGCTCCTCTTCGTTAGCAGGTGTCAGTCCAGCAACCTCTGCAGAAAGTCCGGCGGAGGCCGGCTCAGGCCGGGCCACACCCTCGGCCGTGGCCCCTCCCTCCCACCCGCTCGCCCCGCCCCGCCCCGCCCCCGCCGGCAGTGCAGGGGCGTGGCCTGAGGAGCGCCGGCGGTTGCTCTGCAGCCTACCGTGTCCCTCAGCCGTGTCCCACGCCGTGCGACCCCATGGACTGCAGCCCGCCAGGGAAGCCCTACAAATCCTGCCTTTCCTTTGTTAAATTTACTTCCAGTAATTCTGATGGAATTGTTTTCAGATTTTTCACTGCTAATATATAAATTACAACTGATTTTTGTATGTTATTAATTATCCTAAAATCTGAATGAACTTATTAGTCATAATAGTTTTTTTTAACGTATTCCACTTAGGATCTTATAATGAAGTTTAATGTCCTCTGGAAAAACACTTATCAAATTTTTATATGAAGTTTTCATGTTCTACTTGAGGGAAAACAATGCATTTATTCCTGAGGCCATGAAGTTTTCAGTTTTTTTTTTTAATTGATGATGCTATCCGTGTCCTGCCAAAAACTTCTGAAAAAATGTCAAATCTACTGAAAAGCAAAGGAAGCAGAGGTGGTCCAGTGGCTAAGACTCCAAGCTCCCATTGCAAGTGGCCTGGGTTCCATCCCTGGTCAGAGAACTAGATCCCATGTGCTACAACCAAGACCTGGTGCAGCCAAATAAATAAGGAAGGAAGGAAATATGAGTAAATAAAAAAGTAGAAAGGGTATAGAAAAATTCATACATGCTTCATCTAGGCTCATCAGTTTTAAACCCTTGCCACATTTGCTTTATTAGTCTATATTCAAATATATATACACGCACATTTATATATACTTTTTGCTAAAACATAAAACTTCATTCCTAATGTATCTCCTAATAACATAATCACAATTATCATACTTAAGAAATTTAACAATATATTACCTAATGTACAAGACATACTCACATTTCTCCAGCTGTCCCCCAAATTTTAAATTTTCATTTTTAGCTTTTATTTTTCCAATTCAGAATCTAGCTAGGATGTCTTGGCACTTGCTTCTCATGTCTTTTTAGCATCCTTTAATATAGGAGTGTCCTTCTGCCTTTTCTTTCATGGCATTTGGCATTTATGAAGGGGCAAGGCCAATTATCGGGTAGAATGTCCCCTACAAAGATCTGGATTTTTATGACTGTTTCCTCATGATCAGATTTAGGTTAAACATTTCTGGAAAGATTTATTACAGAGATGATGTGGTATACTCCCTATTCCATCCAACCTGGAGGCACAAATGTTTGTCCCACTTTTGATGATACTAAATGTGATCACTTGATCAAGGCTGAGGTCGCCAGACTGCTCTGTGGTGAAGGTACCTTTTCTCTTTGTAATTAAGTGATCTATGGAGAGAGATGCTGAGATCACATCTTGTTCCTCAGTATATTTCATCCACTACCATCTACTGATGATCTCTGCCCCAATTATTTATTATTTTAGTTGTTGGATAATACTGACTTCCTAATTTTATCCTTCCTTCTACACTATGCTTGCTTAATCTTTTGAGCCATGTCCAACTCTTTGTGACCCCATGGACTGAAGCCCACCAGTCTCCTCTGTCCAAGGGATTTCCCAGGCAAGAATACTACAATGGGTTGCCATTTCCTTCTCCACTTCTACACTATAGATTCAAACGTACAGTGAAGGAGTCATCAGAATTTCTGAGAATGTGGACATACCTTCCATAAAGATTCTGAAAATGCCGCTAACGGAGCTGTGGTAAGGATCGCTCATGGACCCTGAACTCTCCTCTTCCTCCTTCCCTGGCACAAGGCCAGACTACATTCCCAGGCCCCTGGTGGGAAGATGTGGGCACCTGTCCAAACCCTCTCGGATGGAATGTGATGGAAGAGCTGTGTACACTTCCAGGCCTTAGGGTGTGTGTACACTTCCAGGCCTTAGGGTGACCCATATACCCCTGATGCTTCCTTTCTAACTCACTAGAACCCACAGCTACCTGGCCTTGACCGCAAAGGCGGCAATGCCTTGGAGCAGGAGTCAGTAAACTACAACAGCCACAAGTCAAATCAGGCCCAGTGCCTGGTTTCATAGATAAAAGTTTTAGTGGAACACAGCCAGGCTCACTCATGTACACGTTGCCTATAGCTGTTCCCATACAACAAACGGCGGAGCTGAGTAGCTGAGACAGAGATGAGCCCACAGACATTAAATGCTGTCTGCTCTGTTTATAGCAAACGTTTGCCAACCATTGCTCGAATGTATACAGTAGGCACTCCATAAGTGAGAAATATTAACTTTCATTAAATGGGCCCCCCTACTTCCACCACCAAATGTACTTGAGACACATCTTGACAAAAGCCTGACAAACTTCCAGCCCTTTCTTTTGCTAACTACTAAAGTTCTAGAAATACATGATCTAGTGACAAACTCTAATATCTTGCTTCCAGCCTCCCCCGTTCCCGACCCCCACATCAGTCCACCCTGCACATGGGGCCCAGAGGAATCCTCCTGGAACACTATTGTAATCCCACCTACCTGTCTCCCTGCTGCCTCGATACATCAAAAGACTATGCTTAGCTTGCCAGCCCCAGTAACCTGACACTCTCTCTCTCAAATCAAACTTAACCCCAGTCCTACCTGAGAGCCAGGGCTCGGACCAGGTGAGGTGAGTGAGACACCTCGGGCACACAATTTGGAAGAGCACCCAAAGTCAGTCATCGGAACAGATAATATTTGAATGCAGTATTTTTAAAAATCAACATGAATGCAAAAGGAGTTAAGAGCAACAAAAGACCCAAATTTTAAACAAGTCTTTCAGAATTAACCCCCACCCGCTCTGCAGGTTCACAGTTTCTTTGACACGAAAAGGAGGTAATCACTCAATCAAGTCAGGGGGCCAGCTGCCCTCTGTCCAGGTAAAACCCACTGATCTGCAGAGAGATCCTTCTGAATCTTACCCCCCAACCTCATAACCCAGCCTCCTTGCTCTGCCTCCAGCACTGACAGAATCTTAGCTCTTGCTAACGAATACATAATAGTTTTAGCTTTGAGGTGTAGAGCCAGGTCTAATCGCTTTCCATTAGCAGCAGAACCTCCTGACATTTGCTATGTCTACATCTTACATCCAGTGATGGATCCCTTCACAATTACACTGGGTGACCATCTCTGTGGGCAAAGGAGCCTCACGGTCACATGTAGTTCACTCAACAATGACCCCAGTTTTATTTTAGTAAAATAAAGATGCCGATGGCACAGTCTTTGTGGTCCAGGAACCCAGACTCTAGCAGGAAAGGTACAGACAGGTACTCAGATCGGTGAAAACAATCAGTGGAAAGAACGAACGTGTCAGAGGCAGAGCCACAGAGGCTCAGAGACAGCAGCGACCCCCACTCAGAGGCAGTCAGGGCAGGGGGCCACTGGGCCTTAAAACAACTAGGGACGGAGGCTGGGTCGGGGTGAGGAGGGTTGGGAGCATTTTAAGGAGAGAGAAGACCGAAACAAAAGCAGAGAGGAGAGTGTCAACAACAAATTGGCCCTTGCCATGGGCACTTGCCATCTACTTCTAAGGATTCAATCAGGTGCTACTATAGCTGATTTTCAACACCCATGAAAAGGAGTCCAGGGTGGAGAACAGGAAGGAGGCACTCTGTGCCGGGGAAGAAAAACTGGCAGGACAGGTCTTCAGATAAGGTATTTTCAGGAGTCAACTCTATGAGCCCAATTCTTGTATCTCCTCCTCACATCTAGAAAGGCACTAAAATCCTTCGTGGTGACGACTGTTCCTCGTGACTAGCAGAAGCTTCACAAAACTAAAAGTAAGTTTCTGGGAAAATATGGGTTTCATTGCATGTATTCCTCCTTCACCAAAATCACATACAGCCTGACCTGTCCCCCGCTGCCTCTTTTGGAGCAGTTTCTCGGGAGCTATCTGAGGTGCTGTCTCCCAGGCTGCAAGTCTTCATGTTGCATTTTCCAATAAAACTTAACTCACAGCTCTCACACTGCACATTTACGTTGACAAGAGGAAAGGGCCTTGCACAGTTGCTGCTCAGGAGGAAGGTGGCGGGTCTAGCTCCGATCTTCTCTAAGCGCCTTCCAGCTGGGGGTTATAAGGCTAGAATTCTTTTCCCACCACTGTGGGGTCCATTGTCCAGCTAGCGGTGTTTGTCTTACCACAATACGAATAATTTCCAAAAGGTGCTACACATCACCTCTTCTCACTCAGAACAGGGAAGCTGCTCAGAACTTTCTTCCTTTTTTTTTAAAGTCATTCTTTCACTCAACACTTGCTTTGGGTAAGAATCTGTTGATTAGCTGTGTCTTCCTCCCCAGGGCCATTTACCTTCTGTGACTTCTCTGACCGGCTCAAGCTTTGGCTCCCCCACTAAGGGAATTTCAAGCTGAAGACAGCAGCTGGACAGAGATTTTGCTGGATGCAGGGCCTTTCAAAGGTGCCTGGCCTTGAAAATCTTTATCTACAGATAAGAAACTTGGCTGAGTGAAACGCTTTTGGAGGAAGTCACTTAAACAGCTGTACACTTACCACGTTCAATGGGCAAACCCCAGATTAGGGCCCCACTCCCCCTGTTCCCAGCCAGCAGTTAGTCCGCTTGGAGTACAGCTTAAAAGGTGCTAGCCATTCCTGCAGGTGGGGGGGGGGGTCTGTTGCCAGGCCCCCTCCTGAGTACAGCTGTGCAGGAGGGCTCCTGCCTGCCCCCTAGAGGCCGCGGGGAGTGCCAGGACCTTGTGTGCTGATGTTTATACCAAGGAGGAAACCGCCCCTCCTCTCCTGCTGTGCCCTCCCACCCACCCAGCTCTGTTTCTCCTCCCCACTCCTCACCAGAGCCCAAACCCCTCTACTACAGAGCTCACAAAGCCCTCCACACCCTCAGCCCTCGCCTCCTGCAGTAACTGACACCTGGCTCCCCGCCCCTGAGATTTGGGCTCTCCCACAGCCCGCCCAGGCACAGGCTGTTCACCTTCTCACACGCCACAGAGTTCAAGGTCAGGAGGTGGGGTCACCAGTTTCCCTACTCCCCAAGGCCACATCCACACCATTTCCCCTCCACCCTCCGAGGTTCAAGCCAGACCTCAGCCGGTGCTCACCTCCCTCCTGGCCACTCCCTGTAAGGCCATGGGTTCACAGTGGCCTCTGTGGTCAATCCATCCCACGCTCTGGGCTCTCTGTCCCGTGATCTCCAAATATCTTTCCCTCCACTCCATTTCAGCCAGATTCCCAGGGGCAGAACCTCCTCCTAATACCCAGAACCCAGAGTATCCACTTGTTCTACTCGCCCACCCTTTGGGCCCATTCATCCAGTTTCTCTCACCACATTAGCAGTCATGCCTCTGCAAGGCCTCAAATCCGTGCACTTCACCAGTTTCTCCCCTTTACCAGCTCCTTCTGGCCTTATATCACCCACTCCCTATCTTGTCCGAACTGCGTGCTCCATCTCTTCAATCACTCTCTTGTTCAGCTCCTCAACATCATGGCTGTCTTTCTTAACTCCCACCCCAACAGCCTTTTTCTATGTAGACCTCACAACGGAGAAAAGCACATAGCCTGGGAGAGGCCCCCAGATCAACGGCCACACATCTCAGCTGGGTCCTCTGTGCTGACCAGAGTTTCTCTGTCCTAGTGCTCCACCCTGGGGAGCACAGTGCACCTCTGACCTAACCCTGATCCATTCTCTCCAGCTCCTCCGGCCTTGAGCCACATTCCCTGCTTTCCTTCTCCTGTCTGGACAACCTCCCCCCAAACCCAGAAACTTCAATCAGCATCTAGACACGTGGAAGTGCTCTGGTCTCTCTCTCCTGAAAACAAGATAAATCAGCCTTCTCTTGAGCACATCTCCCTCCACCTCCTGCCCTGGCTCTCTCCTCCACTTGGTAATGACATCTAACCCCCTACCTCCATTTCCCCACCTTCTGGCTCCTTGCGGTCCTGTCATCATCCAGCTCCTGCCTCCAACAATCACAGCTGCTCTCACTAGTCACAGGTGGGTACCACTTAGTGTTCTGACACAGCAGAACGCCCTCCTTCCCTGTGTTTCTGAGATATCACACTCCTGCTGTCTACCTGTATATCTCAGCCCCCTCCTCCCCTGACCCCTGAAGTCATCCAAGATCTCTCACAGGCCTTGTGCTCTCAAAATTGCCACGTCCAACAAACACGGATGGCTCACAAATCCACATCTTCAGACGTGCTCATCTAACTGCTCCTGGACTTTTCCACTCAGATGCTGCAGAGACTGCTCAGTAAAAACATGGCCAGAACCAAATTATCTTTCTCTTCGACTCACTTCTCCTCTATGTCCCTCTTCTCAGTGAATGGGTGCTCCCCCGCCGTCCTGTTCCAGGGCAGACCCAGGTCCAAAATGTAATTAAAGATCAATATTTGCGCGGCCCCAAAATGAACCCTTGAGCCTCCCTCATTCTCCACAGCGAATCACCAAGACCTGGCAATTTTACCACCTCCTATATCACCCTGCTTCTTTCTGCCCTGAGGCTGGCTGCCTCCTACACCTCCTTCAGAAAGCTTCCGGTACCCTCAACTCCGGCGGGCAGGGATCTTGCCCGCTCTTTCCACGCCCGGGACTGCCGCCTCGGCACGGACCACCACCTCGCAATGTCCGGCCGGCCCTGGTGGATGAGACCCCACTGCACTGGGCGGCGCTCCATCTCCGTTAAGTCCCCACGGCCGGGCACAAAGGAGCCGCCCGGCAAGCACTAAACGGATGGAGTGAAGGAACGGAAGAGTAATAATGAGCGAAGGAGCCACGGAGGGCAAAGGCTGCGAAGCCCAGCGCGCACGCGGTCGCGACAAGAAGGCCGGCGGGCAGCGCTGAGAGCAGAACCTCTCCGGCAGCGCGCGCCCGCCGCCCTGGGAAGCCCGGGGCGGCCTCCGAGAAGCCCCGCCCCCGCCTCACGCGGCGCTCCTCGCAACCAATGGGAACTGTCCCCGGGCTGCCTCTGCGGACGCTCCCGGCCCGCGCGCGGCTTCTCAGCCAATGGGAGCAGCCGGCGTCGCCCTCCCGGCGAGCGGGGCGGGGCGCGGCGCGGGGGCCCCGGAGCAGCCCAGGCGCGGCGCTGTCCCGACGTGGTGTTCCGGAAGGCGCCGTCTCGGCTCCGGCTCAGCCCCACCGACGGACGATGGGGACTCTGGGCGCCCGGCGCGGCCTGGAGTGGTTGCTGGGCTTCTACTTCCTCTCCCACATCCCCATCACCCTGCTCATGGACCTGCAGGGGGTGCTGCCACGCGATCTCTACCCCGTCGAGGTGAGGGCGCCTTGGGTCCCGGTCGCCGGTCGCTGAGGTTGGGGCCCCTCGTCGGAGCGGTTGCCCTGGCGTCCCCATCACGTCCCCTCCGCGGGCCTCGCCTACTCAGGGCTCCCTCCCACTTTGCTTGGGTCCCGCGGGCGCTCTTTACCTCGACATCTTGGGCTTCTCTTTGTTTCCCCGGCGGCTTCTCCCAGGCTCCTGGGGCGAAACACCTTGTCCCCTTTAAAGACAGTTCTTCTCTCTCTCTCTCTCCCTTTTTTTTAAGACTCCCATACCCCAGCTCTGGTCAGTTGTCCGTATCTGAGAGAAAGGATCTGGATGAATGGGCTTCCCAGGTTGGCTCAGTGGGTAAAGAATCCGCCTGCCAATGCAAGAGATGCAGGAGACACGGGTTTGATCCCTGGGTAGGGAAGATCCCCTGGAGGAGGAAATGGCAATCCATTCCAGTATCCTCGCCTGGAAAAATCCCATGGACACAGGGGAGCTGGTGGGCTACAGTTGATAGGGTCGCAGAGAGTCCCACGCGACTCAGCGCGCACACACACACACAATGGATGAACCAGTGTCTAAATTATATGTCGAATTGGTTTTAAAGTTGTGTTTCCTGGGATAACTTTAAAAATACCGACTAATCCCAAAGAAATAACGCGCACGTAGATTTAGATGGGTCTATAAGGACATTGGCAGAGAACGTCCTGATTTCAAGATTAGGATCCTGCAACTTCAAAATCTCTGAAGTAAATTAAGGATACCTTGCAAATAGTGCCTTTTTTAAAACTGTGTTTGAATAGGAATTATCATCGAGTAGAAGAAATACAGGCAAAGGCCCCATTTCCTGGTTGTTGGACAACACTCTTTACATTAAACTTTGCTTTAAATGCTTTTGATTATTTCAGATTTATTTTCATGTCTGGACCTAATAACCTGCTATCAGGGAATCCCGGCCCTTAGTTCTACCCTTCTCCAATTTGTCTGCAGAACTATAGGCAAGCCTGACTTGTCTACCTAAAGATTTGATTTTACCTCTGTTTCTCGGTAAGTGCTTTAATCTCTGCACAGCAGGGGTTCTTAACCTGAGGTCCATGAACCCCTCATGGGGTATGCAGAATTGTGTGTGCCCTGTGTTTTACATAGCTTCCATCAACTTTTCCAGCGGTCTGACCCCACCAAAAAGGTTAAGAGCCACTGCTCAACAATATACCCCTACTCCATAGTCTGGTTTGTTTCTAGCTCCAAGCGTAACTGGGAAGATTTCTGACCTACCTTTTCCTGGGAGAAGTGTAGGTTGTGTGTGGCAAGAGCACTTGGACTGAAGTCTGGGGATTTGGTTCTTCCAAGAACCTCTTGAGCACCTTGGGCAAGTCAGGGCTCTTCAACTGTTAAGAAAGAGAGAGTTGAGTTAAATCACAAGCTCAAACATATACAAGGTATATTAGTTTCCTCTTGCTTCTGCAGCAAATTACAGAAACAAAGTGGCTTAAAACAACACGAATTTGTTCTCTTTCAGTTTTGGAGGTCAGAAATTTGAAATGAGTCTTGCAGGCCTGATTCCTTCTGAAAGTCCTGGTGGAAGATCTGTTCCTGGCCTTTTCCAGTTTCTGGTGGCTGCAGGTGTTCTTGGCTCGTGGCCACATCACATCAGTCTCCACTTCTGTCCTTTGCTTTGCTTTCTTTAGTTCAATCTCCCTCTGCCCGACATTTATAAGAACACACTTGTCATTACATTTAGGGCTCACCAGATAACCAGGATAAGTCTTCCCATCTCATGATCCTTAACTTTAACCACACCTGCAAAGTCACTTTTGCCAAATAGGGTTACAGTCATACAAGCTAGTATGATTAAGATTATTCAGCCTACTGCATAGGCCCAGGTGGTACATGATCTTGGCCAGCAGAACTTAGGCAGGCTGCCTGTTTCCGGTCTCGCTTGTTATGAGTCCCTTTACTCCTGGCCAGTTACATTACTCCAGGTAGCCAGCCTTTCTAGACCGAACAGCTGTTAGTTTCTCTCTCTCTTTTTTTTAAATTGGATGTGGGCTGTTTTTGAATTCTTTATTGAGCTTGTTACATAACTGCGCCTGTGGTATAGTTTTGGCTTTTTGGTCTTGAGGCATGTCAGGTCTTCGCTCCCTGACCAGGGTTCAAACCCACGTTCCCTCCATTGAAAGGCGAGGTCCTAACCACTGGATTGTGCCAGGGAAATCCCTTCCTTATCTTTTCTGAATGTGCCATTCCCACTAGTCCTTGCTCACAAAATACAATTAAAATGTGTCCAAAATCATAAAGACCCCATTTAAACTTACATATTTGATTTGGTAAAGGTTTCTCGGCTTTATTTTTGAAAGTTGACTTATTGTTGAAGGTCAAGAGCCAAAGCAGGCTGGATCTGACCATAAACTCTGTGTGTGTCTGTCTCTGATGCTATTTAAAGGCCTTAGCAATATCGGGGTATCTCGGCTTTGAAGGCCTTTGTCTCTAATCACTTTTGTTGCTTTGGGGTGGGCAATGATGGGTGTGTTGCTTCCATATGGGAAAATAATAAAAGCCTTATTTTCAGATTCTCCTTGAAAAAAATGCCAAATTTTAACATCTGTTGTGTTTTTCCTCCCTAAAGGAATTTTCTCCTAGAACTAAAAAGCTTGTAGAGATCACACAATGGTTAGGCTGAAATTTGCAAATATCTTTCTGGGTTTGAACCAGATCTACTCTTGGGAAAAAAAACCCTGTGAAACAGTAAGAATTCAGTTTGGATTAGGACATGGAGAGGATGGAAGCATTTTGTGGTATCATTTGCATCTCAGTAGCATTGCTTCTATTAAGGAAAAACAGGTGAACATCTAGGCCTGAAATCCGCCTCTGTGCTCATTCTGTTTAGAGGAGTGCAAGACCGTTCGGTAGCAACTCTGGTCTAGAAATCCATGTGCCAGGTGAATATTTTAATGGATAACAGTGGTAAGTTGAGTCAAGTGTGAGTCAAGTATAAATGGAGAGTTTTATTACCTTTTGGGGGAATAATTAATGACTAGTACACTGAGATTTTAGTAAAATTAAACTGAACTCCAAGTCCTTATCAATTATATTCAAGCAATCTTAGCATTTACTGTGTGCTAGCCATTGTTCTAGGACTATAAGTATGAACTCCTTTTATCTTACCAACAATGAGGTAGGTACTATAATTAGGTAACCAGCTTAGTGAGATTTAAGTGCTTTGCTCAGAGGCAGGCACTCTGCCCCCAGGTACCATGCTCTTCACTCTGTTGGAGGATTAAGGGTGTTGACCCTCCAAACAGTTGAAAATCCACTTGTAACTTATAGTCAGCCCTCGGTACTCCTTCCTCCCTATCCTCAGATGCAGCCAGCCACTGACTGACCGTGTAGTATTTACTGTTGAAAAAAGTCCGTGTATACGGGGACCTGCACAATTCAAACTCATGTTGTTCAAGGGTCAACTGTATTTTAAATTTTGCTATTATCATTCTGAACCTCTTAGAAATTACAAATTTCTTGTACAAATCTGTTTGGATTTATGAAATAAGTGGATCTGAGAGAATGAATACAAATTAAATAGAAGGTGAAATTCAAATGAATCAGAATGCCTTTTAAATTTTGTTGTAAATCTTTTTAAGTAGGTCTGTGCCTCCCAATTTTTTTTTAAGTAAATCTAGAAAGCAAAAGAGGATCTTAAAAAACATTTAGTCCAAGTTGCTTTACAGATGAGAAAGCAGAATCCAGGAGAGGTGCAGGGATTTAACCTTGATGAATATTTTCTACCACATTACCATCCTGAAAAGTGCTTAGAAAGAAGCTAAGGGTATTTCCATAAATTTAAGTTTCAAGTCAAATACAAATTCAAGATCACTCGGTCAATAAATTGGCTATCTAGCTGAGGCCCTTCTGTCATTAATTATACTAACAGTGTGTGTTCCTGGATATTTGTTTAAAGGTCACTCGCAGCAAAGAGGCCTCTTATTTCATAATAGTGAGCCTTTAGATTAAAAATTAACAGGAAAAGTATCTTTGGATTTTCTGTTGTAAGCCAGATTCCTAGCTTGGAAGTTGTCTTATAATATCAAGGCGCCATCTCCAGGAGGTTGAATGCCACAGACCTTCAGTAGTCTATCTGGGGAGAGCCCCAGGTTTTGGGCTAGGAGCACAAATGGGGCAACCTCAGACCCCCCTGCTTCCTCCCCTTGCCTCCCCGACCCTCCGTCAACATGGATCTGCAGCCTTTGATTTGACAGTGTTATCACGAAGGTGGGGCCCTTGCTAGCACTGAGACCACTTACAAAGCTATACCATCTGTTCCTCTACAAATATCCTACTGATCTCCTAAAAAAAAAAAAAACAAAACTTTAGAACTAGGGGAGTTAAGAATGAAGAGGAATTTGAGATTTGGGGGTTATTTAAATTGTCTAAAATTGCATCTTCACAGAGGTTAGATTTACCTTCCTCCATTCACCCCACTACTCCGCCAAAAAAAAAGACAAATTCATTTCTGTATTTGAGGAAATCTGGCCCTTGGAGCTTGGTGTGTAGTTGCTGTTGTGAAGACAAACCTCAGGACGGTTTTCATATCATTTCTTTATAAAGGATACTGTTGGCCAATACATCCCGTTTGTGTGTTCAGCAAACTAAGAGCCTACTAAGTGCCCCCCATTGTTGCTCTTGACAGTAGGCAACACACCTGGACGTGTGTCACCACAGACAAATGCTGGGCAGCACACAGGCTGGGAGAGTGGGGAAAACTGCTGGGCGAAGGTAACATTTGAGTTAGAGCTTGTGTCTGTGTGTGCAAAGTCACTTCAGGCATGTCCGACTTGTTGCGACCCCATGGACTGTAGCCCACCAGGCTCCTCTTAGTCTATGGAATTTTCCAGACAAGAATACTGGAGTATGTTGCCATTTCCTACTCAGGGGATCTTCCTGACTCAGGGATTGAATCAGTGTCTCTTACATCTCCTGCATTGGCAAGTGGGTTCTTTACCACTAGCGCCACCTGGGAGAGCTTGTGTTTTAATTAAATGACCATCTAGGCTGTACCACTGAAGCCAGCTGTGAGTGCTATCTGCTGCCCCGGGGGCTGGGTAATGAGAGGCATGTCCAGAGGGTTGGCGCTGCGGAAGCCAGATCTTCAAGGTGGCAGTACTCACCGTGTTCCTCGTCTTTTCCCAGCTGAGAAACCTGCAGCAGTGGTATATTGAGGAGTTCAAAGACCCTCTGCTCCAGAACCCCCCGGTGTGGTTCAAGTCCTTCCTGTTCTGCGAGCTTGTGTTTCAGCTGCCTTTCTTTCCCATTGCAGCATATGCCTTCTTCAAAGGTGAGTAAATGGAGAAATCCCACTTTTGCTCTGAGACCAGGTCTCAGACATCTCTGGGGAAAGTTCCACCAAGGAAGGGGAGTGGTCCCTGGGGGGTGTGTGGGGGTGAGACAGGAAGTTATGGGAATGTCAGGATCGATCTTGTACAGGGACATCAGTGTGGCTCGGGATAGTGTCTAGGGTCAGTGCGGCTGCAAGACTGCCTCAGTCAACTGGACATCTCACACACGTGCCACCTGAGGCTGCTTTACAGATTGAACTTGTTCCATTTTCCTAGAATTCTTTGTTTTGGCTTTTATTTTTCTGCTTTGGATAGCATCATACTGGCTTATAAGCAGTAGCAGCAGGTTATCCCTAAGTGGCCTGACTTCTAACTTAAAGATTATTCCTCCAGTGTCCCCATATGACTACTGCTTTTAAAAAGAAGGTGGCCATACCAGTGTTCACTGTAAATAAACTTATACAGCTTATTTCCCACTGGAGCCCTCAAATCCATCTCTTAGCAGAATCTGTTGATTCTTCTCATCCATATATACTTACTTAGCAGAGAGATGCTGCTGGCAGAGCTGCCCTGCTCCCCACCCACTGTATCTGAGACCAACTGAGTTTACCTTGTAATGGCCATTGTACTGCCCCTCGAGTTTTTCTGAATTCCGACTCCACCCGTGTTCTTTGGCAGTCAGTGCTAGGGCTCCAGCTCTCACTGCACGTTGGACGCTACTATATCACATCCAGTTTTCCATTTGTTTCCACTTGGAAAAGGAGGTAGAATGACTGAACTGAAAGAGCAGAGACAGGGTGGAGGGTATGGCGGGCTCCCCTGGAGCCATGAGCAGATCTCACCCGGCTGTTTCTCTCCTCACTGCCCTCAGGAGGCTGCAAGTGGATCCGCACCCCCGCCATCATCTACTCGGTTCACACCATGACAACTCTGATTCCCATCCTCTCCACGTTGCTACTGGACGACTTCTCCAAAGCCAGTCGTTTCACAGGACAAGGACCTAAGACTTTCCAGGAACGACTATTCCTGCTATCTGTCTATATCCCCTACTTTCTCATCCCTCTTATACTTCTGCTTTTCATGGTACAGAGCCCCTACTACAAGTCTGAGGAGAAAAGAAAGAAAAAATGAGAGAAATGCCCCTGGGTCCAGGGGAGCAGTGACCACTGGGCAGTTTCCTGTTGGACCCAGTACCAGGAACAGTGCTCAGAACCTATGTTTTCAGTAGCATCTGAACCACACCAGCAGCAACACATATGAGCAAGACCCTGGCAGGAGGCACACCAAACCCTCACCTTCCAAGGGCATTGACACAAACAGACTGATCACCTGAGGATGGGCAGAGGGCTGGGGGCTAGGTGATAGGAAGTGGTGCCAAAGGTCTCCTCAGTGTGTCCCCAGGTGCCACCGCAGGATTACTAGAAGTAGAACCAGACCAGAAATTAGATAAACTTCCAAGAAACATGGCCTGCTTGGCATGTTCGTGAGTCACTTGACTCACAGGATACATGTGACTAAAACTATGACTCATGAGTCTCTACAGAATATCACTGATGAGCAAAATTCAGTTTGAAATTATACTACATAATATTCATTAAAAATTGTTTCCTTGCCCCTACCCCTAGGTAGGGGTGAAATATTCTGTAAGAGGTTATAAATTTAGTTTTCCTTTAAGATTCAACCCTGGCAGAAATGGGTCAGAAATGGGTCAGACTGGAAGGTATATTGTTTCTGTCCTAAAACAGGTCATCCCAGGAGAAGAGAATTTTTAAAGTCTCCTTGTTCAGTCTCTTTCTAAACCTTAGTCTTCCGTTAGTTTTTACAGACCACATGAGTTCCTTTACTCTGAGGCCTGGGGTCTCAAGCCTGAGCTGGAGGAATGCTTCCTACTGGATAACTTCATCCTAACAAATAGTTTCATAATTCTTTGTCCTGTACCCAGTTGGGGTAGGGGTGGGGGGCTAGCCATGACAGGTCCAGTGTGTGCATATAGGGTCCCTTTATTTGGTATCCTGCTAGCTCTTAAGTTCATACTTGAGGCCGACTCAAAAAGACTTGTGAACGCACATGAAAAATGGTAGATGCTGGTCCTGGGTCGTTCCCCCTTTTTGCCTATTTTGCTTGCAAGCCCTAATGGTCTGATTGTTGGAAATATCATCTGACTCGTGTGTCTGGTCAAAATAAAGGTAGCTGCTGACCACTGCCTGGTTTTGTTTTGTGGACTAAGGGCTAGAGAGTCCAGGGTTCTTAGAATGGGTTAATAAATGTACACTTCAAGGGCACGGAAAAGAGGTAGATCAAGCCATTTGAAAATAATAATTTATTGCTTTTCCTTCCAAAGCTTTGTGAATTTACAAAAAAAAAAAAGTTGACAGGCTGCTCGGTTCAGACTGAGAATGCAAGAGGTGAGAACCTGGACCACGATGGCCCCTGGCTGTTCCTTGCAGAGCTGCACTGATGTCTGAAACAAACTCCCCCAGGTTTGTTATTGCCTTCAGAGATGCTGCAGTTCCTCACACAGCGTCTCACATGACACACTTGGGTCATTGGTCAAGTCATGGAATAGTACAGAGGTTTTTTTGGTTTGGGGGTTGTGGGGGTTTTTTCCTTTTTTTGCCCTCCTGCTAGAAAATGAAATTTTCAGTTCATTTCTGAAAAATAAATTGGTCAATAAATTCATTTTGTTCTGCTTCTACTTTACACAAAGCTTCATATTCAACCCGATACCTGAAAAACAAAATTGTTAGAAGCCCTCAAAATGGGTGAAATAAACCATGAACTCAATTCTTCCAGAGAAGAATAGAAGTGATTTAGATGATTCCAAGAAATGGTGTGAGTTCAAAATGAAGTTAGTGAGGGCAAGAGAGAAAAAGGAGGCAAAGCTCTACTTAGGGCCACCCCCGAGAACTCTCCAGCCCTGAGAAGCTTCCGTGCAGAGAGCCAGCCAACTCCAGACACTCAGTTGTGTGTGCCCTCAAACTACTAGAGGGTGTCTGATATTAACAAATTTTCTTCCCATCAAATTAATTTTATTTTTAAAATCTTCAAATAAGGATGATAAGACACTATTCCTGGGAGAACAGTAATGAAGAGCAAGGGTAAGAGGTGACCATTCAAGAGGAAAAACATAAGTGCAGTTGAGTAAAGAACTTGCTTCATGACAAAACTTACCTTTCAAGTTGCATTTTCTTTTCTGCTATTAGTGCCTGGAGTTGCTGCTGTTGGGCTTCTCTCTGTTTTGCTATAGATTTGAGCAAGTTCCGAGCACCAATGGCCTAGAAAAACATGATATTGCCAAAAAAGGTCATGACTTCATTAAAGTCCTCAACTGGGGAAGGGACAGGAGGCTGAGGCGGGGAGCAAGGAACGTCAAGCCGCAGAGTTTTAGGAGTAAGTCAGAAGAAAGCTTAACCTCCTGATCCCAAAGTGCCTGGCGAGAACAGAGCCACAGCTCAGAATCTGCAGGCCTAGGAATCTGTAGGGCCTGGCCCACAGTGGCCCATCTAGTGCCCCCTTTAGCCTTGTGTCCTTTGCCAAGTCATCTGTACTCTGCACACCTTCATTTCTTCATTTATAAAATGAGGGCAAACCACCTATCACACTCATCATATCTCAGTGATGATGTGAAGATTAAAGGAAACAGTACACTGGCATGTAAGAGTTCAATAGTGGGTTAACTGGACCAGGAATTACTTAAATTGCAATACAATTGACATATATTGGTTTCAGATGTACAACATCACTCAATATTTGCACAGGCATTCTTATTTAAAATCTTGTTTTAATTAAAGAACTCCCCATACCTAGCCCCCCCACCAAAAAAAAAAACAAGAGGGGACTTCCCTGACGGTCCAGTCGTTAAGAATCTGCCTGCCAAGGCAGGGGACATGGGTTTGATTTCTGCCCCAAGAAGCTCCGACAGGCAACAGGGCAACTAAGGCTGCGCGCTGCAGCTACCGCCACAGCCACTGCTCCTGCGCAGCCTGGAGCCCGCGCTCGGCGACAAGCACAGCCACCGCGATGAGAAGCCACGCAGCACAACAGAACAGCCCCGGCTCGCCACAACTAGAGAGAGTCCACACAGCAGCAACGAAGGCCCATCATGGCCAAAAAGAAATAATTTTTCTAAGAGCCAGATTAAAAAAAAAGGGCAGAAGGATGAGAGGCTAGTGAAGCAGGCCAAAAGTTAGACAAAATACATGCTGATCTTACCTTCATCTTCTCATTTTCTGCTTCCTTTGCAAGTTGGTCAACAAGCTCAATTAAGCCACCAACTATTTTCTGAAACTGGCCAATTTCTTTTGTGGAAAGAATTAAAAAAACAAATGTTTTAAGTTCAGCATCACCACTCTCCCTCACCATTTCCTTGTGGCGAGAGGGCAGGGCTAACCACCTCTTCTAATTTGTGTGAATAGCCATTTGGTGTCTGACAGCCTTGGTCCGAACCTAGAGAAGGGTGGCCGTGAGCCCAGAGCTCCTGATGGGCGCACCTTCGGGATGGACCACATCCTGCTGTCCTAGCAATGACAGGAAGCACGAAGGGCTGACCTCACGAAAGGACCGCCCCAGGATACGAACGCTGCCTCTGGCCAAGCCACAGGTAAGACACTAGATCTGAGTTGATGGGGAGTGGGAGCTTTCCACCTGTGACCAGAGCTAATAGAAAGCTCAAAGCATTTAAGGTTTGTTCTCTCATTTGTTATTTTCGGTGTCCCTGGGTATAGTGGAACCCACGTTACTGAGGAGGAAACTAAGACCTACAGGGCAGGACAACATGCACGCAGTGTTCAGAAGACTGGTGAGAGAACCCACTGCCTTCCGCCAGTCAAGCTCTCTCCAGAGCCTATGGACTCCCCAGAAGGCTCAGATATAGGCTACATCTGCTCTGTATTTGCTGCTAGTGGGCTTGTTTGGCTGTTGGGACAGGAAGCATCCTGGCTATCACTAGCTTAAAAAAAAAAAAGGACTTTATCGAGTCTTTTGAACTGCCTCTCCAAACTCCAGGTGATCGACTCTTACTCCAAACAAGGGCAAGTCTGAGAACACTATTTCTCCCAAGAAATCAAATCCTAACTCTGTTTCCCACTCCCAAGTCATGGTTCTGAAGTTTAAGGTTCCTGGGATGGCCTACCTAAACAAACACCCTCTTGTCTTCATTACAGTGACTGGTGCCCTGGGACTACCAGAGAGCGCAGGAGGGCAGGCAGACAGGGTGGGTGGCACATGGGGATTCAGGAGGGCCAGGTTCAGCCTCCTGGGAGCCAGCAGCTCCATTCGGGCAGGGCTCAGAGCTGCAGTCAGGGGGTGGGGGCAAGACCCAAAGCTGAGTGGCACCATGTGCCCCCAGACAACACTCACTGTCCACAAAGTCCTTGCACTCTTCCTTGAGCTCTATGGTCTGCTGGGTAACCTCTGGGTCCAACACCCGCAGCTTGTTCAGCTCATCAAAGTGCAGCCCTGCTTCAGCCAGGATGTCCTTCGCCATGGCTGTAAAGAAACCAGTCCCAGTCCTCGATCATTTCCCAGCCCCTCAAGGAGTAGCTAGCTTCCAGCCCAGCCCCACTCCTGGTCCTGGACACCAAGGCCAAAGCCCAGATGTTCCAGAGGCTCCCCCTTCCCTCTGCCTCCGCCTCTCTGAGCCTCACCTGTTTGCCTTCCAGCTTCCCCAGAGAAGAGAGGTTCTCTGACAGAGTCAGCCAGGGAGAGGTGTGTCATAGGAGCAAGGGTCAGGAAAGAATAAAGTCCAGTTGCTTGTCACAGGCATCGTTCATTCAACACACATTCCTGGAGTGCCAACCACATGCCAGCACTGCTAGATGCTGGGCATAAAGATGCGTGCAACAGGGTGCCCGCCCTTGAGGAGCACAGAGTGTAGCTGGAGGGAGACAGACAGGTACGCTGAAAAGTTACACTGTGAAGTGCTCCTACAGAAACATCACTAAGGAGCTGGAGGAAACGAGAGCAGTTAACTTGGGGTGAGGGACTGACACGTGAGTCCCTGCTTAAGCTGGGAGCCATAAGCATATTTATTTATCCCCAGTTACGTACCCAAAGGAACATAAAAGAGCTTTTCAAATACAGTGCTGGAACAACATGAGAAACAAGTAGAAGAGAAAATCCGAGTGAATTAAAAATTAGGGTTAAAAATAAACACAGGAAAAAAAGAAAAACCAAGAAGCTAGGGTAAGAATATTACCCATAATGTATGCCACAGGCACACCTGCCTCGACTGGGACCCAAAGTCGGGTCAGTCTCTTTCTAGCAGAAAACACAGAAAGGAGTGAAAATATCACCGAGAACATGCCAAGCAAGGAGGTCAGGAAAGGGCATTCCAAGCAGAGAAAACAGCCTGGACAAGAGCATAAAGCCTTTGGAAGGGCCCATTCCTGACTAGAAGTTCAAAGGACAGAGGATGGAGACGGGAAGCCAGGTGGAGCCAGATCAGAAACACCCTGTGGGATAAGCTAACGAGTTTGGCTTTTTTTCTGCAGCCGAGAACCAGTACAGGTATCTTCTCCCTTCCCAGGCCGCCTCGCGTTCCTGGTCCAAAGGATGCCTCAATTCTGGGAAGGAAACACTGAAAATTCACCCTCATCCTGGCTTAAACACATACACAAAATAAAAATGAGAGACCACATGCCCTAACTAAAAGGGCAGCAGTGCTACTTGGGTCTGCCCATTGCCTGCTACAGCAATTCGGAAACCCCCAGTGTCCGAAGGCTGCCACAACCTGGCCCTGCGACAGTCCTTCCCTCCCACCTCTCCCAGCCTCCCGTTTCCCCTCCTGTTACATTAGAGAAGTTCTGTTCTGAACGGGGTGATTGGGGGAGTGACTTGCCGGGGTAGGTATACCACAGAAAGAGCAATGACTAAAAAGAATTAAGTTCTGTTGTTGCCAGAACTGATTTCCAAGAGGACCAGAAATCCAGATCTACATAAGCAATCTGATTCTTAAAGGAGAGTATCTCCTTTAATTCAAAAATTTTAAGTAAGAAAAAAAAACCCCAAACCCACATCCAAGACTGTGTGGGCCAACTAACGCATGTCTAGTTGTATATGGGAGAAGGCACTGGCACCCCACTCCAGTACTCTTGTCTGGAAAATCCCATGGACACAGGAGCCTGGTGGGCTGCAGTCCACGGGGTCGCTAAGAGTCGGACACGACTGAGCGACTTCACTTTCACTTCTCACTTTCATGCACTGAAGAAGGAAATGGCAACCCACCCCAGTGTTCTTGCCTGGAGAATCCCAGGGATGGCGGAGCCTGGTGGGCTGCCGTCTGTGGGGTCGCACAGAGTCGGACACGACTGAGCGACTTGGCAGCAGCAGCAGCAGCGGCTGTGTAGGACTGGCCTTTGGCCTCACTGCAGTCCATTCAAGTAAGTCAGCTAGCATCTTCCTTTTGAAACACTTTAATCATCCAGAGTTCCCTTGTAATTTGGGCTTTTTAAAAAGATCTGTCTTCCTATTTGTTCCATTTACACATATAGTCTAAGTCAGGGGCCCCTCACCTACGGGATCTAATGCCTGATGATCTGAGGTGGAGCCAATGTAATAATAATAGAAATAAAGTGCACAATGAACGTAATGCACTTGAATCATCCCCAAATCATCACCCCGCCCCGCCTTTAACCCCCGACCACGGAAAAACTGTCTTCCATGAATCTCGTCCCTGGTGCCTAAAACGCTGGAGACCACTTGTCTAAGCATTTAGCACCTACCAGGTGAGAAGTAAAGAATCCACCTGCCAATGCAGGAGACACAGAGACACAAGTTCAATCCCTGGGTTAGGAAGATACCCTCAAGGAGGAAATGGCAACCCACTCCAGTATTCTTGCCTAGAACATTCCATGGACAGAGGAGCCTGATGGGCTACAGTCCAGGGGCTGCAAAACAGTCATACGCGACTGAGCACACACACAAGTAACTAATCAGACAAACTGCTTCAACTAACCTGAGGGCACAAAGATCTGCTTCAATCTGCACTCCCTTCCCAGAGAGCTTATTTATTCACAAATATCTACTGGGGCCCTGTCCCAAGGATAGAGTAGTGAAGAAAATGCTTCAGTGCTTTAGTTCCCGACCTCTTCATCACAAATTGTGATAACAGTATGAGGAAAAGCACGTGGTGCTACATGAAGCTGTAGCAAGAGGATAAAATTCATGCAGACACAAAATTACCCCCAAAAATTGTAAACAAAAGTCTTCTGAAAAAGTGACACTCTGAGAACTAAAGGCTGTCCAGAAGTTTGTCACGTGAAGGGAGGAGGAGGTATTCTAGGCAGAAGGAAAAGCGTGTGTGAAAATGCTGAGGCTATGAGAAATGTAACAAGAGCCAAGAGGCCAGTGTGGTCGAAAGGCTGAGCAAGGGAGAGAGAGAAACTGGATGAGGTGAAATGGGGAGGCTAGGGCTGGACGGCAGAGGGCTCTGAAAGCTGCAGTAATGAGCCTGGATTTTCTCATAAGCGTTTAATGGGCAGCCAGCAGATTCTCAGCAGAGTGGCATAGTCAGATATGCCCTCTAGAGAAATCGCTCTGACCCAGGATGAAGAATGGGTTGGAGGAAATCAGAGGAGGGAGATACAACTATCTTGTTCATCACTGTTACTCTAGCATCTAACATGATGCCTGCACAGAAACTGGCACTCAGCAAACGTACGTGGTATGAATGACTGAAAATAGAGCAGGCTATTTCAGTAACCAAGGCTTGTAGCTGAAGAAAAGTGTTCCGATTTGAGATGTTTTGTAAGTCGAGTTGATAGGACTTAGTAAAGAATGACTGAGGCAGGAGTTTGCGGAGCAGTGAAATAGAGTCAAGCAAGATTCCCGCGTACCTGGCCTGAGCCAGATGCATGGCTGGAAAGGGATATAGTTGAATGAGAAACGTCAGACCAGAGAAGAAGCAGAGAGGGTTCAAAGCTGACTACCGGATTCTCTCCAAACTCCCACCACACGCGCATCTGAGGAACACCGGGCACAAGAGCCGGACTGAGCTCCAGGAAGATGCAAGTGGTGACGCGCTCTCCTCCAAACCCACCCCCGGGCTCTCCCCTGACCCACGCTGGGCGCTCCGAGCAGGCTCCACCCGTGGGGTGTGGGGGAAATTAGGAAGACCTGGGTGTGGAGCTCTCGTCTTCACTACATAAACTCCTTTAACTTAATGTGAGTTGCAGTTTCCTCCTAAGATAGTTGAGAGGAGCAGCGCCTAAAGCTCCAGGCCCTAGCCGAGGGTAAAACCGCTCCCAGAGCCTGGTGGATTTCCCACGTTTCTTTCGCCCCGGGATTGCATCTTCTCCGGGCGCGGGTCCTTAGGCTCATCTCACCTCGGGCCTGCCCCAAGCTTGCCAACACGGGGTCACGGCCTACCTGTTCACCCAGCAGCGACAGCACCGGCTACCCAGGCTAACGTCGGCAGTCAGCGCCTCTCTCCAATCGGCTACAGCCGACACCCTGCCCAGCAGCCGCAGCCGCTGCCACGGCGACAGAACCTGTTTACCTCCAACGTCACTTCCCGACGCCGGAAGCACTTAGGCCTACCAGCCCGCAGGGCCTGCTGGGAAACAGAGGCCGAGAGGAGAGATAACTGCCTACGAAACCCAGAGCCTTTGCGCCGGAAAGGCTGCCGGAAGTAGCTATGCGCTCAGCGCAAAATACTCTCAGGGGCCCCTCCCTCCGCCCTGATTGGGTGCCGGGCCTGCCCCGCCTTCTAGTCTCAGGCTCCCGCCGGCTTGGGGCGGAGTCCTCGGGTGGAGGATGCGAGTTTCGGCCCAGGATTGCTGGAGCTTGATCGGCCACAGTTCGGGGGCGGCACGGTGTCGACTTGCAACCCAGCTGAGAGGAGAGGCGCCACCGGGGAGGGTGAGAGCCGAGCCGGCCCATGCCTAGGGGGAGGGATGGTTGGGTCCTGGGCTGAGCAAAGAGAGCCCCATGCGGTCTTGGGGAAGAGGCGTGGGACGGCTAAGGGAGTGGAGCGCTCAAATCATCCCTTGAGGATGGGTGTCAGAACCGGTCTCTGTTTCTCAATAATGAGGAGGGGAACGAGTTGGGAAAGACTACACTGGCATGGAGAGGTTGGGTCTCGATAAATTTCCCCACACCCTTTGGATGTAGCAATAGAATTACACCTTGGATTTTCTGCTAGACCCACCCTCTCTGACCAAGATCGGCTCCTCCCCTCGCCATCCCGGGTGTGACGAATTTCTGGGACCCTCTTTCTTTAGGACCCCACCTTCTAACACCGCCGTGATTGTTTGCCCTTTATTCCGCTTAGGTTCCCATTCGCTTTGCCTAGTGTGACACAGATAGGCCCCTAGCATCCCCAAATACCCACACATAAAGTCCGGAAGGAAGAGCTCTGAGGCTCTTAGTGGAAACTTCATTTTCACTGGAATTACCTTCTGGGGCGTTACCTGCCACAGGATTCCTGGAACCTATTGGCCTGGCCGGAATCTGAGCAACTGGAATCTGAACTGACGTCATCCAGGGGCTCAAAGCAATTGCTTTGTTGGAAAAGAATAGATTAGTTTGGATTTGTCTTCCTTTGTTGGCAGCCACCTAACCTTTGGTGAGCTCCTTTTCTTTGATCTTGGGGAAATTGGGGCTAGACACAAAATGCAAAGAGAACTTGTTAAAACCTGTCAAGGGGTGGATTTATTCCTTCGGGGTGGGCAGAGTTTGGTAAGGTAATCTCATACCATTCAGGCTTACTTACTGATTGGGCAGTCTGCTGGGGTGGGGCGCTCCTCTCATCCTTACTGGACAAACCACCAAAGGAGTTCAGTATTTCATACAGCACCTGTCCTGGCCTTTCCTTGGACATTCTTCCCAGGATGAATGCTCAGTCACTCAGTCAGGCTCAGTCCAACTCTTTGCAACTGCATGGACTGTAGCCCCCCAGACTCCTCTGTCCATGGGATTTCCCTGGGCAAGAATACTAGAGCGGGTTGCCATTTCCTTCTCCAGGGGATGATCCCGATCCAGGGATCGAACCTGCATCTCCTGTGTTTGCAGGCAGGTTCTTTACCACTGGCACCACCAGGGATGTACTTAATCTTTTGGGGGACAATTTCAGTTTAACAGATTGACGAATACTTACAAATGTGCATGGCATTGTGTTAAGCACTGTTTGGAGAGTGGAGCAGTAAACGTGGGAAAACCAGTGCACTTCTTGTGGGTTACACTTAAAAGAGATAATGATGTAAACTTCAGCATGCTGTGATGATGAAATGAGGTCATTTCACTTTTTTTCTGACTCCATTACCAGCACTGTAGTCCAAGCCTTTGTCGTCTCTTGCCTAGAATTCTGGTCTTCACACTTGCTCTCTTGCATTCAGAGAGTCCACTATCTACACAGTAGCCAGAGTGATCTTAGATCATATCGCTTCCCTGCTCTAAACCCTACAATTGATTTTCATTGCAATTAATATAAAATCTATACTCTTGGATATGATCCACCCCTGCCTTCCCTGACTTTGCATCCAGCCATCTTCCCCCTTCTTTCTTTGCACCAGCCACCTTGGCCTTATTTCTGCTTCTAAAACTTGCTTCTGACCAAGAAACTTTGCACCTACTCTTCCATCTGTCTGGAATGCTCTTAAGAGCTTGGCTGGAATCTCACCTTCCTGAAGAGCCTTACTCCGGCTCCCCATCTAAATGAGTCCCTCTTCCTAGTCACTCGCTTTGTTTTATTAAGTACATTTTTCACTTCTGAAGTTGCCTGCTTATTTTTTCATTTTCTTGTTGTGTGTTCCCACTATGAGGTAAGCTCCACGGGACTGACTGTTTTGTTCTCATCTGTATCCCCAGCACCTGGCACAAAGCAGGGACACGATAAACACTTATTATTTTTATTCTTGTTAATGAACAAGAATATTCATGCTTCTTTGAATTCCTGAAGTCAAGGACAGTATCTTTTCATCTCTTCCTCCTGCTTAACTTGGTAGGCACTCAATACTGTTTTATTGCCAAATGAGTTAAATGAGCTGATGATATATATATGAATAGTACCTGAAACAGAGTAAACATGCAAAGAATGCTGGCTTTTTGTTCTCTCTCAGTGAATGAATTCTAGCAATTCTTTAGACCACAAGCGGTGGTCTGGCTTTGCCTTCTGTAAACTCCTGTCAGTGTTTCAGTTTCCAAATCACCTAATTGTTTTTAGATTGATCATCTGGTTCTTCTTCCCCATTCTTGTTGGGTGGGAAGAGAGGAGGAGATAGGGCTGGGTCCCCTCTCAGGAAGAAAGAAGCAAAAATAGCCATCCTGTAGTTGTTCTAGCCTGAAAAATGGTGACAATTTCAGGAACTCAGGGCAGGGCTAATGCCAAAAAAGAGGAAGGTCAGGAAACCTCAGCTGGAATCAGGATAACCTCTGCCAGGAACACTGGCCAGCTCCCTCCAGCCTGGCTCAATCCGTATTCTCAAGTTGCTGTTACTTGCCTTCCTGAAGCCAGACTCTGGGTGGTGCTCAAAGGAAGCACGGGTGCAGGCTGCCCGGGTCCTGGAGTCATTAGAAAGGAAGTACATCCTGTCCCTCGGACTCCTGGGAAACTCCTAGGCTGGCTGGATTCCCAGTAGGTTTGGCTGGAAATCTTGGATCCTGGGAACCTCGAGAGGAAAGCAGCTGGAGTCTAACTGGTGGATCCCCAGGGTGAGGAATTCTGCTCTGCCTAGTCTGTTCCTGGAGCTGTCTCTGATTAGCTCCAAAAGTTTGCTTGACCTCTTTGTCACCCAGAGCTGGGCCGAGTCTCAGGGAGACCGATGAGGTGACCAGCACCTGGTTCTGGGAGTCTGTGCTCCTAGACCTGGTAACTGATACCATGAAGAACAGCAGGAATGTCTTTTTTGTCGTTGCCTAAGGCTCAGTTTCTGTCAGAGTCTTGGGCTCAGGAGAGAATGACTGGATGGTCAGTGTTAGTCTTCCTGTCACCTCCCAGCTGCAGACTCTCCTCTACTGACTCCTGTCTTCTCTCCCATGTCCTGCTCACAGCGCTGAGAGTATGAGGCTCTGGCCTCCACTGGCCACTCACTCGTGACCCTTCCACCACGGCGGAGCCTTCCAAGCCAACCTCCTGCCGTGTGGTGATCTACTTACAGCGGGAGATGTCAGGAGATACCTGTCTGTGCCCAGCCTCGGGGGCCAAGCCCAAGCTCAGCGGCTTCAAGGGAGGGGGCCTGGGCAACAAATACGTCCAGCTCAATGTGGGCGGTTCCCTGTACTACACCACCGTGCGGGCACTAACCCGGCACGACACCATGCTCAAGGCCATGTTCAGTGGGCGCATGGAGGTGCTGACCGACAAAGAAGGTGAGGCGCAGGGGCTTGTTGGGCAGTGTGGGGGTGGGAGTTGGGAGGAAGTGACTTCAGAGCACGGCCTAAACCTGGCAGATCTGGAATCTAGATTCATTTTTCTTCTTCATCTAGTACAGGACTCCTTCACCTGGAGTTCTTATGCAGCTTCAGAATTCTCTGAAACTGTACATGGAATGTTGTGTGTATACATATTTTTCAGGGAGAAGAGCTCTACTTTTAAAATGTTCGCATAGGACTAGATTCTCTTAAGAACCATCACCAGAGTGCCTGAGCAGTGGGCAGAAAGCAGGCAGGGCTGAGTGATTTCTGTGTTGCCAGGAGGTGGGCCTGGATCCTCTTGGTTTCAGGGAGGAAGGGTGAAGAGCAGCCATGAACCTCAGAGCCAGAGATTGTGTGCCCACTCCTGTTACCCTGTGCTGTGGGCTCTGTGTTCCTTATCACCTGCCAACAGGCTCATCAGGTGGTTTTTGCCTGCTGTCTGCCCTGAGGTACTTGGAGACAAACAGTAATCTTCGGGGGCCTGTCTGAATCCCTAGGCTGGATCCTCATAGACCGATGTGGAAAGCACTTTGGCACCATTCTGAATTACCTCCGAGATGACACCATCACCCTCCCTCAAAACCGGCAAGAGATCAAGGAATTGATGGCTGAAGCGAAATATTACCTCATTCAGGGCCTGGTGAACATGTGCCAGTCTGCCCTGCAGGTATGGAGGCAGAGGCAGGGCAGGTTGCTGAGGTCAGGGTTGGCTCCCTCCTTCAGGGACGTAGGGTGCAGTTCCTGGAAGGCCACGTGGCAGGTATGAGATGAATCCAAACCTAGTGAGACACACCGTGTTGCCCAGGCCAAAGCAAGCTGGCAAAGTGAGTGAAAGTCGCTCAGTTGTGTCTGACTCTTCGCGACCCCAGGGACTATACAGTCCGTGGAATTCTCCAGATCAGAATACTGCAGTGGGTAGCCTTTCCCTTCTCCAGGCGATCTTCCCAACTCAGGGGTCAAACCGAGTCTCCCACATTGCAGGCGGATTCTTTACCAGCTCAGCCATAAGGGAAGCCTCAGCAAGCTGGCAGCCAGTCAGTTTACAAGGTGACAGACTCAGGTGAAGTGACTAGACCCTGCTTCTAGTTTATATGCCTAGGTATCTGGACTTTAGGTTTCTGGAAGTAGGGGTCTGTTTGCCAGTTGGCAGTTTCTTCTGCTAGGGGCCTCTCCTGTCTCTATCTGATGCCTCAAAAAGCAGGGGGTGGCCATGGCAGAGGGGCTCTGACAGCTCCTGGGAAAAGCCTGGCAAACAGGTCTGGAAAAAAGAAAAGATTCTTTGCTGTGTGTCACCCAGGACAAGAAGGACTCCTACCAGCCTGTGTGCAACATCCCCATCATCACCTCCCTGAAGGAAGAGGAAAGGCTCATCGAATCCTCCACCAAGGTAGTGGGACCTCCAAGGGGTCGCCAAGGGCAGCAGACTGGGGGTGCCAGGTCCCCGGCCCTCACGCTCTCTCCCCTCACAGCCCGTTGTGAAGCTGCTGTACAACAGGAGCAACAACAAATATTCCTATACCAGGTAGGGGGGCACCCTGGCGAGGGTGGGGAATGGTGCCCAGGGAAGGGCTGAGCGGACAAATCGGGCAGCAGACTCCAGGAAAGCTACCTGAATGCTGGCACAGTTGGCATGAGTGGGTCTTGGGAGGAGAACAGAGCAGAAGGGGAATCAGAGCCGAGGGATTTGGAACTCAGTGCAAGGCCCTGGCTGGGACGGAGACCAAGACTGAACATGAACATGTAACTAAACGTGTGTCATGTCAGGCAGCGGGCCAGGGGTTTTCCCCGCATTCTCTTACAGGGCTGGAACTCCTCCTGAGACAGCCTTTGTTCTTTGCATCCGGGCCAGTGGCCCCCTCGTCCCTCAGCGTCCTCTCAACAGGCCATAGCTAGGAACAGGCAGGAGGATGCAGGCCCTTAGTGATTCTCCATGGCAGACATATTGCCAGGGTCACCCCTGCAGCAAGAGAAGGGGTCCTCCTGTTGAGGTGGCAGTCAGCCTCCTTCCAAGGGCCTGCTGAGAGGAGGCCCTCCCTCAGCTCTCTCTGCTCTAACTTAAGTCCAACTCACCTCCTTCCCCTCAGAGGCCCCAGATTCACAGGGGACCCCATGACCCTTTCTCTCTGACCCTCTGGCGTCCTAACTTTTCCTCATTTTGTGAGCACAACGGGGGAGGGGAGGGCAGGGAAGAGCCCAGCCCGCACCACCCCTGTGCTGGGACCTCACTCCCAGGCCGCTGTGCGCTCACCCATTTTTCAGCAACTCCGATGACCACCTACTGAAAAACATCGAGCTGTTCGACAAGCTCTCCCTGCGCTTCAACGGTCGCGTGCTCTTCATCAAGGACGTCATCGGCGATGAGATCTGCTGCTGGTCCTTCTACGGACAGGGTCGGAAGCTGGCAGAGGTATGCTGCACCTCCATCGTGTACGCCACCGAGAAGAAGCAGACCAAGGTACGGGGCTTCCACCTGCCTGTGTGCGGCTGAACCTTTCACCACTGGGCGTACGTTTTGCTGTGTTTCCCACACTCACCGCAGTGGTATTGGTCAAGGACAAAAGCCAATGCAGGGAGTTTAGGGAGTGGCACAGAATTCTGCTCTGGTCAGCTGAGAGGCAGGGCTGTTAACCAGCGGGGGTAATTGGAGTTGGTCCAATTCAGATCTGAATTCTGGTCCCAAAGTCAGTTTTCTGACTTTGGATAAGACATTTAAACCATCTGGGCCTCAGTTTCCTCATTTGAAGACCTGAGAATGAAAGCATGAATATAACAGAACTGTTATGAAAATGATGCAGTTCTTAGGAGAAGCAGTGCAGGGCAGTAGAAATAGCTGTTCAGACCTCTAGCCCTTGCTGGTTGGGCATTCCTGGTCAGCCAGCTTTGCCTCTGCAGTGACAACACATTGCCAGGCACAAGTAAGGGATCTGACAGGAGACAACAAACTCTATTTTTATAACCTGTAAAATGGAGACTAGGGCTATTGGAAAATTTAATTCTCTCTCTCTCTCTCCCTATATATATATATACACACACACACATATATATATAAAGACCTTGGGGCTTCCCAGATGGCGCCAGTGGCAATGCAGGAGACACAAGACGAAAGTCTGATCGCTGGGTTGGGAAGACCCCTTGGAGAAGGAAATGGCAACCCACTCCAATATTCTTGCCTAGAGAATCCCATGGACAGAGGAGCCTGGCGGCCACAGTCCACGGAGTCACAGAGAGTCGGACACGACTAGTACACATGCACAACAAACTCCGCTAACTCTCCCCAGGCCACCAGCAGACGGTCCCTCCCTGGAGAACAGCCGCCTCCCAGGGTGTTTAGGAGACACAGTGTGTATAGGAGACAAACTCCGCTAACTCTCCCCAGGCTGCCAGCAGACGGTCCCTCCCTGGAGAACAGCCGCCTTCCAGTATTTAGGAGATGACAGAGCTTTGCTAGGGTGGAAGGGCGGCTTGTCTAGGGGAGAGCTATGTGTGTGTGCAGGACTCAAAGCAAGTAGGCTTTTTTATTTTCTGTGTGCCCGGCTCTCTGCTCAACATTTTACAGTCTTCATGTAACATTCACGCCAGTCTCTGAGGTCAGTGTCAACATTTGGGAACTCAGGCACCAGAGTTAAGTCTTAGACCTCACAGTTAGTGAGTTGAAGGGCTATGTTTGTGCCTAGGCCTGACCACAGAGCCAGGGCTCTGACCCCTGCACATACTCGTCCACTGGTCTAGGATTGGGCAGGGCAGGGTACTAGTCTTCTGCATCTTTATGTCCATAGAATACATCTCCTCATGCCTCCAGAGGAAGACCTCTGCCTGCCCTTGCAAGACAAATTCATGTCTCTTGAAAGTTCTGGAGGCTTCATGGAGTTAGCAGGGCCAAGGGCCCTGACATGCTGTGCCCTCACTGTGATGAAACCTCATGCTGTTCTCTTGTTCCAGGTGGAATTCCCAGAGGCTCGAATCTATGAGGAGACACTCAACGTTTTACTCTATGAGACCCCCCGAGTCCCTGACAACTCCCTCTTGGAGGCTACAAGCCGGAACCGCAGCCAGGCTTCCCCCAGTGAAGACGAGGAAACCTTGGAACTGCGGGACCGTGTCCGCCGCATCCATGTCAAGCGCTACAGCACTTACGATGACCGGCAGCTCGGCCACCAGTCCTCCCATCGCGACTGACGAGACCCTCCTGGAGTCAGGGCACGGGACGCCCCATTGCCCCTCTTGTGGAACCCCACCCCTTGGCCACCCCACTCTGCTGCTGGCTGGGTCTCTGCTCCAGCACCCAGAGGCACGACAGGACCTGCCTGGGAGGTCAGAGGGCCTGAGCAGGGGAGGGCTCATGTTTCTCTGCCCAGCTCCCTAAGCACTTCAGGACTGGCCCCCTTGCTCAGCCTCTCCCTTTCTGCCCCTGGGCTGAATGGACTGACCTGTCCACCTCCCACTAGGCGCATTCCCCTCTGCCCTTGGCGGAGCGCACCTTTGCTCTGCTGAAGGCTACTTTAGGCCTCAGGGGAGGCCCACAGGGAAACGGGTCACTCTTTGAGGAAGGTGGCTTCTGGTGCTGTGGAGGCCCAGTTTCTTACGGGAGGTGGGGCTCCTTTTTTCCTAAGCACAGGCTTGATGAGTTTAGTTTTTAACAAATAATCTAGGAAATAACTAGTTTTTAGTTGAATAATGAGGGGACTGGGTATTTCTGCTACCCCTCCAGGGTTCCAAGATCCGTGGTAAAGCAGAACCCTTGGCCCTTTTGATACCTTTGGGATCTGTTTCTTTAAAGCACTTTGTACTTTTGTTCAGGAGATTTGTAATCTGCCCTGATCCAAGTCATCTTCTGATCTAATCCCCTTTTCCCTGTAGAGTCAATCTAAGGGAGGGGAAAGAAGCAATAAACTGACCAGCTCTTGCTTTGCCATAGTGGCCAAGCAGCCAACCCAGAGAGCACTGACAGGGTGAGGATGTGTAGTTAGGATCTGTGGTCCTAGTAACACCCGTATAAGGAAGGATAGTTTACCCCTGCATCTGAAAGAGACATACGCACTGACTCTTAGGGTCTTACATGACTGTTCTCTTTGATTCTCTCACCCCGGGCAAGCTGTCTTCACTGTAAGCCAAGAGGGCCATTGTGGTGGGGGGTAGGGGGTGGGGCAGGAGCTGCAGCAGGAAGGCTGGAGCCTGTAGGCCCCACACCCATCCGCCCATCATCCGAGGACAGCAAACAGAGCCCTGTGTTCCTGGGGGCCCCACTGAGGTGGTTATGCTTGGCCATCCATCTCCCTGCCCCCCCCATCCATGCTGTTGGTTTTGTATCCTAGCTGGGGATGGTGGTTCTGCCCAGTGGTGAGTCCCTGAACACAGGAGGATGTGTGTAGCCTAAGAGCCTTGAAAGGGTTCTTCGTATCTTCTTGTTGGGTAAACTTGGCTCTAGAGATGCCGCACCCTTGGGTAAGGGTGCAAGTTCCTCTTCAGGACTCTGGTTTTTCATTCCCTTCTGTTTGGCTTGGCCCTCAGGCAGCTGCTTATCTGAATTCTTTTCTAAAGGAATGTCACCAGGAGGGAGCTGTTCAGCCAACCTAACAAACCAGCATCGCACTCAGCAGTACCCACTCAGTCAGGAAGGAACATAGCTGATTAAGTTCATGTCTCCTGACTACTCTGACTATAGCTAAGTGGCTACTTAGAGTTGACCCCATGAGCCTATGGGCAAATGCCATGCCGGGGTTAGTAGACACAAAGACCTGTGCTAGGGCAGGAGAAAGGTGACTCTAATCAGGCATTTTACGCTTGTCATATTCTTGAATGTATAAAGACTTTCGGGTGAGGCATCTTGATGGTCAGCTATGAACAGTTCTTCAAACCTTCACTGGAGTAACAAGATGAAGACAAATCCATTTCTTTGGCCAGATTCCAACTCTGAGTTTCCCACAGCGACTGGAATGCTTCTGCTTGAGGCCACCAGTCTGTTTCCTCAGCTGCCTCCCAAAGCCCTTTTATACTCAAAAGTCCCAACTCCCCACTGAGGTATTTTAATGCTTGTCCCTTAACCTCCCCAGTCCCTGGGGCTCTCTTCACTGCTGGGACTTTAAGATCCTCAGCTGTCTTGAGTAGTGAGCAGTCTTTTCTCCCTGAGACAGCACAATAGTCTGGGACTCTGGGCACTTATCTCCTCCAGTTGAAAATCTCTCTTTGGTTTTCAAATACTAATATTGAACTCACTGAAGTAATCTTAGCTTTTAAAATCAGACTGTGTTGTAAGGGTTTGGGGAATTTCGAGTTTCCCAGCCCCATTCAGAAAACAGCTCTTGGCTGTGTGAATTTTTCAATTCTGAGCAGCCCTGGGGAGTGTACACAAAAAGTGTGGATGAAGGTTAAACCCTGTCAGTTTCTAAGAAAACTGGAAGCCTGCTGTTAACCACATGGACCAGTATTATTAGGTTCTGATCTATTACCTGACCAGGGTCTGCTGAAGGATGAAGGACTTACCTGACAGGTCCTGGCATGAAAGAACTTCTTTATCATGTAACTACAATTCTCTGTTGCTCAGCATAGGTGATGGAAACAAACACTAATTTCTAATAAAACTGTTACACTGCAGTGGTTCAGAGCCGTGCTTACAGGGAGTAGAGCTTGGTCACTCACTGCTATGATGTAATTCGTGTGTTTCTGTTTACCACCTGACCTTACATTCTCACTGGGGCCTATGCCCCATTGTACTCAGTCGCCCTGCAACCCAGGCTCCCTGGTGGAGGATTAGTGAAAGTGAAAGTCGATCAGTCATGTCTGACTTTTGCAACCCCATGGACTATACAGTCCATAGAATTCTCCAGGCCAGAAAACTGGAGTGGGTAGCCTTTCCCTTCTCCAGGGGATCTTCCCAACCCAGGTCTCCCGTATAGCAGGTGGATTCTTTACCAGCTGAACCACAAGGGAAGCCCAAGAATACTGGAGTGGGTAGCCTACCCCTTCTCCAGCAGATCTTCCTGACCCAGGAATCGAACCAGGGTCTCCTGCATTGTAGGAAGATTCTTTGCCAGCTGGGCTAAGGTGGAGGATTAAGGACAACACTATAAAGAGCTGGAACTGAAATTTAATATTAACTCAAGAAAATGACCTCTTTAACAATCACTATGGTAGTCAGGGAGCAAGCAAGAATCCTAAGAATCAGGGCAAAAATGCAGCACATTTTTATCTCTGGCTCTTGGAGATCTTCGAGAAACTCAGAAAGTAGCCTGGCTTAGTCTCTGTCCATACCTAACACTCCTTGGCTGAGTTTCTGCATTTCTGAACTAGAGGCTTGACAGACTCCTGCCCGTGGCTGGCAGGCCCACTGCTCCAGGAAACCCAACAGGCTTGCCTCACTCCTTTGACCTTGCTGCCGGCCTCCAGCTCTGCACTTGGCAGAGGGTAAAGAAAACAAGAGTCCAGTTCAGCCTCCGCCTCACTGGCTGAGTGACCTGGGAGACATCAGCCAAACCCCTACCTCACGATGGAGACGGACACGCTAGCTGAAGGGGCAGCTTCCTGGAAGGGCAGTTAAGGACAGTAACCAAGGGCCCCCGCCGGGTCAAAAAGGGAGCCTGAGACCCTGGGGGCAGAAATGGCGAGGGTGGTTTATTGACCAAACCTCACATTCTAAATAAACAACTTGTGTGACAGGCTAGGAAACTCCTCCATGCCTATGGCAGCTGAACACAGAGTTTCTGATGGAAAGGTTTACTGGAACACAGCATAGGCAGCACTTACGGGGAAGGCCAGCCTTGGAGGAGTCCCACATGGGTCTTCTGGAGAAGAGTTATACTCCACCCGCCAAAGTAAGAACCCCGGAATCAAATGGCACAAATGATTAAGAGACCCACTGTGGCTGTGACAGAGTTCTGCAGCAACTCTCATGGGATGTGAGCGGTTGTTCGGGGCGGAGCCTGGGTGCTCAGGGCCTCTGCTGGCCTACCAGTGAAGGCCTGAGGGCGGTGTCTTCTCATCTTTATTGCTTTCCAGGGAGAAGGGAGGGATCCGGACATCAAAGTGGGAACCATCAGGCCTCTCGAAGCGGAAAGTGCCCCTGGGAGTCAGAGAGAAACTGGTTTAGAGGTCTGGAGAGCCCTCAGCACCAAAACTGAGGCAGGATAAAGCACGCCTGGGCTCTTCTGCCTGGCTCATGCCAGGATAACACTGGTCCAGGCACCCAAGAGCCCATCCTGGCCCTTCATGAAAAAAAGAAATGAAGTTGTCCTGAATTTAGCCCTTCAATGCACCCTGCATAAGCCACCAAACTATGCTTTTAGGCTACAGAGTGAAACACCAAGGGAAAAAACCAACTCATCCGCAGCTCTGCAGCAAAAAGTCACCAGACCGATTTGACCTAAGTCCTCATCCCACAGGGGCCTTCCCAGATAGCACAGTGGTAAAGAATCCACCTGCCAATGCAGGAGATGCAAGAGATGCAGTTCGATCCCTGGCTGGGGAAGATCCCCTGGAGAAAGAAATCTCCAGTATTCTTGCCTGGAAAATTCCATACACAGAGGAGCCTGTCAGGCTATAGTCCATGGAATTGCAGTCAGACATGACTGAGCAACTGAGCGCGCGCACGCACACACGCACGCACACACACACACACTCATTCCACAAAATCACAGAGAACTGGGAAAGTCATAAATCAGGCAAGACTAACAACAATGAACAGCAGATACAGCTCCACCTCAGGACTTCACTGGGTCCAGAGTGAACTGCATGCTCTGAGCTCTCAATTTTCTGACCCGCAGTGTCCGTGGACCTAAGCTGCCCCCACACCCACTTACTTACCACATGTGCCCACTGGAGGCCTGCAGGGAGACGTGGCTGCTGTATTGGAAGGCGGGCTGCTCCTTGGATAACACTGGTTCCTGTGAGGGTTCAGGCAAAATAGGTCAGACCAGACAAGCTCCCTGTCCCCTAGGGCCACATGCTGACCATCACCGAGTCAGGACCAGATGCCCTCTCAAGCCTCCCACCATAACGGCCAGCCAGCACCTCCTCTCACAGCACCACCATTGACCTGGGCCTTTCACTCTGACCCTGGGAAAGATAATCTCAGACTGAACATCTGAGGTCTCCAGGCAAAGATGCCAAGCCCAGGATCTTCTCTGCAAATATCCCTTTCAGCGTCCATTTTCTAAGTGCCTTATGATCAGCAAACTTCTGCTAACTTAAGTCCTGGTAATCATAAATAGATGTCATTCTAAAAAAACTGACATTCTGGTTAAATAACCTGGCCAAAGTTATGCAGCAAATAAACAACACAGTGGGCATCTGAAAACAGATGAGCTCCTAAGCCCTGTTCTTTCTATCCCATGCTGCCTCCCCAAGTTCCTGCCAATGTGTGTAAATGCTTACTGAATGCGGCCCCTTCTCTTGACTTTATTTCTCAGGAGATTGGGTGGGGTAGCGCCAGAACTGCAAAATCAGATCTCTTCAAGGGCCAGTAGAGGATGTACGTGTGTAAAGAGGCAGAGGAAGGACAACTGGGAGTGGTGGAGGGTGTGTGCCACACCCAAGGGCTTCCCAATTCAGATTTTTAAAAAGGGCGGCCACCAATGTTACTTACTTGGCTCTAAAACCAGGACCTGCTGCTACGAGATATAAGGACCATGGGCTAGTTAAATAACAGTCTCAGTGTCATCATCTGTGAAATGGGTTCTAAGACACCTCCCTCACAGTGAGGTTTCTCACTCTGAACAGTCCTGTGCTTTCACACACTGAACCTCTGTCCCTAACCACAGAGGAGGAGGCCATGCACTAAGCTCCCAGGCCCGCTGGGTAGGACCAGAAACCAAGATTATCAGCCCAAAGATGCTCACCCTGCCCACCACCCCTCGGCCTCGCACTGTCTCCAAGGTGCCGGATAGACTGAATATCCTCCAGTGTCGCTCTCGGAGCTGAACCACGTCATTGTCAAGGTTCTCCAAGCGGATGCAGTAGCGCCACTGTGGGGGTAGGGGAGAGACTTCACATCTGAGAAGGAACAGAACTTGGGCTAGCCCCCTGGGAATTCTAAGAGCGCAAAGGGCAACAAAGGCGGACACCTGCACTGCACGGGTCTCATCTCCCACCCGGAGGTAAAGCCCCCACCTCCCAACCTGCCCCCACAGGCATGGCTCCTGAGCTCCCCTCCTCCCGAGATTAGACACTCACCCAGTAGACGTGGGAATTCTGGGCTTCCTGGGGAAAAACAAAACACAAAGAATTTCAGTCCCCGAGGGTAGAAAACGTCTATTCCAATCAACATCTCTCCAGTGGAGCAGACGTATTCCAGGACAGAAGGAAGGTACCAAGGCTCGACACCTACCCTCATGCCCATGTAGAAGGGGATGACGGTGACACGGATATTCTCAGTTGTTTCCCGGTGGACATCGGAGAGCTCCAGCCAGGGGTGATTCTTCTCTTGCCAGGCCCGTAGTGTCTCCCGAGCCACAAAAGGGGGTGCTGGGGCAAGAAATGACTGGTTAGACCAGGCCAGTAGCCAACCGCTCCTTTTATAAAACCCTTCCCAGTGATGGCCAAGGTAAATAGATACATGAGCAAAAGCAGCACAGGCTGGAAGAAGGCACAGAGCTGCCTACCAAGAATAAGCCCCAAGGAGGAATATGATGTCAGGGGAAGAGAAATGGCCTGGGAGTTAGGAGCCCTGGCTCTCAGATCTCACTCTGTCACTACCTAGCAACCTTGAGTCGCTCTCATCATTCCTGAGCCTGTTTCCCTATCTGTGAGGAGGAGATAAAGGCCAGCACCCTGACAGGTCTAAAGGGAGGTTAAATAAAGTTGTAAAAACAGAGCTTTGAAACTGCTTCTGTGACACTGTCTTTGAAGAAAGGGCCCTCCCATTCCAGCTTCCCTTTATGAGAGAGGGTACCTTTTGTCTGGTCATACAGAAGAAATCTTTCAAAGAGCTCATGCTGGATGGGAACCTGATCAGTGGAGGTGTAGGGGAGGATGTCTTCGTGGCTGACATAATCCAGGCCTGGCAGAGAAACAGAGACAGAGACAGAAAACTCACGGAGGAACAGGGAAGAGTGGGACTGAAAAGAAACTCAATTTCTGGGTCGTGTCCAGGATGGGACGACCCTGGCATCACTGCTCTCAGCATCTACACGCCCTCCCAGCAGATTCAAGGACAGCAAAAAAGCACTGGAATTCTCTCCCTGAGACACACCAGACCCCTCACCGATGGGCACCACTCAGACACTCATAACTCACCTGGGATGGCATAGAGGGCCCGGCTGTCATCGTGATTAGCCAAGAAAGTCACAGCTTCTGTCTGAGATCTCTGAGACTAAGGCAAGAAGCAAGTCAGAGGTTATCTCAGTCACTATCCAGTCCTGAGGACTTGGGGCCCAGTGCGGTGTGATCTGTTGGATCCCTCTCCTTCTCTTAGTCCCCATCAGGGTCCAGGCCTTTCCCATGGAGAGGAACCCCAGGCACAGCCACCTTGCTTACTTACTATATGTGGACAGTCTCGGGCGTCAATCAGCACCTGATAGTAAGTGTGAGTTTTGCCTTTTACCTCCTTCGAGCCATGGCCGGCAGGGTTCTCTGCTCTATGGGGCAGGAGGAAAAGCCCAAGATCAACCTGAGAAATGGAAGCGGGGCCTGCCCCAGCTCCCTACCACCCCCTCACCTCAACAGACCAGTGCCTGAACTGAAGGGGCTTAGCAGCAGCTGGGCAGATGTTCAGCACACCTTGGCCCAGGGCTCCCCAGTCGGGAGCAAGCAACAGTGTGTGGTGAAGAGTCATTGTTTATCTTACTCTCTGGATGGCCCTTAAAAAAGGGCCAAGCTGAGAAAATCAAACTGCTGCTTCAGTCCCTTGGAGCCCAGAGCACCCCACTCTTCTCACATCCCAGGGGCTCTCTGTGATCACTTAACGGAGCTGGGCCTTTCTTTTTTTAATGTACTTTAGTGATGGTGAGAGATGAGGAGAAAGATTCTAACTGAACATCAAGAAATCAAGAAGCCTAGTTCCCCAAATGACCTCTGGGGTACTTATAATGCAAACTAAGAATGCCTGGGGTGAGCATCCTGGGAAGGTCCGAAGGGACCCTTTGGCTTAAGACTCAACACTCAGTGCTTTTGTCTCCATGGACATCAGTGTCAAGGGAGTGTTCTGGGACTGTTCCTAAGGCCCAGAAGGATGCTGTCTTCACCGCTGGGACTCCAATTACGTATGTCTACCATGGGTCGGGCCTCCTCCAGAGGATACTGCAAAGCACAATGAGAAGGAAACTTACTTTTCTGGGGCGGCAGAAGCCACATCCCGGTCATAGAGTCTGGCCTGCCAGGGAAACAGGACAACACCTCGGTAGCCAAAAACACTGTGAAGGAAAAGCTAGGAGAAAAGAGAGGCTTCGGTGAGTCTGCAGTCTAGCGGGGGCATCCAGGTGGGGCCCAGACCACTAAGTGGCACAGGTGGTGGCAATTCCAGCACAAGGTCTTGCTATTCTTTCCCTTGGACTCAGATCCACCCAGACCAACTGTGGAACACGCTTACTGTCCCTTTACTTGGTTGACTTCTCAGCCGTCAGGCCATAGCTGAGGCCTTGAGGAAGCCTTCCCTTCCCTCCCTTCCACTTAGCACAGTGTACAGCCATGAACCATGTGCATACTGTAATTCTTTTCTTAGACTGTCAACTCCATGAAGGAACTGCTTTCTGATTTCATACCAACGCATAAAGCCCAGTCTACTGTAGGCATATAGGGGGGAAAAACTGAATAAACAAAAAGTCCTCCTTATCTAAAAGAGGCCTAAATCTATCTCAGTAGATCTGGCATAAAGCTGACTCAGAAAAAGAGCCGCACACCCAGAGATTAATTCACTGCACATCAAATAAGCAGGTGTGGTTTTCTGAAAGCTCTCTCCACTGGCTTCCCACCAACCACTATGTTAGATGACTCTTTAGCAATAGGACTCTCTCCTCGATATAATTCAAACCATCTCTGTCCACACTAACTTGGAAACAAAACTCAATGACACATGAAGTGCATTCAAATCTAGGAAAACAGGGGAAAAAAAATCTTAAAACAACAACAACAAAACTTTTGATTCTGGTCTGGCACCAAACACCAGGCAGAAAATCATGATGTTCAGGCCTGTGGCTAAATTTTACCCTTTCAGAAGCAGAGCACACTGTGAAAACGAAAGACGACGCCACCCAGCACTCACCTGTCCAGTCTCATATTTTCCATTCTGTTTTGGCACCTCGAACACACCAACTGTCTCCAAAACTTTACCCTCTGGTCGGTTTCTGATTAGGAAGGAAAAAGAACAAGCAACTGAAAAGCTAATAAGTGAAGGGTACTAATCTATCAGAAAAAGCTACTAGGATACTAGGTGGGCCAGGGCTATGACAGCAGAGAAGGGTTGCAGCAGTGGGGCCAGCTGAAGCAGGGAAGGGTCCTGCCAAGCCACCCCTCCACAGAGATTCTGCTGCTGCTCCTCCTGAGGACCAGCCGCTGATGCCTCCTTGGTTTCCACGAGATCTGACAGCTCCCAGATCATTTTCGTCTCTCTTGACTCTTAGCATTCCTCGTATCAGGCCCTCAGATCCTGCTGCATCGTATCCCTTGCCTCCATTTCTTCCCTGACCCCCTGACCTCCCACAGCAGTGACTGCCTTTCCCACCTTGCATTTCAGTTATTTGTGTCACTGTCTTATCTCCATTAGAGACTGTAAGTTCCCCCGGAGCAATGCCTGTGTCTGATTAGCCTGTGCTCCCTCTCAGAGCCTAGGGTATAAGGGGTGCTCAAAAGAAAATTTCTTTTGTGTCATCATGCCATGTCCAGCTCCACCTCTAAACTGCAGTTCTCATCCTGCCATTGCACCAGTGTTATTCTCTCAATCTAGTTTTTGTTCAGATTTACATCAATTTTCAGAGGGGTCTTAAATTGCAAATAGCTATCATCTCTCCCCCATGTCCCTGTCTCATCTCAGCCACTAAAAGGTCAGCTCTTACAGTGACTTCTGGACTGGACTGCTTTTTCTGGGGACCCTTCAAAGTACCGTTTTCTTACTTTTGTGGAGAGATGAACTCCATGTCTCCTTCCACTTGGTTCACCTGCCTCAATTTGATCTCCCTGGTCCCATACCTAGGCGCATTGTTCACACCATCCCCGTGGCCTCAAACCCCCTTCCTCAAGTCACATAAAGAGAAAATGTGCCCCCAAGGTCACACTGAAGCCTGGGACCCATGCAGAGCGCAGACTCGGGTCCTGTTTCTCACTTCCAGCATCTTTCTGAGGGAGGCCTTGACCCTCAGCCACGGGCTGGGGGTTCAAATTAAAGGCCCTAGCACTTAACTGGAGGACTTCCCACTAACAGCGGCGCTCGGATGTCCGCTTTCGAGGAAGCAGGCTTTGCTCTGAGAGGGTTACTAGCTTCCCCTCAGAGCCAGCCCGGCACAATCCAGGACTCCGGGCCGCGCTCCCTTCCTCGCTCCCGGCACGCGTCCCAGGAGGCGCAGGTCGGCTCTCAGCCGGAACCCTCCCCCGGGTCGAACTCCTATCACCCTCTGCCGCTGGGCCCTCTGGCCTGGGACACGCTCCCTAGGCTCCGGGCCAGACCCCGCGCTCCGTCCCTCACCGGGACGAGAGGTGCCTCCGCGTCGTCGTGGCCGCCACGGGTGGGAAGGCCCCAGCTCCACCCGCCGCACAGAGCGGCCTCGGCCCCCGGGCCCCAGTCAGCGACCGGGACCACCAACGACTGCCCATGGTCAGGGCCCGCCGGCCCACACAGCCCGCCATGTCCCGCCCGAGCGCCGCTGGGCTGCTGACACACCGCCCGACCCGCGGCCGGGCGGCGTTCCGCCCCCGCCCCACACTGCCCCGCGCCGTTGCCCCGCCCCCTTGGCTCTCTGCCCCGCCCCGCGAGCTTCGCGCTTCTTCCGGCGCAGGCGGACGGAAGTCTCGGTTCTGGGTCACCTGACCGTCAAGTCGGCTAGTCATGGCGTCTTGCTTGTTAGCTGGCGAGCGATTTGTACGCGCTCTGGCTCCTGGTGGGGAGCTGGAGCCAGAGCAACTGCCCAGGAAGCTGCGGGCAGAGCTTGAGGCCGCGCTAGGGAAGAAGCACAAGGGCGGCAATCGCCCGGCTCGCCTGGTTTCTTTCCGCCTGATCCGGGATCTGCATCAGTACTTGAGAGAAAGGGGTGAGCCCCAGTCTCCGGTTCAGAGTCTCCTCGTTTTTTCCTAGAGATTAGGCTCTCCTGAGGTCTTTTTTTCCTGAGGGTTGTATCTGTTGCTGAACCAAACTCGCGGCTTCTTTCATGACTTCCAGCAAAGCCAATATACTGAGGCAGGGTTGTGGTGAAGAAAAGTACAGTATTTAATACAGGGTGCCAAGCAAGAGAACGAGAAACAAGGCTCAAATCCACTCTAGCTTGGAATTGGAGTTAAGGAATTTTCGCTTAAAGAAGAACAAAGAGGCTGGGAATAATTTCCTAATTGTGGTTTGAGGAATCAAAATGCCTCTGATTTACGATTCTCAGGCCAAGTGGTCCTTGGCTCCGGTGTCTGTTAGCTCACTTTGCCCTGGAGAAGCAACCAGAGTTTTCAGGTTAAGGATATTTATAGCAGTACGTTAAAGATGTTATCAACAATAGTAATTTTAATCATCTGATTCTGGTTCACTAGTATTCTGTTAACACAGGATAGAAGTTAGAGGGGACAGGAAAAGGAATAAAGTTTGGATAGCGAGATTAATCGTAAGGTCATTAAGGAAACTCAGTTTTAAGGGGACTGGGTTTCAAATCCATCACTCTCTTTCTCCCATAGAATGATCATCTGGCCAACCCAAGAGTCACCTCCTAAACCCTGGAGAACCAACCCACTCTCTTCATAATTTCAATGGGAATTTTTTGTGGATGACAAGATTTACTTGTGCAGTTTGTTCTCTTGAGTTTCATATTTACATCTAGGCCCACATGACCCTTGAGGAAGTCCAAATTCTAACTCAATAGCACCGCACAGGTTCAGTTCCTTTCTTTGAAGCCATATTAAAAAAAAAAAACCATAGTGAGCTCTCCGTGTGGGTGAATCTAGATTTCTTTCCATCTTAAAAGCAAGAGTGGTCACATCTGAAAGAATTGGTTGGTTTTTGGTTTTGGATATAGAATAATGGGAAGTTCTGTTGAAAGATCTGGACTGGGAGCGGCATCTGAATTGTAGTCCATGGAGGAGTAGTTTCTCTTCCTTGAGTCTCTGTTCCCGTATATGTAAAGGGGTCCAGTATGACAAACTGGCATGTAAGGTCTTTTGCCAGAATTAACAGGCTGCCCAGAAATGTGAAGGGTAGATTATTCAATTATTAGAACTAAGAAGGATCTTAGAGGTCATCTAGCATAGTGTCCGCTTAAATATTCACTGTCACTAGGCCTTAAACCTATTTAGGGCAAGTTTGTTGTGGCCACAGAAATGACCTAAATTAAGGCAAATATAAATGACCTACGTGTTACTAGCTGTGACATGGGTTGGGTAATTGAGAGCCAACAATTAAAGTCACTATGTAGCACTAGCATATACATAATATAATATATATATTATATAATATATTATTATATTAGTTTCTTCCCAATTGAAAGTGATCCTGGAGATGAACTGATACAAGAGTAGCCATGTTTTATTTTGGCAGAAAGAATCGGCGGGCTGGGGACTTCTTTGGCAGTCTGGTGATTAAGACGCCGTGCTTTCAATGCAGAGGGTGCAGGTTTGAACCCTAGTCGGGAAACTTAAGTTCCCACATAGCTAATGGCACTGCCAAAAAAAAAGAATTGGCGGGCTAGATCCCTCTCTGATCCTTCAACCTCACCTCTATGCATTTTTTCTCAGGTTCCAAGCTATACCTTCATGAGCTCCTAGAAGGCAGTGAAATCTATCTCCCAGAGGTTGTGAAGCCTCCTCGGGTACGTAAGGGATATATTTGCGAGAATGGATGTTGACTCAGTTGGGTTTATTTATTATACTTCCAAATTTATGAGTGAATCTTTGGGCTCAAAATTTGTTCTTTGAATCCTTGAGAGCTGGGGTGGAGGAAACCAGATATTGTCCTCCCAATCTGACAGCTTGGAAAACTGATACCCCTCGAAAAAGAAAATAGTTTCCAAAGCACTGGAGGCAGAACTGGTGCATGGGTCTTCTTAGCAGTACTTTGTTCCCTGAAACTAGTGATTGTGAGATGTTTTCTAGCAAGCTGGAAATATCATTCTTCTTGTTTGATTTTTCTGCCTCAGAACCCAGAGCTAGTTGCTCGTCTGGAAAAGATTAAAATACAGCTGGCCAATGAAGAATATAAGCGGATCACCCGCAATGTCACCTGTCAGGTAAGAGCCCACTCTTCAGTGTGTGGACCCTGTAACCCCTGAATGGGCCCTGCACTGGGAAGAGGCACAGGTGAAAGAAACAACATGGAAACTTGTCTGTATACTCTTAATATTAAGGGACTGAAGAAGCTCAGTGCTGCATACAAGCCAAATACAGTTCCTATCCTGTTTACTGAGACTGTCTGCTCAGATGGTGACTGATTTTTAAAGGTTGTAGAGGTGGAGATGAGCCTGGAGCCATTCTTTTGACAGAGCACCCTACTTTTCTCTGGCATGCACCTGGCCCAGAGGAGGAGAGGGATACATGGGTACTGGAAACATACGTCTATTCTCTGAAGTGCTTGATCCAGAGAAGAATCCAACTGGTCCTGGACAAAATCCAGGGAGAAGACAGACCTAGTGTGTTGGGTAATAAAGAGGGTTGAGCCCAGATTGACAAATGAATACTCTGGGCTGCTTCCATTCTGAAATCCTTTGCTTTTACTTTTTCCAAGGATCCAAGGCATGGCGGAACTCTGAGTGACCTGGGAAGGCAAGGTGAGGTACTAGGGAATCAGGCTGCGAAAGCCTCTCACTGGGATGGGTCAGCTGTGGTCTTCCTTCCCACTCCATTGCTCAGGATTTAAGCCTGAGCTGTTCAGGCTTGCTGTTTGAGGGAAGCCTGGCTGATGGGGGAGGCAGCTGTGAGATAAAAGGGCCTCATGGAGGATGCTGACCTAAAAGTTTCTTGCCTGGGCTCCTCCCCAAAGTGAGGTCAGTGAAGGCTCTGGTCATCACCATCTTCAACTTCATTGTCACGGTGGCGGCTGCCTTCATCTGCACTTATCTTGGAAGCCAGTATATCTTCACAGAAATGACCTCGGTGAGTAGGTTCTGGGCAGGGCAGGGTGCCCCAGTTGGGAGTGTTGGTGGGGTAGGGAGGAGATACGTGAAAATGCCTTGAACAGGTTATGTTTTTATGTGATAAACAATAGGAGCATGTGATCTGTCCAACGGTCATGGAGGTAGATAATAACCTCAAGAGAATCAGGATCTGGTTTTCTTCCCTTCCCCCCAACTTATGGGGTGGGTTGAGGTCCTCTCCATCCTCATTAGGTGCTAGAGGCTTCAGAGCTGGAAGCTAATCTGCATCCTGTAAGCCTGACTCTCTCCCTTCCCAGCGAATACTGGCTGCCTTGATCGTGGCCTCTGTGGTGGGTCTGGCCGAGCTATATGTCATGGTGCGGGCGATGGAAGGCGAGTTGGGAGAACTGTAACTGTGCTTCCTCATCGGAGTCCGGAGACTCCAGGGTCTCAGCCGCCAGTCACTGATTCTCAGTCAGTGATGTGTACTCAGCCGAGCCAAGGCCGCCTGCTCTTCCTGCGGGACAGTCCCATCCTGTCAGTTAACAGAGGGGGCAGTAGAGGAGACTCAGACAACAATAGGAAAGAACTGCTCTGTCCGTACATGTTCCCGAAGCCAGTGCCCATCTGCCTTCTACTCCCCATTCTGGGCATTGCTGGGGCTGGGTTTTTCCTCCACGAATCAAAGAGAATCCAGGCCTTTCCAGAAGTAGACCACACTGCCTTGAACTTGCCTAGGTGCACAAGTCAGTGGTCGTCCTTGCTCCACGTATCTTGATGCAGACCTGTAATTTATATCAGAAGACTCCAAGAAAGCTGAGGGATTTGCTTTCTCCAGTTTGTGCTGGAAGAGGAACTGATCAGAGGACATCAAATAAGAGAAAGCCAGTTGGTACAGGATGGTACAGTTGTACGCAAGGCAACTTTTTGGAATCTTAGTTTCTGCCTTCATCTTCTTCCTTCTGCTGGCCTTGTTCAGAGTTTCTGTGTTTCTGCCTGTCTTCGCTACTCATCAGCCCTTCTTCAACTTGCTACTTTCTGGTCACCCTTTGCTCTGCTTCCAAAAATGAAAACAGTTCAGATAGCAAAGCAGTATGTCTGCTTTTAATTGCAAAACCCCTTGTACTTGTTTATATTTGTAAGGAGAGTATGCCTACTGTGAATTGTCTCAGTTAATGAAGGGAGAGATTCTCTGTAGACTGGTGACTGTTTTCAGATTGAACTATATGTGTAATTTATATGAGAATACACATCACAAAAATATATGGTATATGTACATATTGTTATACATAAGCCTGTTACAGGTTATTTTATGTGGATTATTAAATATATTTGGTTAACTGCAAAAAATAGTATGTAAAATTGTTTCACATGATTGCTTTTGGTCTTCAGAACCATTCCGGAGGTTAGAAAAGGAATCAGTTTTAGGCCCCTTTTCCAGAAGACAAAACTGAGGCTGAGAAAGGTCAAATGACCCTCAGCAGTCCTTTTTCTGTTAAATGGAGCCAAAGACTCCTAGGGTATCTTGAAGTCTCTGTGTAGTGTTACACTTGTAAGAACTTAGATTAGTGGTGTGTTGATGGACTCTCTATAAGACTTTTAGAAATTATGGTGGTGGTATTATTTATCCAATAAATATTTATCAAATCCAGCATATTCTTTTTTTGTTTGTTTTGTTTCTCTTTTTTTTGTTGTTGTTAACTTTGGCCTGCCACACAGCATGTGAGACCTTAGTTCCCTGACCAGGGATTGAACCCGAGCTCTCTACAGTGAAGGTGTAGCATCCTAACCACTGAACCACCAGGGAATTCCCTCCAGGGTGTTCTTATTTCAAATCTTGTGACAACAGAGAAGTCCAAAGACTTCCATCATTGTGAGACTTAATTCAAGTCTGCTTCTTATGGTAGACTATTCCTTTCTGTTTGTTCAGTATGTGAGCTCCTAAGGTCTTTTTTTTTACCCGGGACACACTTCTGTTCTTAGAAATTGTATACTCACTGACTCAATAGACGTTTCCTCTACGGTTTTGCCAGTTTCTTGAGTTACAGCAAGTCAGCCTCTCAGGACAATATTCTCCGTGAGAGAGAAGGAGGGTGTAGGCCCTTCTGTTACACCACAGATCATTTTGTTGAGAAATCAGAATTTTTGTTGTTGACTGGAAGAAATATCAACTTGAGAAAAAATACAGTGGCATTTTACAGTGTTTTTAGCAACTCTGACTCTTTAAGATTGAGTTAAAAAGCTACACTGAATCACTCTTTGCTCCTGATGAGCAGAGCCAAGTCAGATTTTTAGAATTCAAGTAGATATCATCTCTTTTCAAGTGGCTGAGTCTGGAAAGTGGAAAGAACTTTAACCTTCAGACTAGTATCTATGCTATGTGCTTAAAAAATCTATTTGAATTACTTGTTTTGGTCTGTACTCCATTCTCCTCCTTTGGCAATACCTCGGGTATATGGGCAGAGAACAGTAAGAAAAATAAGGGGAAAAAATCTGTAGATTTTATCCTGATATATATAAATCAGTACAGAGAACCAGACAATTTTAAAATGCTACAAAAACTTAGAGAAATTAATTTTCCCAGCCAAGTAGTTCACAAAGACACCAGTATTCCAGAGGATCATCTGACTTGTCTCAAGGCCGCAGAGCTTAGTTAGTGCCGGAACTCTGACCCCTGGCTCTTGACTCTGTGTCACCATTCTTTCCACGTAACGCTATTCGGCCTCTTCTTAAAATAAGAAAATTGGTCGAGTGTAAGTACATATAAAGTACTAACATGGAGTGGGAACTTATTCTTACCATGCACTTAATAGCTGTTAACTGCTTTTTCTCTCCCTGACCTTCATGAGCCTTGAGGTTGAAGTTTTCATTGTGTCTGATGCAGTTTCTAATTCTATGTTTTCTCTCTCACTTCTTTTCCTTCATACTTAAAAGGCTTGAGGGAAGAGTGGCAAATACCGCCTATATTTGTGTAGGGTCTCTATTAAGCTTTGGTACTAGGGAGCCTGACAACACACGTGCCTTCAGACGAGCTTTTGGGGGTCAGGCTGATCATCAGTTTGTCCTTTGGCTTTAGTCAGTCATACAGAACTACCCTCCATTTCCACTCTCATTGAAGGAAACATATTTCATACGCTGACCTAAAGATGTCTGGGCAGTTCTGATGATCTGCATCAAGGATCAGCAAAAAAAAAAAAAAAAGAGGTATTTTTAAAAAATATGTATCTTAAGCATACCAACAACCCTTTTAGAAAGCAACTTGTCTCAGCCATAAAAAAAAGTGAAATAATGCCATTTGTAGCAACATGGATGGACCTAGAGATTATCATACTAAGTGAATTCAGAGAAAGACAAATGTCATACAATAATCACTTATATGTGGAATCTAAAAAAATCATACAAGTGAACTTATTTACAAAATAGAAACAGATTCACAGGCTTAGATAATAAACTTATGGTTATCAAATGGGAAAGGTGCGGGGGAGGGATAAATTAGGTTGAGTTTAATATATACACACTAAAGGAAATCAGTCCTGAATATTCATTGGAAGGACTAATGCTGAAGCTGAAACTCCCAATATTTTGGCTACCTGATGTGAAGAATTGACTGACTGGAAAAGACCCTGATGCTGGGAAAGATTGAAGGCAGGAGGAGAAGAGGACGACAGAGGATGAGATGGTAGAATGGCATCACCGACTTGATGGACATGAGTTTGAGCAAGCTCTGGGAGTTGGTGATGGACAGAGAAGCCTGGTGTGCTGCAGTCCATGGGGTCGCAAAGAGTCGGACACAACTGAGTGACTGAACTGAACTGATAAATAAAATAGTCAACTAGGATCTATTGTATAGCACAGGGGAATCAATATTCTGTCATAACCTAAATGGGAGAAGAATCTGAAAAAGTGTGTAGGTATAACTGATTCACTGTTTTGCGCATAAAACTAGCAACATTGAAAATCAACTATGAATTGTGAAGTGTTACAGTCTCTCAGTTGTATCCAACTCTTTGCGACCCCATGGACTTTGTATTCCAATATAAAGTAAATTTTTTAAAAGCTAAAGGCAAAGGAGGAAAGGAAAGATATACCCATTTGAAAGTAGTGTTCCAAAGAATACCAAGGCGAGATAAAGCCTTCCTCAGTGTCAGTGCAAAGAAATAGAGGAAAATAATAGAATGGGAAAGACTAGAGATCTCTTCAAGAAAATTAGAGATACCAAGGGATCATTTCATGCAAAGATGGGCACAATAAAGGACAGGAATGGTATGAACCTAACAAAAGCAGAAGATATTAAGAAGAAGAGGTGGCAAGAATACATAGAAGAACTGTACAAAAAATATCTTCATGACTCAGATAATCACCATGGTGTGATCACTCACCTAGAGCCGGACATCCTGGAATGCGAAGTCAAGTGGGCCTTAGGAAGCATCACTATCAACAAAGCTAGTGGAGGTGATGGAATTCCAGTTGAGCTATTTCAAATCCTAAAAGATGATGCTGTGAAAGTGCTGCACTCAGTATGCCAGCAAATTTGGAAAACTCAGCAATGGCCACAGGACTGGAAAAGGTCAGTTTTCATTTTCGTCCCAAAGAAAGGCAATGCCAAAGAATGCTCAAACTAGTGCACAATTGCACTCATCTCACGTGCTAGCAAAGTAACACTCAAAATTCTCCAAGCCAGGCTTTAACAATATGTGAACCGTGAAATTCCAGATATTCAAACTGGTTTTAGAAAAGGCAGAGGAACCAGAGATCAAATTGCCAACATCCATTGGATTATCGAAAAAGCAAGAGAGTGCCAGGAAAACATCTACGTCTGCTTTATTGACTGTGCCAAAGCCTTTGTGTGGATCTCAACAAACAAATTCTTAAGAGATGGTAATACCAGATCACCTTGCCTGTCTCCTGAGAAATCTGTATGCAGATCAAGAAGCAGCAGTTAGAACTGGGCACGGAACAGACTGGTTCCAAATCGGGAAAGAAGTACTTATGTCAAAGCTGTATATTGTCACCCTGCTTATTTAACTTATATGCAGAGTACATCATGCAAAATGCCAGGCTGGATGAAACACAAGCTGGAATCAAGATTGCCAGGAGAAATATCAATAACTTCATATGTGCAGATGGCACCACCCTTATGGCAGAAAGTGAAGAACTAAAGAGCCTCTTGATGAAAGTGAAAAAGACTGAAAAAGTTGACTTAAAACTCAGCATTCAGAAAATGAAGATCATGGCATCTGGTCCCATCACTTCATGGCAAATAGATGGAGAAACAGTGAGAGACTTTATTTTCTTGGGCTCCAAAATCACCACAGATGGTGACTGCAGCCATGAAATTAAAAGACACTTGCTCCTTGGAAGAAAAGCTATGACCAACCTAGACAGCATATTGAAAAGCAGAGACATTACTGACAATGGTCCATCTAGTCAAAGCTATGGTTTTTCCAGTAGTCATGTATGGATGAGAGAGTTGGACTGTAAGGAAAACTGAGCTCCAAAGAATTGATGCTTTTGAACTGTGATGTTGGAAAAGACTCTTGAGAGTCTCTTGGACTGCAAGGAGATTCAACCAGTCCATCCTAAAGGAAATCAGTCTTGAATATTCACTGGAAGAACTGATGCTGAAGCGATACTTTGGCCACCTGATGGAAAGAACTGACTCCTTGGAAAAGACCCTGGTGCTGGGAGAGACTGGTGGCAGGAGGCGAAGGGGACGAGAGAGGATTTGATGGTTGGATGGCATCACCAACTCAATGGACATGAGTTTAAGTAAGCTCTGGGAGTTGGTGAAGGACAGGTAAGCCTGGTGTTCTGCAGTCCGTGGGGTCGCAAAGAGTCAGACACGACTGAGTGACTGAACTGAACTGAAAACTTAACTATTCGGTAAGATTCCCACCAAAAATAAATAGATATAAAAATAAAAACTACCCACAAAAAAGTGATTGATATGTCAGAGATCTTTGAAATACATGCCATTGTTCATCTCAATTATGTCTAATAATAAAATCCTATTGGATACAACTTCAATATCAGTAATAGGATAATTAAGTAGATTCTAGCAATAGGTACATTTTTTAAAGTATTATACAAAATATTGTGCAAAATAAATTGCTGTACATCCCTGGAACATTAAAACAAATTAGCTATACTGACCACTGAAACTTTTTTGGAGAGTCACAGCTGTCTTTTTTTTTCACTGCATCGGGTCTTAGTTGACACATGCAGAATCTAGTTCCCTGACCAGGAATGGAACCCGGGTCCCCTGCTTTGGGAATGTGGAGTCTTAGCCACTGGACCACCAGGGAAATCCCTACATCTGTACTTACCTGTGCTAAACTCCGTGGCCAGGGTCCCCACATATCCTTAAGCTTTCACAGTCTCCACATACCTGGATTCAGGTTGGGAGACTTCCAAATTTTAGATACAGAGCAGACCTTTTTCTTTTTCTTTTTTCTTGGCTGTTGAGCTTTCAGGATCTTAGTTCCCCAACAAGGGATTCAACCTGGGCCCACAACAGTGAAAGCACCAAGTCCTAGCCACTGGACCGCCAGAGAATTCCCACGGAGCTGGACTTCTTAAACAGCTTCTGACCCAGGGCAATTTCTCTCGATGCAATTGGAGTCATTTCCCACATACTCCTCTTCCTTGGGAAGGCATCCTCACTTGACCCCAGCCCCTACTCACAAGCCAACATTGCTGTGGCATTTGTGTGTGTGTCAGTCACTCAGCTGTGTGTTTGTGACCCAGGGACTGTAGCCTGCCAGGTTTCTCTGTCCATGGGGATTCTCCAGGCAAGAACACTGGAGTGGGTCACCATTCTCTTCTTCAGGGGATCTTCTCCACCCAGGAATCAAACCTGAGTCTCCTGCATGGCAGGCAGATTCTTTACCCCTGAGCCAACAGGAGCTCCATTATGGGCCAATCAGGCTTCTCAGGTGGCTCAATGGTAAAGAATTCGCCTGCCAAGGCAATAGATGTGGGCTCGTTCCTGGGCCAGGAAGATCCCCTGCAGAGGGTATGGTAACTCACTCCAGGATTCTTGCCTGGAGAATCCCATGGACAGAGGAGCCTGGAGGGCTATACCCCTTGGGGTCGCAAAGAGTCAGTGACTGAGCATGCACACACGTGCATGCATGGGCCACTGTACTGGATTCTAGAGCTAAAGCAGCCGAAGCCTGAGTGCCTGCTGAGGAAAGGGCCATGGTACAGGTGACCTCCATCTGCAAGGGCAGAATCAGAAATAGGAATCAGGTGGCTTTTCCTCTGCTTCTCACACCACTTTGGGAACTCTGCTCTCAGCCACTTCCTCTGTCTCACCATACCACGCTTTCTCCATGCAGTCTGGGTCCAGGGCTTCCTGGGGAGCAAGGGGATTCCTTGCCAGAAGCCCAGAGAAACAAGAAGCTTGAGACCTTCTCAGTTTCTCAAGTCCCTTCAGTCGTATCCAACTCTTTGCAACCCTGGAGACTGCAGCCCGCCAGGGTCCTCTGTCCATGGGATTCTCCAGGCAAGAATACTGGAATGGGTTGCCCTGCCCTCCTCCAGGGGATCGAACCTAGGTCTCTTACATCTCCTCCATTGGCAGGTGGATTCTTTACCACTAGCGCCACCTGGGAAGCCCGTATGGAGAAGGAGCGGGAACTAGCGTCCACCGAGAGCTTTTTTAATACACCGTGTCATGCACCACGTGAAGCCCTTCACCTGCATTATTCTCCTTCCCAAAACAGGAAATACCATCCCCATCTTTGCAGGCTCCTAGACTTGTGGAGAGTTCCAAGACTACGTAGCAGCTAGGATTTGAATATAGCACAGACCAATCGCAAACTCCAAGCTCCAGAAGCTGAGCAGCTCCAGAAGCTCAAGGAGCTGGAGTGTCCCGGAACAAGTGGGCACAGGAGCAAGGGACGCAGCTGAGGCTCCCTTCTCTTCAGGGTCTGTCAGCCAGAGCCCTAAGCCCTTTGATTAACCCTGCTCCCTCTAATCCCTGCAGAAGCCTGGGTAATACCTCCCACCCCAAGTCTGCACTGAACCTGGCCCTATTTAGGGATTAGGTGATGGAGATAAATTTCAAAAGCAAACGGCCCTCATCCCAATTCATTTGCAGCACAGAACAATCCAGATTAAGGTACAGAGTTGGGGTTTTATTTGAAGATTAGTTGGTATTACAGATGACAGTGATACCATAACCCAAAGCTGCCAACATGCACGCTCCTCCCCACTGCATCCTGAATCTGTCAGGTTGTCTCTGCAGCCCCAGGTCAGAGGGCAGCCAATCTCATATTTGTGAAAATTAAATCAACGTAAGCCCTGGTTTCCTATTTCTTCTTTATGACTTTAATATCACTCCCTCTTTAGATCCATGGCTCTGATTAATTTGTCCAGGTGGCAGGAGGACAGGAGAGGGGGGCCCTGAACAGTAAAAAGACTGGTCCCTGCAGTCTAAAATTAGGATCAGCCCTCTCTCAGCTTACTTAAGAGTCAGGTAATGGCCTAAAGGGCCCCTGGGTACAGAGTGATGGCCCATTGTCCTTTGGAGGGAAGACGTATTGTCAGCTGGGATGAGAAGAATTGGGAAACTGGCAGAAGTGGAAAACATGGACTTCTGTCTCATCCCTCTGTAGGAACCTGCTGCCACGATGATGGACAGGGAGCGTGCTAGGTAGCAGGAGTCAGGCCCCCATCACGCCATAGAATCCATATCTAGGCTGGTCTGGAGGACAGTGAAAGGGAAGGATCCCTGAGCTAATACTTTCTTCCCATAAGAAAACTCCCTTGTGTAAAAGGAGGGTTCAGGAGATCCACTTCCAGTGTGTTCAGTCCTAAGGGGCAGAGTGGGCTATTAGAACCAGAGTAGGGGTCTTGCAAGTCCTAGACCTAGGTTAGGAGTGGTCTAGGTTGGTGACAATGGCCGAGGCATAGATGAGGTCAGACAGGATGCCCAGTGAGGTCTGGGGAGCAGCTCGCTCAGAAGGGAGGTGGGCCCCAGAAGACCCAGCTGGTGCCCAGGGGGCTGCAGCTTTAGCCCCCACCCAGCCCTGCCCTGGACCCAAGCCAGGAGCTGGGCAGGAGGCATGTCGACACACAGAGGCACACTGAGCTGTGTTGTTGGAGGCTGGAGGCTGGCCAAGGGTCCGGGGCTCCGGGGGCCGCTGGATGGTGTCCGGAAGAGAACGGGATCTCTGGGGAGGCTCAGGCCTGGGGCTTAGGCCTCCTGACTTTCTATTCTTGATTCTCTTGGCTCTGCGGTTCTGGAACCACACCTGGTAAGGAAAGAAGGAGCCTCTTCTGGTTCCAGCATCCCCTCCCCCCAGCTACAGGGAAAGCAGAATCTGGAGGCAGGATTCCCAGAGAGAACGGACTGTGGGTCAAGCTTAGAAACTCATTGTACAAGTGTACCCCCATCCTGATGGGGATAATCACAGCTCACCTGTATCTTGGCCTCAGGAAGAGAGGTGACCCGGGCCAGGTGCTCACGGGTACTGATGTCAGGGTAGGGCCGTGCTGCAAACACTCGCTCCAGCTCCAGCAGCTGCCCTCTGCTGAAGGTGGTCCTCTTTCTCCGGTGGGGACCCAACCCACTGGTATGGCCTGCAGGCCGGGGTGGAGGGGTCAAGCCAGGACTCCCTGTGAGAGCCTCCACCCCAGTCTCAAAGCCCCCAGTAGACCCTGAAGCCCCTACTCCCCACCCCTCTTCAGCCTGCCCCCTCACATCTTCCCCACGTCCTCCCCCTGCCCACCCTTTCCCACCAGATCACCTGCCGGAGATGCATCCACTGGGCTGGTCATGGAGCCGGCAGAATGAGGAGCCAGAGAGCCATGCCACGGCTGTGCCCACACCAGTTCCCTCCGAGTGTGGGGTTTTATCCCGCTCAGAGGTCTGGCCCCACCTCCAGGAGGGGGGGAATCCCGGAGGAAAAGGGGCCTTGTGGGAATATGGGTGGGGCAACCCTGCTCCTCCAGGGCTTTACCAAAGAAGCTGGCCTCATGCCCCCATCCTCACACTTCAAACTCTGGCAGTCTATGTCTGAAATCCTGTACTTTATGAAAATCCTCCCCTGGTTCCATCCAGGAAGGCATGGATGCTCCCAGGGCTTCAGCTGCCCCTCCTGGGGCCTGGGGGCCCGGCTGCCTTTAGGGAAGACTGGGTGGAGTCCTATCCCACGACTGAGATGGGGCTGAGGAAGCTACACAGGATGTGGAGGATGATAGGAGTCAGCAGGTGAGCCGGAGCCACCCTCCCCTCAGCAGAATGGGGAGCAGATGTCACTACCAGATCCCCTTGAGGTGCGCTTTAGAGCTCAGCCTGCTCCCCTGGCCCCCTAAGAGCCCAAGTGGACTTCCTAGAGTCCAGGAACTAGGAACCAGAGGAAGTTCCACAAGTACATTTGGTGGGGAATAGTTTAAGAAAGATGTTATTACAGTGTTCTCATCCTTTGAAGTCTTCTGGGCCACTTTTCCAAAAAAGATGGGTGCATTTGAATTTCCTTTTGGTCCCTGCCCTTCCCTGTGTCTCCTGCCTCAGTGTCCTGCACCCCATACCCAAGACAGAGACCTCAAAACCCCATCATTGTAGTGATAGGTTTGGGGGAGCACAGTGATCACCTTCCCAGGGGCTCTTGAGTGTCGGAGCTAACAGCCTTTTAGGTCCAGGGTGGGCAGAAAAGCTAAGCCACAGTCCACTACCTCCTGACCCCCTGCTCCTTCTAAGATCTGGGTCAATGACAAGAGGCAAAACAAGCCCCAGGCTGGGTAGGGTGGCTTGGTGACTCCTTGCTCATCCTTAGAGGGATTTAAGTCCCTGCTTAGCTGCTGGTGGGCTGTTGGGGACTGCTTGGTGTGGGAGGAAGGCGTGCACTCATGAGGCTCTCCCAACAGGCTTTCCTGCTCACTGAGAGGGCCTGAGCCCAACACATGCTGGACACAAGGAAGATCTCTGTCCCCTCCCCGAAGCCATCCTGACTGTCCAACTTCCCATCCTTTACCCAGGCAGACCTCTGCCTCCTGCCTCTCCATCTTGGTCAGGGCAGGAGTCCTTTTTCCTTTTCCCTTTGGCCACACCACATGGCACATGGGATTTTACATCCCCAACCAGGAGCTGAACTCATGCCCCAGTATCTTAACCACTAGACTGCCAGGGAAGTCCCAGGACAGTAGTCTTAAACTCAGGGTCAAGGGATCTTTATTGAGCTGGAAGGAGGATGCCGGAGTAGAGAGCAGCAAAGGCCAGCTGTCTGGACTCAGACTGCTACGCGTGGCCAGGGACTGGGCAGCCCAGCCAGTACTGGGCAATGGAGCGTGGGTAGGGAGGGATCACAGCGTCCACTCGCCGTGTTCGAAGATTCACTCTGTAGTACTTGTCTGCAAGAGAGGTTGGGAGATGGGGCGTGAGATGCAGCCTGCCCATCCTGCCCTAAGAAGACCTGGGTGTTTCCTGGAAGGGTAAGTGAACATCCACCGGGCACCGGAGGACTCCTGGCCTGCCTCGTCACCACTCAAGGGCTGTGGGCAGCCCCCAGGGACCAGGGACAGCAGGAACGACCCAGCCAGACCGCCTATAGGGCGGGCAGGGGCTCCCACCTTCTGAGAAGAAGTAGACACTCTGGATGGGCTCACAGGTGGCAGGCACAAGCCAGTCCATCTCGTAGTTATCATAGCTGTGGGCTCCCAGGCCCAGTTCCTCACTGGAGAACAAGGACAGCCAGGCGGACCAAGATTGCCGGTAGGGATTCTGGCTGCGGCGGTGGCCGCGGCCTCGGCCACGGCTCCGGAGTGAGCGGTAGCGTTTTCGATGGCGGCGCGCAGACTTAGTCATCTTGGCCCAGGGGGAGCTGGGAGCTGAGCCTGAGATGTAGATGTGGCCGGCCATGGCCGCATCCAGTCGTCCCGGCAGACCAAGCCAGTCGTGGCTGATGAGCTGGGGCTGTGCAGCACCACCTGCTGTGAGGAAGGGGTGAATGCAGAGCCTTGGCGGCCAAGGATGGGCTGTGTCTGCCTTGTCCAAGGACAGGCATCAGGCTAGTGGCAGAGCCCTGCATCGTGGCCTTTCCCCTGGGCTCCTTCCACCATAGTCCTCCCCGGTTGCCCCAGTCATAGCCCCTCCTCCTGCTGGCTGTGCTAGGCAAAGTCCAAAGGGTGGGGTCCGGGTGGAGGCAAGCCTCCCCCCACCAACATCAACAGAAGCAAAGTCTGGCCTGAGCAACCTAAGCAAACAGCTTTTGATCGATCGCTGCACAATTGCAGCCTCTCAGGCCGGCCCAGCCCTCCCTCTACCTGGGGGCTCCCAGCCTCCTGGACCGAGAAGCAAGACTCGCCCTCCCGCCCTCCCTCCATACCAGAGGGACCACCCCAGAAGAGAAGTCGGAAGATGTCCTTCCAGCTGTCCCGCTGCATCAGGGCAAAGTGTTTAAACGCGGCTGGCTGGAAGCTGCCTTCACACTCCTCTTGACTGGGCTGCTGCTGGAACACATATTCCCAGTAGTATTTGCCTGGGGAGGGGTGGCCATGAGCAAGACTGGAAAGCCCCGAGGCTGTGGAAGTTGGGAGCTCCCGGTGGGGGTGGGAGTAGGGGAGGTGGGGTGTGGAGAGGAGGTGGGGGATAATCTGAGGCCCGTCCCCAGTGAAGTGTGGAAGAAACCCAAGACTGCTCCACCGTCTGCACACCCACCCACCCCTGAGTACCCTTGAAGAAGTAGACCCGCTCCCGGCCGTTGTAGCTGTGAGCAGGGAGGGCCAAGGCTGCATCCACGTCATCTGGAATACCCCTGAAGCCGTCCGAGATGTTTCGGGGGAAGTCAGGCTCCAGGACACCATCCGCAAAACGCCAGTACTGACTACCCTACGGGGTTGGAGAGGAGAAGAGGGTGGGCAGGCAGTTGGCTGTGCGCAGAGGCACAGAATCCCCCAGTCAAGGCGGGCAGCTCTAGTTCCAGGCTCGTCGCCCAGGAGCTGAAGCCTTGAGCTTTTGTGTGCTCACAGAGCCCCAGCCAGGGACCACAGGCCCGAATCCAGCCTTCTTGCCCACGCTGGTCCTGGGCACAGCTGCTCTCAACCTCTACCCAGATACTCTCAACCCTGACCCACAGCCCCCTGGGCCTGGCACCTTGAAGAGGTAAGTCTTTCCCTGACAGTTGACACGGGTGAAGGCAGCATCAATGGGCCCCTCAATGCCCCAGACATCTCGGATGAGTTTGGGGTATCCAGGCTTCACTGCCTTTTCATCCAGCTCATAGCAGTACAGCCCTGGAGGGAGGGACATCGTGTGAGGGAAGATGCCCCTGGGACAGACCCCTACCCCCGAGTCCTGCCCCCTTCGAGTCACCTCGGAAGGCAAAAAGGGAACCATTCTTGAGGTCGGTGAAGGCATCAAAGGGCTTCCCACTGCATGTTTCCTCCTCTGCTGTAGACTCAGAGACCCCTAGGTCACTGGCCCCCACCTCAGGATCTGAGTCTCCCCGCCCAGGTGATGGGGCCTCTTTCTCAGGGCTGAGAACCGGAGCCTGGACGGGAGTCTCTTGGGTCTGGGCCTGCAGAACAGGGGCCAGGGTGGGGCTCTCGGGCTGTGACTCGACGCCAAGTTTGACCGTCTGCACCTCGCTGTAGTCATAGAGCTTGTACTCATCTTCTGGCAGATGGAACACATCCCCACGGGTCACTGCAGGCAGGGAGGGTGGCAGTGAGTCTCCAGCTGCACCGGGGGCCCCAGGCCCGCCCAGTTGCTCTGCACGCACCTTGGGGCTTGCACTCGGCCATGAAGTCGGCACAGCAGCTCTGGTAGTACGAACAGAGCTCGTCACACTGACACTTCCTGGTGGCGTTGAAGCCCTCGGTGCAGCGGCCCTTGCAGGACTCTGTGAGGAGCGGGTGTCAGCCGGCACGGCCAAGCCCAGGCTACCCTTTCCCACCCTACCTCGACCCCAGTGGCCACCAGCACCCTCCCGCACCTTGGTCAGCCACGACAGCCCACGCCAGCAGGGCCAGCATCAGAAGGGGCCTTAGGGATGTCATGGCGGGGCCTCCAGCCTTGAGCCTGGTGAACTAGGTTCCTGCAGTCTCTGCTTTGGTGCCTGAGAAAAGGAGGAAGTGGAGGTGGGGGAACCAGAGAAGAGGAGCCGCCTTTTCTACTGCTCTGTTTGCTCCACCTCCAGCCCAACCCCCAGAGCCCGGACCCCAGAGGCTATTGCAGCAAAGGGTCACATTCCTAGAACTGTGGGTCTGGGACAGCTACAAACAGGATCCTTGCCAAGCTTAGGGACCTCTCTGAAGAGGACTAGCACAGTGACCCTGGAGCGCAGAAAGAAGTCCCACTCTGCCGGTCCACTGGCAGTGTGACCTTGGGCAAACCACTTTATCTGCCTTAGTTCTCTTTTTAGGCAAATGAGACTAATCATATTTGCTTCATAGGGTGTTGGGAGCTAGAGTCGACAGGAAGTCCAGCTCCTGGAGCAGCCCCAACTTCATTCTTCTGCAGTGGTTATTGATCTGTGATCTGTTTGATGAGGCACATCCCTGGCTGGGTAGTTCACTCACCCCTTGTGTATTTAGGGCAGTGGAAGAAGGGGTAGGAACTGGGAAATTTTTTTTAATCATAAAAGAACAAAGTTTTCATTTCTGGGTTCATCTCTAGGGTACATTGATTTCCCCAGGCCAGTCTTCTCAGCACAGTCCATTGGGTAAATATTAACCCTTTGGAGTGGATAAGATTCCTGAGTCCTTTACTAATTTACTGCTTCTCAGCAGGCCACATCCCATCTCCAACCTCATCCTTTCCCATAGATAATAGTTTTGGTCCCGTTCCCCACAGTTTTCGGCTCTAGTGAGAAATAAGATCCCTCTACCCAGAAAATGCTCACTTGGCACCGAATGCCTGATTTGGTGCCCACTTTGACAGGTCTGTGGACCTCCTCAAGTCCTCCCACCACCTGGAGGAAGTTGTTCTCAGAGATTTCACTGATTTTTTTTTTCTGTTCTGTAATCAGGGGAAAAGACCCCGATGCTGGGAAAGATTGAAAGCAGAAGAAAGGGGCGACAGAGGATGAGATGATTAGATAGCATTACCGACTCAGTGGACATAAACTTGAGCATACTCCGGGAGATGGTGGAGGAGAGCATCTGGCATGCTGCAGTCCATGGGGTTGCAAAGATCCCAACATGACTTAGCAACTCAACAACAACAAATCAGAGGGGAGTGTGCCTTTGGGCAATCTCCTCTATGGACCTCGGTCGGTTTGGCTGTTAAATGGGAGCACTAATTCCTACCTCGTAGGCATGATGAAGACTTAACTGAGAAACAAGCATAAGGTGTCTCAAGAATTGTTATTATGATTGCATTAACTGTTAGTAGGGCAAGGGCACACTCAGTCTTGTTTCCCTCACAGTCTAGTGTCATTCTAGCGTAAGACTGGGGCGACAGAGGATGAGATGGTTAGATAGCATCGCCGACTGAGTGGACATAAATTTGAGTCTACTCCGCCCCTCCACCTCTGAACTGAGTAGAGGGGTCAGAGAACACGACGGCGGGGAGAGGCTTGGCCAGGGTGTGGGCGTGGCTAGAGAAGACTTGGGGGTGGGGCTACGCAGGAGGCAGGGGAGGAGCCCCGGAAAACTCAGAGGAGGGGCGTCGGCTCGCGGTCCGCCTCTTCTCGCGGGTGGGGCTGCTGCAGAGCATCTCGGCGAACCTAACAGGAACTGGAGCCACTCTTTGTTCTTGTTGCTGCCTCCTAAACCCTCCCGCGCCTGGGTCCAATTTCCTAGCCTTTCCCGCTCTCTCCTCCTGCCTGTCCCCGGCAGCTGGGCCCTGCGTCCCCGACCCCAATATCTACGTCCCAGATCTTGCGCTCATCCTTTCCCCAAACTTCTGTTCGGTGCCCTTGCCTGGTCCCCTCTCTCCACCCTCGCTCCTGCATCGTCTTCCCTCCCGGTCCGCTCTCACGTCCTCCTTTTCCCGAGCTCTGGGTCGCTCCGCCCGGCCCCACCCCTCCAGGCAGGGGATGTCCCCCGCAGCCCCGCGCCCATGGTCCTGACGCTGCTGCTCTCCGCCTACAAGCTCTGCCGTTTCTTCGCCATGTCGGGCCCACGGCAGGACGCCGAGCGGCTAGCGGTGCCGGGGCCGGACGGGGGTGGCGGCTCGAGTCAATGGTGGGTGGCGGGCGGCCGCAGGCCCCGCGAGTTATCGCCAGGAGCAAGCACCGAGGTGCAGGGCGCCCTGGAGCGCGCACTGCCCGAGCTGCAGCAGGCGCTGTCGGCGCTGAAGCAGGCAGGCAGCGTGCGGGCCTTGGGAGCCGGCCTAACCGAAGTTTTCCAGCTTGTCGAGGAGGCCTGGCTCCTACCGGCCATGGGCCGCGAGGTAGCCCAAGGCCTGTGTGACGCTATCCGCCTGGACGGTGGCCTGGACCTGCTGCTACGCCTGCTCCAGGCGCCGGAGCTGGAGACGCGCGTGCAGGCTGCCCGCCTGCTGGAGCAGATCCTGGTGGCCGAGAACAGGTGAGGGGGCAGGGCTGGGGCGGAGGACGCCACGGGATGTGGGGTCACCTGGCTCTCCAGTGCCTCGCACTGTGCCTTTCCTGCCTCACCTCACAAATCCTTGCATTATATCCCTGTTGAGAACCAGCGTGTCCGTTTTACAGATGAGGAAACTGAGTCTTGGGAGAGTTTAATGACTACAGCAGTCACAGAGTGAAGTAATGGTGCAGTCAGCATTCACTCCCAGAGCTAGTGGGGTGAGGAATGAGACAGGGAGGGGAGGAATGGAGTAGTGGGTCGTGAATCTGTCCCTGGTTCTGAGGATGGCGGTGGGATCCTCTGAAACCACAGCCCTTTCCCCCTTGGACTGGATATCCTTCTGTGTTACCTTCACTCTGCCATACCATCTCCTTCCCACTAAGAGAGGAGGAGGACACATTGCTCAGGAAACAGGAGGAGGGAATACCTTTCCTCTCTTCCCAGGCTGAAATGAGTGCTAACCTAAGGTTACTTGCTGCCTTCCTGTCACCCCTAATCCACTTACTGCTTTCTCTCTTTTCATTTTGCTGCATGTCACAGGGGCAGACATGATCTCATGCTCTGCCTGCTAATGGGGAACAGGAGGTTTTCAGTTGGGATGATGGGTGGGGGAAGGGGGAACTGAAGTGTGGAGCTAGGCAGCTACATCTTCCCCACACAAACCAAGATATAGCAGGTGGGGTCCAACTGAAGCCTTTGGCCCCTTTCCTGTCTCTCTAAGTCTCTCCTGGAATAGAGGACCCCTGACCCACTTTCTCTCCCCTCTCATGCCGGAGCAGACTAGACTTTCACACTCCAGTCTCACACTGAATTCTCAGACCCCTCAGGTTCAGAAGGGTTTTGGAAGGATCACTGTCCATTTATGAAGCTCTCACAAGTGTGACGGACATCGATAATGGGCATTTTCGAAAAGTAAAGATAGCCTTGTGGTTGGTGGAAATGATACAACTGTCAAAAATGCATGAATAAAGCAGTTTAAGTTGGGAGACCAAGTTAGGGTTATTCAGTAAGTCATTAATCTTCCTGATAGAGATGGGCTGTGAACATGAAGGGCTAGCATATGGATGTGATGGGCCCGGCCCAAGGATGTGTCCTGTATGTGGGATGGGGCAGCTCTAACCTGAACTCTTAGAGAGAGGGTGCAACAGCCAATATCCTAAGAAAAGGAGGGCTGCAAGATGCAAATAGCACTATTTTTCAAAGTTGAAAAGAATCCTCTCCTGGTTCGGAATTACTGAAAGAGGAGTCACAAAGTGTCTCTGGCTCCAAGAAATAACACTGCTGGTTGGCATCACTTCAGGACCAAGGACAGAACCCAGTGAGCCAGGTCCTGATCAAAAGATCAAAATCCTCACAGAAAGGTAGAATTTCCCCACCCCTACTTGGAGAGGAGGCTGGAAGGGCAAGAAGGGAAGAGGGTTGTGACACACTGAGAATTTGTGTTTATGAAATCTTTTCCTTCCTCCAGCAACCAGCTTCCTCTTAAAGAAGGTACTTCCATTGGTGTATGCACTCCGTTTGCCATTCTCTTTCCTACAGCTCTCTTCTCCCCGAGGTGCTTCCATACTTACTGCCTGGGGGCTTAGGTCACAGCTTCACTGACCCTGAAATACCAGGAGAAGCCCACCAGGTAGGGCCCTCTGAGAGCCTGGTCCCACCACACTCTCCTGCTAGTCCTCTAAAGTCACAACCTGGGGATTTCCCAAGTGGTCCAGTGGTTAAGAATCCACCTGGCAGTTCAGAGTATGCAGGCTTGATCTCTGGTCCGAGAACTAAGATCCCACATGCCTCAGAGCTACTGGATCCCCTGTCCCACATACTGCAACTAAGACCTGACACAGCCAAATAAATAAATAAATAAAATCACAGCCTGCCCCTTAGAAGACCATAATGAGGCAAATGACTTTTGCAAGAATACACAGTGAATGAGTGGAGGGGATAGGTTTTATAAAAGAAAGAAAGGGGGGGGTGGAAACTATTGTATTTAAATTCAAGTGCAAATTATAAAAAAGGTACACACTTAAATGTTCTGTCTATCCAGGCCCCTTCCCTGGAGGCAAATTGGAGAAACGAGTTTCCTGTGTGTCTTTTCTGAGAGAGTCTGTACATATACAAGCACTTGCATATATGTGTATATTATCAATATATATGCAGGCTTGTCTATGTGTATATGTGTGCAGTTTACCCCTCCTTTGGAGTTGTGATTTGAACCCAGACTTACAGCCTCTCAGGCTACAGAAGAATTGGGAATTGAGTGAAAATTTTCACAACAAGCACAGAGTTCAGCTCTATAAAGATGCTAAGTACATAGAGAAAGATGAGGGCTGAGGTTCAAGAAATGAAAACTTAGGAGTTCTCTAGCAGCCTAGTGGTTAGGATCCCGGGCTTTCATTGCCATGACCTGAGAGCAGTCCCTGGTTGGGGAGCTGAGAGCTTGCAAGCTGCATGACGGGAATAAAAAAACAAAAAACAGCATTATTACAAATTCAATAAAGACTTTAAAAATGGTCTTCATCAAAAAGTAAAATAAAGTTCTTTTAGAATTCCTAAAAAAGAAATAAAGTTCTGTCTCTGAATTGCTGTTTTTCAACATGCCCTTCCCTTCACTGAGCCTCAGGAATGAGGGTGTTGTTGGATTAGATGATTTCTTAAGCAATTCCTGGCTCTGATAAACTTGGAGTGTATGTAGTCAGATTGTTCTGGAAGCACAAATGAAGGATCTTGAGCCCTGAAGACAAACAGATGTGAATTCAAATCCCAGTGGTGCCTCCCACCAGCTATGTAACCCTGGGCATGCCATGTAACTTCTCTGAGCTTTGGCTTTGTCACTGGTTAAAGGAACAACTATAGTGCTGACTGCCTGAGTGGATGATTGGAATCCATCTGTTCCTTTGGGCTGCAGAGAAGCTCGGTGATCAGATCAGCAAAGCTGTCCTGGCCTCAGGCCATGTTCTGGGCTCAGCTGGGCCCTGCAGTGGACACAGAGTCACAAGCACTGTGGTCACTGTGATGCTCCCTGGGCAAGGACTCGATGGCTGGTGGGGCATGTAAGTCTTTAAGGGGCATCACTGGTGGAAGTCAAAAAGACGGGACACTTTCACTTCTGCTTGGAGTGTGGCAACTCTCCTGCCTGCTCTCCTGGCCTCCAAGCTCTCTCCCTTTGACTGTCCTCCCCACAACAGCCAGAATGAGTTTCCTAAACTCTATGTGTTACCAGGTCACTCCCCTTCCTGAAGCTTTTCAGTGGCTCCCATTTGCTGTCAAAATGAAGTTCAGGGGCTTCCCTGGTGGTCTAGTGGTTAAGAATCTGCCTTGCAATGCAGGATGCACCGGTTTGATCCCTGGTCTAGGAAGATCCCTATGCCTCGGGGCAACTAAGTCCCAGTACCACAACTACTGAAACCTGTGCGCCTGGATCTCCACAACAAGAGAAGCCACCGCAGCAACTAGATCCGTATACCACAACTAGAAAGTAGATCCTGCTTGTCACACTAGAGAAAAAGTCTGTGCACAGCAAAAAAGACCCAACACAATAAAAAATACCAATAAATAAATAAATGAACAAATTTTTTTAGAAAAATGAAGTCCAAATGTTTTGAGCTGGCTCAAAAGACCCCCAGAACTCTTTCCTCACTCTTCCCTTGAAACTCAATGACTTGAAGTAACTTCTGCTTTTTGCCCCTTTCATGGGTGTAAAGTGACAGCTGTTTTAATGTTTATTTCTCTGATTACTAATAAATTAGAGCATCTCTTTATTTGCTTGTTAATGTTCTGAATTTCCTTTCATAAGTTGCCCAATTATATCTTTCACCCCTTTTCTGCTGGATTTACCACCTTTTGCGTGTTGATTTGAATATTTATTTATATATCCTTTCTACATATGAATCCCTTGCTGATTTTATATCTTTCCTTGTTGGATTTAGACACTGCAAATATCTCTGACCTTCTTTCTCTTCCTGGAATATGCCATGCTAATTAGGCTTTGGGGCTTTTGTTCTTGCTGTTCTCTCTGCTTTTTATTTTTTTCTTCCAGATACTTGCAAGCAGGGGTCTCTGGATATTAAACTCTCAGATGTCACCTCCTCAGACATGTTCCTCTGTCCAGGCACTCTCCATTACATCACCCTGGTTGTGCTATCATTTTGATCAGATAACTATTACTCTGTTCACACGTCGTTTACTTTACCATTTGTCTTCATTTTAGCTGTGTATAAACTCCAGTCTCTCTTTGTCACTGTTTAATTTCAGCCCCTAGTGCAGTGCCTGGCACCATGCCCTCCTCTAGGGGATCCAACCAACCCAAGGGTTGAACCTGAGTCTCTTTCGTCTCCTGCATTGGCAGGCAGCTTCTTTACCATTAGCACCGCCTGGGAAGCCTGTAGCCAGGATGGAGCATCCTTACAATCAGAGAAGTCTGATTCTCCCTGGTGGCTCAGTAGGTAAAGAATCTGCCTGCAATGCAGGAGACCTAGGTTGGGATGATCCTCTGGAGGAGGGCATAGCAAGCCACTCCAGTATTCTTGCCTGGAGAATCCCCATGGACATGGATAGAGGAGCCTGGTGGGCTGCAGTCCGTGGCATCGCAAAAAGTCGGACACGATCGAGCGACTAAGCACACAGCACCAGAGCAGGAAGTGAAGGAGGCAGGGAGGACTAGACTCATGTCCTATTTGCATTATAGTGAGGCCCAGTGGGGATAACTGAAGAGGACGTAACCCTCGCGAGGTTAAGACAAGCACCCCTGGCCGTGGCAACTCCACGTCTTCCTCCTATTTTCTCTCGGCAGGGACCGCGTGGCGCGCATCGGGCTGGGCGTGATCCTGAACCTGGCAAAGGAGCGTGAGCCGATGGAGCTGGCGCGCAGCGTGGCCGGCATCTTGGAGCACATGTTCAAGCACTCTGAGGAGACGTGCCAGAAGCTGGTGACAGCCGGCGGCCTGGACGCGGTGCTGTACTGGTGCCGCCGCACGGACCAGGCGCTGCTCCGCCACTGCGCGCTGGCGCTAGCCAACTGCGCGCTGCACGGAGGCCAGGCGGCGCAGAGGCGCATGGTGGAGAAGCGTGCCGCTGAGTGGCTCTTCCCGCTCGCCTTCTCCAAGGAGGACGAGCTGCTGCGCCTGCACGCCTGCCTGGCCGTGGCCGTGCTGGCCACCAACAAGGAGGTGGAGCGTGAGGTGGAGCGCTCCGGCACGCTGGACCTCGTGGAGCCGCTCGTGGCCTCGTTGCACCCTGGGCGCTTCGCCCGCTGCATGGTGGACGCCAGTGACACCAGCCAGGGCCGTGCCCCCGACGACCTGCAGCGTCTGGTGCCGCTGCTCGACTCTTCGCGCTTGGAGGCACAGTGCATCGGGGCTTTCTATCTCTGTGCGGAGGCAGCCATCAAGAGTCTGCAGGGCAAGACCAAGGTGGGTGTGGGTGTAGCGTAAAGTAGGGATGGGGGATTAGACAGAACCTGGGAAGGCTTCCTGGAAGAAATGACATTAAACTGGGACTTGAAGTACACATAAGAGTTAGGTGAAATAGGAGAAAGATTAGACACTAGTCATTGTGGCCTTGAAGGCAAGACCAAGGTTTTACACGGAGGACCCCAGCGTTTGACAAAGCCCTTCCTGACAGCTGCAAGGAGTTGGTGTTGACAAGCGTGAGAACGGAGGCCAGGGGGTCAGATAGGAGGCCATGGCAGGAGGCAGTTGGGATGGTGGAGGTCTGGGGCATAATAGCAGAGACAGAGAGAGCAGACAGATTCCAGAGGTACTGAAGAGATAGAATTAAGACTTGCTGGGTGGCTGGGTGAAGAAGAGGAATGATCTTGGGATGGCTTCTGGCACCTAGTACTGAAATCAGGTGAACTCAGTGAGACAGGTTGGGGTCGGCAGAAAGTGAATTCACTGGGACACCTGGAGTTTGAAGTGCCTCAGAAATGACCAGCTGGGTCACTCCAATGGGCCATTTCATCATTTGGCTCTGGAATTTGGGAAGGAGATGAAGTATAGAGACACAGTTTTGGGGCAGGACATCTATGTGTCAGACAGATAACTCCAGCTGAGTCCCAAGAGGTTCCTAATCTCAGGGCCTGATCCACAGCCTTTGCCCTCTACTTTAACTTGCTGTGTGACCTTGGGTACCTGGCTTCCCCTCTCTGGGCCTTTTTAAATTTTGGGCTGCAACTCATGGCAAGCAGCACTTCCCTGACCAGGGATTAAACCTACGTCCCTGCCGTGGAAGCCTGGAGTCTTAACCAGTTGGCTGCAGGGAAGTCTTGGGCCTTTATATGTCTCATTTTTGTCCTCTGGAAAAGTGACAGAGTAGACCACAGCAGCTATTTTTCCCTGGATGTGAGACTACTAATAGTTAAATTATCCAAAGTTTTTAGGATTTGTTTTTTAAATATTACAGAAGGTAAAGAGTCTGCCTGCAATGCAGGAGACCCAGGTTTGATCCCTGGGTCAGGAAGATCCCCTGGAGAAGGAAATGGCAACCCACTATAGTATTCTTGCTTGGAAAATCCCATGGATGGAGGAGACTTTGCAATCCATAGGGTTGCAAAGAGTTGGACACAACTGAGCAACTTTTACTTTCACATAACGTCACTCTCTTTCCTTTGTGTTCCTCTGGAGGTTTGGGGGTTAGTGACCCCTGGTGCACAGAGAATGGTGCACATTGCATGGATAAACTCTGTATGACAATGGTCATCGGGGCTGGACAGACAATATCAGAGGAATGTGTCTCATAGGTGATTGTCACCCGTTGTGTGTGTTCCCATAGATCCAGAAGAGACCATTGTGTTAGGGGTCTCTGAGGCCTCTCCCAAGGTCTGATGTTCTAGGAGCTTCTGATTCTCCGCTCTGCACCCCAGAGTGGGGCCATGGGAGGACTGGTGTTACAGAGCAGGCCATTCTGCTTTGGGAGGAGGGATGTAAAGTGAAGCACAGAGTGAGGACCCCAAGGAGTGGGTCTGGGCAAAAGCCACGACTACCAACTCTGGCACCTCTTTCCCAGCAAGGTCAAGTGAGAACTGTCTAATAAAGTCACAGTGAGTACCCTGCAGTGTGCCAATTATGGACCCCAGGGATGATTAAGACATGACCTCAGCTTCCAGTCCAGTGGAAGTTGCACTATCAGTTAACAACAATGGCATTGAGAGTGTGGGACAAGGCCTAATTGGAGGTATGAGCCCAGATGTGAGGGAATCAAAGCAGGCTGCATGGCAGAGGTGCCAATCAGTTTGGATCCGATAGATGAGTGGGCTTCTCACAAGCAGGCTGGAAGAACTAAGGGTCTGGAAATAGCACAGTTGAGGCCCAGAGGAGGGAGAACCTCCATGGGTGGGTGGCTTGATGAAAGTGGAAGGGAGGAAGGGTTGGTGGGCTGGGGGCTGCACGGTGCCCGAGCTGGCAGCCATACTGAGATCTAGACTTTATCCCAGGGCAGCAGCAGTTGTAGAGGGGAGACAGGAGAGGGACCTGGTGAAGAGTTGAGGGAGCTTCAGGAGGGGGAATCCACAATACTTGGTGATTTATTGGATGAAGTGAGGGCAAGAGGAGACTGTGGTTTCAGTGGGGAGAAGAGATGATCACCTGATGAGAACAGCTGACTCATTGGAAAAGTCCCTGATGCTGGGAAAGATTGAGGACAGAAGGAGAAGAGGGTGTCAGAGGATGAGGTGGCTGGATGGCATCATGGATGCAATGGAAATGAACTTGGGCAAACTTCGGGAGATGGTGAGGGACAGGGACACCTGGCGTGCTGCAGTCTATGGGGTCGCAAAGAGTCAGACATGACTGGGCGACTGAACAACAACAGGAGGGGGGATCCCCAATACTCGGTGATTTATTGGGTGAAGGCAGGGCAAGGGGAGACAGTGTGGTTACAGCGGGGAGAAGAGGTGAAGGGAGGGACCAAGCATGAGGGCGCGGCTGGTGATTTGGTGGATCCAAGACATCCTCTCCCCACACTTTCCCCAGGTATTCAGCGACATAGGTGCCATCCAGAGCCTGAAACGCCTCGTCTCCTACTCCACTAATGGCACCACGTCGGCGCTGGCCAAGCGCGCGCTGCGCCTGCTGGGCGAGGAGGTGCCGCGGCGCATCCAGCCCAGCGTGCCCAGCTGGAAGGAAGCCGAGGTCCAGACGTGGCTGCAGCAGATCGGCTTCTCCCAGTACTGCGAGAATTTCCGGGTAGAGCCGCACGGGGTCGCCGGCCGGCAGTCGGAGCAAGTTCATCCCCGAGGGCCGCGTGGCCGCTAGGGGCGCCCTGCACACAGGCGACAGCGCCCCATCTCGGCACCGCTCGCCGCCGAGGCACCGGGATGGCCTTCTGGGGGTGGGGAGCCTGTCCTCAGCTATTTTCGGGGTCCTACGGTTCTCATCTGGGTCCCATCCGCCTCCCTCAGCGCCATCTCCAGCTCCCTCCCCTTGATCTTGTGCTGGGTGGGGTCCACAGGCTAAGGAGGGGGGTGGGTCTCTCACCTCTGACCCCCTTCTCCAGGAGCAGCAGGTAGATGGAGACCTGCTTCTGCGACTCACCGACGAGGAACTCCAGACCGACCTGGGCATGAAGTCAGGCATCGCCCGCAAGAGGTTCGGAGCCTCCAGCCCGCTCCTTTCTACGTCCCCTTCTCTCCCCAGTCAAGACCTCAGCATCCTCTCTTCCATTGGGCGCAGGTTCCTCCGGGAGCTCACAGAGCTCAAGACCTTCGCCAACTACGCTACGTGTGACCGCAGCAACCTGGCTGACTGGCTGGGCAGCCTGGACCCGCGCTTCCGCCAATACACGTACGGCCTGGTCAGCTGCGGCCTGGACCGCTCGCTGCTGCATCGCGTGTCCGAGCAGCAGCTCCTGGAGGACTGTGGCATCCGCCTGGGCGTGCACCGCGCCCGCATCCTCACGGCCGCCAGAGGTGAGCCTGCCCCCCTGGGCCCCCACCCCTGCCCCAGCTCCGGCCCCAGTGCCAGCCCTGGAGGGATGAGGGGAAACGCACCGTGGGGACTTGAAGCCTCACTGCGGATTGATTGATTGATTGATTGAGCGAGCACGTAGGCTGTGCCACACGGGCTCTGGTAATGCAGAGATGAGTATGTTGCACTTTGGCTTCCCTGGTGGTTCAGGGGGTAAAGAATATACCTGCAACGTAGGAGACCCGGGATTGATTCCTGAGTCGGGAAGATCCGCTGGAGAAGGGACTGGCTACCCACTCCAGTATTCTTGCCTGGAGAATTCCATGGACAGAGGAGCCTGGTGGGCTACAGTCCAAAGAATGGACTCACCTGCGTGGCTAACAGGCACCTTTGCCCTCAAGAAGTTCCCTGTCTGAGCAATTGTGTTTCTCCTAGCCCCAAACTGGAAACAACCTAAATGACCATCACTGGTGGCATTCGCATACAAAGGAAATTGAGACAGCAATGGAAATAAATGTACTCCAGCCACAATGTGTACAAATCTCATAAAATAATCAACACAAGCTTGACACAAGAAGTATACAGTATGACTTATCTACTCTAAAATCTATAGTACTAAGAGCTGATTGATTAGGTGATAAAATTTTTTAAATGCAAGTGAGTGATTACTGCAAAAAAAAAACAAAACAAGTTCCCAGTCTGAGGTGGGTAGGAGGGTGGGAGGAAGGCAGATCTATAAACAAACACATGAGGGCAGCAGGCAGCATGTCCAGGACTCCAGTGGAAGTTGAGAGGAAGCACCACCTACCCTGTGGGCCCAGGCCTGGGCTGTGGAGAGGAGGGGTGGGCTGCCCAGGTCTTGCAGGCTGTATTGGGAGTGGGGGGAGGGATGGTGGTAGCGGAAGAGCGGTCCAGGTGGAGGGAGCAGTGTGAGCAAGTGTGGAGGTAAGACCGCCTGGGGGCTGCATACAGGGGATGCGGGTGGCAGACAAGGGCTTATCCTATTAGCCGACAGCTTACAAAGTGTGGGTGCTTTAGGGAGGTCAGGGTGAATTCTAGGGTTCTAGCAACCCTCTTGATTTACTTATTTAATTTACTAATCTACTATATAGCTAATGTTTATCATCAATTGCTATAGACTAGGTGCTGATTAAGTTTTTTAAATTTTATTTTTGGCTGTGCTGGGTCTTCCCTGCTGCCCACGGACTTTCTCTAGTTTAGTTGTGGTGAGCTGGGCTATTCTTCATTGCAGTGCTCAGGTTTCTCATCACGGCGACTTCTCTTGTTGCTGAGCACAGGCTCTCACGTGCGCAGGCTTCAGTAGTTGCGGCACACAGGCTCGGGAGTTGTGTCTCAAGGCGCAAGGGCTTAGTTGCTCTGAGGCATGGGATCGAATCAGTATTCCCTGCACTGGCAGGCAGATTCTTCATTACACCACTAAGAGAGCCACTGATTAAGTTTTAAATAGATATTATTCCATCTCTACATCCATTTTGTGCAGTGGCTCTTTATTTTTTCTTAAGTCAGCTTTTAAAACTTTTATTTTTAAAGAATAAAAAAGGTGTACTTTAAAAGTGTCTGGTTTGAACATTTTTGAATGCCTACTCCTGTGTGACCACTATCAGAATTAAAGAGAAAGAACATTTCTATCATGGGTGTTAATTTTACAGATGATGAAACTAAGATTTAAATACATTTTCTAAGATTATCAGAGTCATTAAGTGACAACTGGGGTTTCGATCTCTGTCTTGCTACCTCATAAACAGACAATGTTGTGAGTGTTGTCTGACTAGTATAAGAAAATGGATTCTTTTCATTCATCCATTCGTTCACTAAGTATGCAGTAAGCTCGCACAGGGGACAGGGACTGGGCTTTGGCTCCATTCTTTTGCTTGAACCAAAGCAGATTAATTTCTATCATTTTTACATTGCAGCTCCCAATACATCCCTGAGATTTAATTTTTTAAAAACAAGAGGATGCTTCAGCAAAAATAGCTTACAAACACCTTCTGTAGGGAGTAGGAACTTGTGCAGAGTTTTTAAGTGGGGGCAGTGATGCACTTGGAGTTGGATTATTTATTCACGTATTCGTTTCTGACTGGACTGGGTCTTCACTGCTGTGTGGGCTTTCTCTAGTTGTGGTGTGCGGGGCTATTCTTCGTTGCAGCATGCAGGCTTCTCATTGCGGTGGCTTCTCTTGTTGCAGAGCACAGGCTCTATCTAGAACACAGGCTCAGTAGTTGTGGCTCTCAAGGCTCAGTTGCCCTGCAGCATCTGGGATCTTCCCGGACCAGGGATTGAACCCATGTCCCCTGCATCAGCCAACAGCTTAACCATTGGACCACCAGGGAAGCCCTCTCTGACTATTTTGGGAGCAATCCAGTCTGCCTGGGCTGGGCTGAGAGGGCTGGGTGTGCAGGGGCTGATGTACCTCGTGGTGACTAATGGGGAAGGCCCACCGTCACCAAGCCGCCTCTTGTCTGCTTCAGAAATGCTACATTCCCCGCTGCCCTGCACCGGCGCTAAGCCCAGCGGGGACGCGCCAGACGTCTTCATCAGCTACCGGCGGAACACGGGCTCCCAGCTGGCCAGGTGAGGGGGGCAGGCCGACAGGGGAGCAGCCTGGGGCCTCGGGGCGAGGTCCCAGCGGTGACAGCGGACCTCCCGGCAGCCTCCTGAAGGTGCACTTGCAGCTGCATGGCTTCAGTGTCTTCATCGATGTGGAGAAGCTAGAAGCGGGCAAGTTCGAGGACAAGCTCATCCAGAGTATCATGGGCGCCCGCAACTTCGTGCTGGTTTTGTCGGCTGGGGCTCTAGACAAGTGCATGCAAGACCACGGCTGCAAGGACTGGGTGCACAAGGTAAGTGCTGGCCTCGGTGGTCCTGGCATCGGCCTGTGGCCCAGGGAGCAGGCTCCCCTTTGAGTCTTTTCTTTTGTTTTATATTTTATTTGTATATGTTTCTGCTATCGTCAGTGTTTTTTTTTTTAATTGGAGGATAATTGCTTTAGGGTGTTGTGTTGGTTTCTGCTGTGCAACATGTACAACTAAGAATGTATAGTCTTAGCTATATCCATGTATATGTATCACCTCCCTCGTGAGCGTCCCACTCATCCCACCCCTCCAGGTCATCACAGAGCGCCAGGCTGGGTTCTCTATGTTATACAGCAGCTTCCCACTAGTGATCTATTCTCTTTCATTCTTTCTTGTCTGCATGTACCGGCAACTTCCATGGCCCAGCTGGAAGTCAGGACTAGGACGTTAGCAACTTACTTAGCTCTCCGAGTCCCAGTTTTCTCATCTACAAAATGGGGGATAACTTACCTGTCCTGTTCACCTCATAGAACTCTTGTGAGGGTCAGAGAGGGATCAACATGCTTTGAAAAATAACCTCCATGAGGGAAGGGAGGCAGGAAAGCACAGTGGAAAAGTTAAGGATGCAAAGCTATGAGTTTAAGTCCTGGCTCTAGCTTTGGGCAAGTTACTGAATTCCTATGAGCTTCATGTTTCTTACTGGAAAGTGGGATAATTATAGTACCTACTTCCCTAGGGTAGTGTTATAAGGATTAAAAGAGCTAAAATTTGTGAAGTGCCTAGCAGAATGCCTGGCACATAATTGCTGTATAATGGCAGCAATTATTATTGTTAATATAATTATTGTGAGTACTACTACTGTGTAATTCCCCATTGTATCCTGAGTGCATAACACATAGTAAAAACTTACTGAGTACTTGTAGAATGGGTGGATGCTGGATGGATGGATGGATGGGTATCACATCTGTAGATTATTAATCATTACTCATTAGTCAGCAGAAATTAGGACCAGGGCTAAGGGAAGCAGTAATCATATAGATAGAGGCCTTGTCCTAAAGCAGCCAAGGAGACAAGAATATGCCCAGAATGACTAGATTATATATAAACTGGCGTCAGTGTAAAGTCAGGCAGGTGAAATTCTTACTTGCTATAAGAACATGGAGAACAGAAAAAGCATCAAAGGCTGGAAAAATCAGGGGAGACTTCGTGGAAGAAGCAGAACTTGAGAAGAGTCTAAAGAATTTATGTCAGTGGAAGAAAAGGCATCACAGGCAGGGAAACAGCATGAGCAAAGAACAAAAGTAGGGATGAGAAATGTGCCCCAAACCTTCATTATTACTGGTATTGCCTTCTCATTTTATGAATGAAGAAACTAAGGCTCAGAGAAGTGGAATGATTTTTCCCATGGCCACACTGCTGGGGCAGAAATCAGAAGTGGGCTTTGAACTCTTGTCTCTCTGACTCCAAAGCCCAGGTACTTTCTTCGGATGCAGCTTTGTCCTATGACTCAGATCTGAGGGGTGGAGTCAGCTGACACCAGAGTGACTGTCTGCATCTCTTCCCAACTCCAGGGTATAGGAGGGGCTGAACACTGGGTTTGGTCTGGGGAGGGGATTCTGGGTCAGAGAGACACCCTGGAGAATCACGGCTTAGAGTAGGTGGCAGGCAGCCTTCTAAGAGAAAAAGAGGAACATCTGTGAGCTCTGTGACGGCACAAACCTTGCCTTGTTCATGATGCATGCCTGATGCCTAAAACCACGTATGGGACAAAGTAGGCTCTTTAGACTTTATAGAATAATTGAGTCAATGATCAAACAGATGATTCTGAAGGAGCTGAGATGAGCAGGAGAATGGGCTTCCTCCATGAGGTCTCCCTGTGATGCTTTTTCTGTTCTCCATGTTCTTATAGCAAGTAAGAATTTCACCTCCCTGACTTTACACTGACACCAGTTTATATATGATCTAGTCATTCTGGGCATATTCTTGTCTCTTCAGCTGCTTTAGGTCAAGTCCTCTATCCATATCTACTAGGTTTATTAGGTCAGAAGACTCAACTCAGTTTTCATTCTTACCTGGCTGTATGATCTTAAGCAAGCTATCTCTTGGTCAGCCTCTGAATCTGTACAGTGAGCACAGATCCCTGTCTTTGCTTCTGTTTAATTCTGGATGAAACAAATGTCTGAAGGTTCCCCAATAAATTGCTGCAGGGCCAGAATTCACCCAGGTGATCAGCAGAGAGGCAGACAGCTTGGCTGAAATAGCCTTGGACTTGGAATCAGAATGCTTGAGTCTGCCCCCACCCTCAGCTGGACATGTGTGGGACTTGGAAGCAAGTCCCTTCCCTGGGCTTCCTTCTTCTCAGCTGTAAAATGGAGAGGTTCCCCAGAAGCTAATCAGGGTTGAAGTTACACAGATTCCTTCCCCAGGAAGGCTCTGTTCTGCCGGGGTGCTTGATATCCCTCACTGTTCCAGCCGACTGCAAGGAAGGGGGAGAAGGCAGGTGGTGGGAGCCTTGGACAAGCCCCAAAGGCTCCATCATCCCTCCTTGGTTGTTTTTAGTGCTTAATTGCTTCTGGTTTTAAAACTGCTTTCCCCGAAGCCACATTTATAGCGGGTAATCAATATGGAAAACCACAAGTGAACTGCACTCAAAAAGTCCAATCTCTGGGGTTTCCCCTTGAAAGAAAAAACACTCAATAAGCACTTACCCAAGCACCCGTTAATAGCAATATCCTCAGAACAACCTGGTGAGGTAAGTTTTATTATCCCTACTTTACAGAGGAGGAAATAATAACACTTGTTATTTATTAAGCACACACTGCATGCTAATTGCTAGTCTAACACTTGCCGTGGGATAGCAGTTATTCCTCCCAACACCCCTACAAGATAGGAGGAGCTATCATTCACCCTATTTTAGAAATTAGAAAACAGGCTTTGAGAGCCTGTTGTTTTTGCCTCACATACCAGAGCCAGTGTCAAAGAACCCAGATGTGAATACAGATCTGATGATTCAAGAGTGCAACCCCCAAATGCTGTACTATTATATTCATTCATACAGCCCCTCAGGTGTTAAATATTTAGCAAAGGCAGGCTGTGGGCAGGGCTTTGTGATCGGGAGGTATAAGGGGAGTGAAACCTGGACATGGTCCCCACCTTTATGTCTGGTGGAGAAGACAGATATTAAGTAAATTTCTCACTTGTGAATTTAAATTTCCAACTGTAGCAAATGCTACAGAGCTTATGAGAGCCTGTAAGAGGAGCATCTGATCTGGTCAGGGAGGTGAGGGAAGACTTCTCTAAGAAAGCTGATTGAGCTCAGATCAGAAACATGAGCTGATATCAGCTAAAGTGAGAGGGCAAGGAAGAATGTTCTAGACAGAGGAAGAAGCATGTGTGAAAAGGCTCTATGCAGGGAGGGAGGATGGCAAATCTAAGAGGCTGTGAGGTCTATGTGGCCGAGAGGACAGTGCAGAGTGGAGTTTAAGGAGTGAGTTGTGGACAACCACACAGAGCCTTGAACCCTATTCTAAGAGCCATGTGGAGTCATGAATTCAAAGTAGGGGGTGACATAAGATTAGCATTTTGCAAAGAGTTGTCAGGTGAATGGGCAACCTGGAGGATGAATGAGAGGAGGCTAGAATGGATGAGAAGAGACCTGCTGGGGGTTAATGGTAATACAGGGTTGGAGCAGGGCAGCGGTGGGGGTGGAGGTGGAGAAAAAACTGGCAGGGCTCAGGACGGATCGGGTGGGATGTGCTTCTTGATACTAAATTTGTTCAGGATTTTTTTCCCATACCAACAACTAGTTCTCCACTCCACCACCCAGCTGACTGTCCCACAGTTCAATTCAGTTCTGACACTCACTACCCACCTAGAACAAGAGTCAGACTCTGGTTTAGTGGCAGCCCCCAACCTTGCTGGCACCAGAGATCGGTTTCGTGAAAGACAGTTTTTCCACAGACCAGGGAGAGGGATGTGCACCTAATTGTTACATCAGCTCCACCTCAGATCATCAGGCATTTGGTCCCGGAGGTTACAGACCTCTAGTTTAAGGGATCGGTCTCACAAGACTGCCCTCACTTCAGACCCAGTCCACTGCTTGTCTGTCTTGGCTACAAATTCAGGGGGTTCCCATGACCACCCGTCTCAGGTTCAATAATTTGCTAGAATGACATGCGTGTATGCATGCTAAGTCACTTCAATGGTGTCCAACTCTGCAACCCCATGGACCGTAGCCTGGCAGGCTCCTCTGTCCATGGGATTCTCCAGGCAAGAATACTGGAGAGGGTTGCCATGCCCTCCTCCAGGGGATCTTTTCAACCAAGGGATCAGACCCTCATCTCTTATGTCTCCTGCATTGGCAGGCGGGTTCGTTACCACTAGTGCGACCTGGGATGATGTGCAGAATTCAGGAAAGAACTATTACTGGCTTATTATTAATATAACAGATACAATTCAGGAACATTTAAATGCAAGAGATGCACAGGGCAAGGTAAGTGGGAGGGTGAGGGAGCTGGGAGCGCGGGCAGGGGAAGCATGGCACTTCCATGCCCTCTCCAGGCCCCCCTTTCTGTACCTAGATCTGTTCACCAACCTACCTGGCCAGTCCTTATGGGTTTTATGGAGGTTTCATCATGTAGGCATGATTGAGTCACTAGTGACATCTCAATCCAGCCCTTCTTCTCTCATCCTGGAGCTGTAGGGGGCAGAGGAGCTGAGGCTGAAAGTTTCAACCTTCTAATCACAGCTTCCTCTTCCTGGCCACTAGCCCCCATCCTGAAGTTATCTAGGCACAGATCCCCATCCCCAGGACATCTAAGAGGGCTTTAGGAGCTCTGCGCCAAGAATATATATATATTTAGTGGTGGTTTTTAGTCATTAAGTCGTGTCCAACTCTTTTGCAACCCCATGGACTGTAGCCCACCGGGCTCTTGTGTCCATGGGATTTCCCAAGTAAGAATACTGGAGTGGGTTGCTGTTTCCTTCTCTAGGGATCTTCCCAACCCGGGGATCGAACCCGTGTCTCCTGCATTGGCAGGCAGATTCTTTACCACTGAGCCATCTAGGAAGCCCATCTATTAATATGTATTTACACACACATATACATATATAGATATATCCATACATATATCTATATGTGTGTGTATATTATACCATAAGGGGTAAGGGAGAAGTCAAGGTGGACTTCAGGGCCAGCATTCAACCCTGGGCTCAGCCTTGGGCTACTGGCCCTCCCAGTGCCTGCCTGGCCCCAGGGTCCCCAGGTGGGTCCCCAGTGTCATCCTCTTCTCTCTGTAGGAGATCGTGACTGCTTTGAGCTGTGGCAAGAACATCGTGCCTGTGATTGACGGTTTCGAGTGGCCAGAGCCCCAGGCCCTGCCAGAGGACATGCAGGCTGTGCTCACCTTCAATGGCATCAAGTGAGGAGGGGGCAGGGCGGGTTACACAGGCCCCCCGGCCCGCAGCGCCCTTTGCCCAGCCCTCTGATCCAGCCGCCTGTGTACCCACAGGTGGTCCCACGAGTACCAGGAGGCCACCATTGAGAAGATCATCCGCTTCCTGCAGGGCCGCTCCTCCCGGGATTCGTCTGCTGGCTCTGACACCAGTTTGGAGGGCACTGCACCCCCTGGGCCCCATCTAACCAGCCCCTAGCTCCCATTTCCATCATGACCCCCATTTCCATCATCCCCCAACACCCCAGTGGAACAGCCCCTCCAACTGGCCTCCTTGGGCTGAGACAGCCTGTGCTCTTCTCTGGAAATGGCTCTCTAACTCCCCTGCCCTCATGGTCCACCTCAAGCTCAGCGTCCTCAGTATCTCCAAAGAGAAGGGAAGCCAGGCGCTGGGAGTGCCAAGACCTCCCCCAGGCCCTTGCCCTCAGTTCCTGTCTTGAGTGTGGAAGGGTCACTGCTCAGCTCTGAGGTTATGGAGGAGGGTTTGCTGCACGATAACCCTTGCTGCCCTGCCAACAGCCAGCTTGAGGAGAGTGAAGGCAGGCCAGCTCCGGCAGGGGTGGTGCTATGGCCTCCCCTCTCCGCCAAGCAAGGGCTTGGGCCCGGGAGCCAGCCACGGATGAGAGGCCAGCCATGGTCTGCACTGAGACTGCGCCTGGCCCCTGCGCTCACTACTTCCTACCGCCCTGTGGCCTTGCCTGTAACCACTCAGTGCCCTTAGCCAGCCTGACCTGGTTCCAGGTCCCCTCCCAGCCTTCCTGACGTGCAGCCTCCTTTGCCTCATCTGCGGTCAGGGTGACAACGAGCCGGCCCTCACATGGGCTGGTCGGCAGCTGCGGCCTGTCCTCACGGGTGCAATGGGAGCTCCTGCTTGGGCCTGAGCAGGGGAGGCTGCCTCTCAGAGGGCAGCTAGCCGACCTATTATGCCTTGGTGCTATGCGCTGGGCCTCTGCCCAGCCTGGCTCAGCCCTCCGCCCATCCAAGGCTGCTCACCACCCACTGACTCAGGGAGGTGGAGCGAGGCAGCCCCTGGGGCAGCAGCAGTAGCCTGGGCAGAACCTGTAGCTCCCCCAGGTGTGAACCCACTGCCCCCACCCACACACCCCCAGCTGGAGGGGAGGGGCAGGGCCGGTGAGGAGAGGCAAGATCCTGAAGAGGGGGAAGGGGGTGTATCTGAATCACCAGGGATTTTGTTAAAATTCCACTCAGGACACCTGGGGTGGGGCCCGAGTTTCTGCATTCCTCATGAACTCCCGGGTGGGCTAAAGCTGGTGATCAGCGAATGACATTCAGTACCTTAGGCAGCCAGGCTCTAAGGCCTCACAGGTGTCTGTCATTTCCCTGTCACTTCACCCTCTGGCCTCTAATCACCAGAGCAACCTTACCTGGTATCATCTCCGTCTTGACAGAGAAGGAACTGAACGACGTGCCCAGTGTCCCAAGTCACCAGAGACAGCCCCAGGACGCAGACCAGGCCTCCTGACACCCTGTCCACGGCCGGGGACACTGCTCTCTTGAGAATTATCCAGGAGGCTGCACCCTGGGCAGGGCTGTTGCTCCACGGAGGGCCGGTTTCCCTCTTGCCCCCAATACTCTAGCCACGGGGGACAGGCTTTCACAACAGAAGGCCGACCCAGAGACTATAAAGAAATAACCGAGCAGAAGTGTCCCTCGGCCCCTTTCTCCGCCAGGAGTGGAGAGCATCTCCTGCCAATAAATGCAGGCCCCAGCTAATGGGCTCAGCGGGCACTGGCCCAGCCCTCCCTTCCCCAGGGGCAGTAGGTTCATACCTGGAGGCTGGCTCAGTTCCCAGAGCTGCCTCCCGCAGATGCAAGCCAGGGCCCTCGGGGCTCCCCAGCCACATCTACACAAAGTCAGAGGTCTCACTCCAGGCTTGGGACTCCTTCCTTCTATGCCCCTCCCTTCCTGAGTGCCCTCGATCCTTTCTCCTTTATGCTTCATGAATGCCCACCAGTGTCAGCCCTGGACAGGACGGTGACTGAGGCAGACCAGATGTTGCCCCCAAGAGCAGAGGCAGTAACAATATAATGTGATGCGTCTCCTCCAGGGGAGGCCTTGTCTTCTTGTCCCCCCTCAGTCCCACTCCCTCTGGAGGCCTCCCATGGGCAGTACTAGGAGAAGTTGCCCAGCACACCCTCCACTGCTGCCCGCCTCCTCTCTCTCTCTGGGGAATCAGAGCCCAGCCTCCAGGCCCTGCTGGAGCAGCTGAGATAAAAACCCTCGCTCTGCCAGGCCAGTGCATTCAGGGGCCTGCCTCCCTCGCCATAACAAATTACTGCCTCGATCGCAGCCAGGGTGGGCACCTTGTCCCTCACTGTCCACCTAGGCCTGACCTCACAGAGCCTCTCCCGAGACAGAGGGCTGAGAAACAGCCTTCCCCCACCCCCAGCCTGCTGTGACACTGCTTTGAAGGGTCAGAGTTTTCTGCTTGGGTGGGCTGTAACTGCTGTCCCCACTATGGGGCTGAGTCAGCCTCACCCCACCCCGCCCCTCTCTGAGACTAAGACGTTGCTCATGACCAAGAAACACTCAAAAGTCCAGCTCCAACTCATTCAGCCTTCCCCGGGCCCCACGAATAGAGGCATTCCATTTTAGAATGTATGAGGTAGGAAGGATCTAAGAACAATATTTAATCTAGTGTTTCCTAACTTTTCGAACCATGGCCAGACAATTGGGGGTGTCACTGAGCTAGCCCTTCACAGAAGGCCACACAGTACCTGGAGTAAATCCAAAGTCAGAGGCAGTACCTGGAGTAGATCCCAGGCCTGAGGTCAGCCCAGAGCCTTTTTGCCTACATCCACGCTGCTGGGCCAGAAGAGGGGCCTCCTCACTTGATCTCACAGGGGATAGTGACACGGGGAATCTGGTAACAGGCCACAACTGACCTTGGTTTGCCTTGGGCCACCCCCATTTTACCTGCATGATTTCTAGCCAGGAAACTGGCTGGCAGGGCACATGAGAGAATGAGGGCAGAAATACCAGCAGGGGGCCATGCCCTGTGGCCAATTCTGTTTTGAAGAGTCAGGTGTTAATCTGATTTGCTTGGGGACTTATGGTCCTCATCAAAGCCGGTGCCTTAAGACCCAATCTGATTCTGCATTTTGACTTCAGGCTTCCCTAATACCCTAGAAACAGGCCCTGCATTCTCTGGGACTTGGGCCTCCTGTACCATATGGGAAGGCTAGGCCCATCTCCAGGTTCCTGTTGACCTACAGGTGCAAGGGAGGGTGTTGGCACATGGCCCTGCTGAAGTGCCTAGAGATGGGGGGTGTTCGAGAGCTAGTGGTAACAAAAATTGATTCCACTTGGGCTGGTTATAGCCAGGAAGATTGGGACGGGTGCCTTCGGGGAGTGGATCTCTGACCCTGAGGAATGAGCGGCCAGGGCTCTTGCCCACTGTCCTGATGCAAGCGTGCCAGCGCTTTGCCTTCCAGAAGCTCAGAAGACAATGGGCAGTCAGATGAGGAATGAGCCAACTGTGCCCGATACCAATCTCATGGCAACTCTGGGGGCTCCTGTCGTTTCCAGCAGCTGCTGCTGCCTGGCCTATGGTGGGCAAACCAGGAAAACAAGGCTCCATAGCCTAGTGCTGTGGGGGAGCTAGGAAGTTCATTTCAGGACGATTATACTGACTTATGATGATTGGCACTGCTAAGCCCAGCAGATTAATTCCCACCCAGAGACAGCAGCATTCTCCCTCCAGGGGACACCAAGTCCTTCCAAAGCTCTCCCTCCCCCAAAGGTATCATATTCATCACTAAGGAGTGATGAATTGAACACTCCAAGCTGCCTAGTTTGGGTTGGAAGCAGAGGTGCCAACCCTCTGGTTTCAACTGGTCCCTCCATCAGGACCTCTCCCCTCCCCTGGAGGGTTCTGTGTGAGATTCATGGCCTAAAGACAGATCACTGTTCCAAATAGGGACTCCCCCACCACCTGCCCTGAGTGGATGACAATTCGAGACCTGGGAGTCATAGGCTGGCACAGCTGTGGATGAGGCAGAGGCCTTGGTCCAGGCTGACCATTCTGTCCAAGGTAAACACGGCCCTTTGGTGGGGGTCTGCCACTATGCTAAGGGCTGGGATCCAGATGTATCTCCTTCCAGTTAGTCAGCACTCATTTGCTCCTCTTGCTCTCTGTCCTCAGGTCCAGGCAGATCAGGTACTCTGGGAAAACTCCTGGAATTCAGGGCAATGATTATCCCTTTCCAATATCCTGTGAGAGACCAGAGAGAGCGTTCAGACTTAACATGGGGGGGACCCTCAACTCCTGGAGGAGTGACATGGGCTTTATTGGGTGGGCTGGTCCAGGTAACCCCTCCTCCCCAAGCTAAGACATGGAAGACAAAACAGAGGGCTCGGGGGAAGAGAAACAAGTGGATCAGGTGGGCATGGGGCCCAGCTACAACTATCAGGAAGCTCTCCAGGCTTCCCTTTAGCACATTCTGCCACAACTGTTGCATCTGTAAAATGGGAACGGAGTGCAAGAACACAGCCTTGCCAAGCAGCGCTGTGAGCCTGTCCCTTTCCCTACTGGCCTCTGCCTTGCCCCTGGAGACCCACTCCCAGAGAATCAGGCAATCATCTGCAAGGGGAGAGATAGACACCCCCAGGGGAAGAGTTCCGGGAATGAGGAGGTTGGGAGGAGGACGAGGAAGAGGAGCCCTTTAGGTAAACGGCTCCATTCTGACCATGAGTCACAGGCCTGTATTACCCCATCAAGATGGCTGGGATGAAGAGCAGTCCAGCTCCCAGGAGGAAGGGGAAGCCCTTCATGAGGCTCAGGGTGGCTGGGTAGAGCGAGTTGAAGATGCCGGAGGCCATCAGCATGGCCAAGCCACTCACACAGGCCAGAGCAGAAAAGAGAGCACCTGTGAAGAAATAAATACCACACAGCAACTTGAAAGACCTAAATGCGAATTCTGACACTACTCCCTAACAGCTGTGTGATCTGGGGCAAGCCACTTCACCTGAGTCTGACCTTTCTCATCTATAAACCCTACATTCTGTGTTGTGTGTGATAAGGCTTCAGTGAGGTCATACGTGGAGAGCATCTGGGCTATAAAACACACGGCTGTTATTAAATCTATTACAAGGATGTGTGATGTCTTCTCGAACAAGTTTGATAAAGTCTGATAAAATCGTGTGGGGTTTATCCCCTTTGGAATCCTCTCCTATCTAGGATAAATTTCTGGGTTAATTCTCAGTTTCAACACTTATTAGCTGTATGGTCACTGAATAAGTCATTTATCTTTCTGGGTTCCTGTCCCCCTTCTGTTAAACAACGACATTACCTTTCATGGATTGTTAGGACTGCTGGTAACATTATATACACAGGTAAAGCACCTATGCCAGGGCCTGCCCTCCTAGAGGCAGTCAGTTAGGAAAGACTGTTCTTTTCTCCTGTTCCTCCCGGCACCTCTGGGCACAGTGAAGGAGCTAGAAAAAGGCTTACTGAGTGAATGAATGAAAACAACAGAAGGGTTCTGGAGACAACAGAACCCACGGTGGGATATAGGACATGAAAATCTCTGCCATCACCAGAACCTCTTTCCAGGATAAAAGGGTAAAAGGATAAGCCAGATGTTCTCTGACTGCAATCTATAAAGACCCAGGGACCTGAGAGACTCCTCTTTGTAGATATGCCAACAGAACATGAATTCTGCAAAGTAAGCTCAACCCTGGCCTTCTCTGGTGACTTGGATAGTAAAGAATCTGCCTGCAGTGTGGGAGACTCGGGTTCGATTCCTGGGTCAGGAAGATTCCCTGGGAGAAGGGAATGGCAACCCACTCCAGTACTGTTGCCTGGAGAGTTTCAAGGGCAGAGGAGCCTGGTGGGCTACAGTCCAGGGGGTCGCATACAATTGAGTCGAATACAACTGAGTGATTAACACTTTCATTTCACTTTTGCTTTGAAGCTCAACCTAACAGAAACTGAGATTAAATTATCAGACTGTCAGAGCTCAAAGGGCCTGCAGATGTCACCAAGAACAATTCATGTGTGTTACAGATGAGGAAATAGGCCCAGAGAGGGAAAGGGACCTACCTAAGATCACATAGCTGGTGTGACAGAGCCAGGACTAAAACCCCAGATCCCAAGCTCTGGTACTCTTAAAAACACACCTGGGTATGCAACTGAGGTCCACCACTTACTGAGTGATCTTAGGTGAATCAGTTTAACACTCTGGGCCTTTGTTTCATCTGTCATGCAGAAACAATGAAACCTAAGTCACCAACTTGTTTTGTCTCCTTTGAGCTTGGACACTGTGACCCCAGGGAAGCAGGGGCCTGTGGCATCATCACGTCCATTTTACAGATGGAAAACCTGAATTCTGGAAAGGGTAAATCCTCTGCTGGGCTTAAAAACATAAGCCCAGCAAAAGAACATAATCACACGCAGCTGACTGCAAATTCCGACTCTGATTTGGTCAGAAAATGCAAATCCCTGTGGTCCTCTGGCAGCCCTAAGGGCTTGGACAGCATTGCGGTCCCCTTGACTACTTCTCCAGGGTGGGAGGAAGGAAGGTAAGCTCCTCCCAGCCCATGGCTGCCCTCGGCCCAGTTTAGGCAACACTGGCCTGAGGAACCAGACTCGGGCTGACCCTGATACTCACCCTGCTCCGATCGCCTCACCAGCCTAGACAGCTTGGCCCGGATGATAGGGGTGACCACCAATGACAGGAAGAGGAGCCCGTATCCTGGGGAGAAAGAAGGAAAGATGGAGAGAATGGGGCTGAGGAGGGGGTGCCCCAGTGAGATGTAGCAGAGCTCTTACACCCACCCCATGAGGGACGCAGGTTGGACACAGGAAGAACTTCCTGATGGGGAAGGAGATGATGACGGTGCACAGTAAGCACACAGTAAATGCGAGTTCCTTTTCAATGGACATTTAGTGATTCACAGGCTTATACTGTTTCCTTAGGAACCATTTCTCTCCCTTGTGCAACTGTTACCTCCTCAGCAAAACCGCAAACTGTTAAAGGACAGTGGAGCCTCCAAAGTGGGTACATGATGAGGCCCCACCGCCAGAGCCCCTGCAAGTGACAGTTCAGTTCAGTTCAGTCGCTCAGTCGTGTCTGACTCTTTGGGACCCCATGAACTGCAGCACACCTGGCCCCCTTGTCCATCACCAACTCCTGGAGTCCACCCAAACCCATGTCCATCGAGTCAGTGAAGCCATCCAGCCATCTCATTCTCTGTCGTCCCCTTCTCCTCCTGCCCCCAATCCTTCCCAGCATCAGTCTTTTCCAATGAGTCAACTCTTCGCATGAGGTGGCCAAAGTATTGGACTTTCAGCTTCAAAATCAGTTCTTCCAATGAACACCCAGGACCAATCTCCTTTAGGACGGACTGGTTGGATCTTCTTGCAGTCCAAGGGACTCTCAAGAGTCTTCTCCAACACCACAGTTCAAAAGCATCAGTTCTTTGGCGCTCAGCTTTCTTCACCGTCCAACTCTCACATCCATACGTGACTACTGGAAAAACCATAGCCTTGACTAGACAGACTTTTGTTAGCAAAGTAATGTCTCTGCTTTTCAATATGCTGTCTAGGTTGGTCATAACTTTCCTTCTAAGGAGTAAGCATCTGTTAGTTTCATGGCTGCAATCACCATCTGCAGTGATTTTGGAGCCCAAAAAAATAAAGTCTGCCACTGTTTCCACTCTTTCCCCATCTATTTCCCATGAAGTGATGGGACCGGATGCCATGATCTCAGTTTTCTGAATGTTGAGTTTCAAGCCAATGTTTTCACTCTCCTCTTTCACTTTCATCAAGAGGCTCTTTAGTTCCTCTTCACTTTCTGTCATAAGGGTGGTGTCATCTGCATATCTGAGGTTATTGATATTTCTCCCAGCAATCTGGATTCCAGCTTGTGCTTCCTCCAGCCCAGTGTTTCTCATGATGTACTCTGCATATAAGTCAAATAAGCAGGGTAACAATATACAGCCCTGATGTACTCCTTTTCCTATTTGGAACCAGTCTGTTGCTCCATGTCCAGTTCTAACTGTTGCTTCCTGACCTGCATACAGGTGTCTCAAGAGCCAGGTCAGATGGTCTGATATTCCCATCTCTTTCAGAATTTTCCACAGTTTATAGTGATCCACACAGTCAAAGGCTTTGGCATAATCAATAAAGCAGAAATAGATGTTTTTCTGGAACTTTCTTGCTTTTTCAATGATCCAGCAGATGTTGGCAATTTGATCTCTGGTTCCTCTGCCTTTTCTAAAACCAGCTTGAACATCTGGAAGTTCACGGTTCACACACCCCCAAATCCCTGAGCAATGACAGTGCCTTCATCATCTCTGCAGCCCTGAAGGCATTGAGCCCGACACCGAGTCCACAGAAGATGCTGTGTGTGGAAGGAAAAGGTATCTGGTCCCCATCAGCTGCACTGTCCAGAGGAGTGGCCACATTAAGAAGTCTGTGATTACTGGGACTTCCCTGATGGCCCAAGAAGGTGGTTTGGAATCCACCTTCTAATGCAGGGGATGAAGGTTCGATCCCTGGTTGGGAAACTAAGATCCCACATGGCTCGGGGCAACTAAGCCTGCAAGCTGCAACTAGAGAGCTGCAACAACTGAGCCCTCGAATGCTAGAGCCCCTGTGTGGCAGCTAGAGAAAGCCCGTGTGCCTCCGTGAAGACTCAGCACAGTCACATATTTTAAAAATTAAAAAAAAAAATCTGTGATTGCTGAATGGCTGACTGTACACATTTTTAGGCTCTATTAAAATAAATCTGTCCATTCAGGAAAGTGAACTTCCTTATTCCCAGCTTTCCCCTCCAACCAAAGACAAGAAAAGAAGAACTAACACAAGCAGGAATCTGATAGCTCTGGTCTGAGAAGACTGGCTTTTTAAAAAAACCCAAAGAAGCTGACCAAGGTCCTGTGATCCTTATCAGAGAAGTGAGCATTAACGCATTAACGGCATGGACTTTGCTTAAAAGCACAAGGGGAGGTGGGAGGCCAGGGAGTGAAGCAATTAGCGTACAAGCGATACTATTATCTTTGGCCCGATCTTACAATATTTATGGTTGGTAATGTGAATTGATCACTTTGGCTACTGAAGGTCTACCTTTTCTGTATATCAGGTGGGTTTCTCTTTTTAATGAGATTTCTTAGTCATCTGTCCTCTTAGTGCAGGCTAGGGCCACAGTGATATTTCCAAAGACATGGGCGTGAACTGCATTTGGGGACAGCACATGGCCACCCAGCAATTCTGAGACAAACCATCACTGAACCCATACACTTTACCTGTGAACATGAGGGGTGTGATGGTAGCAAATGCGAAGACCACCATCCCCAGGATATTGAAGACCAAGCCGATCTCAGCCACCCAGGTGTCAGCCAGGCAGTACTGCAGAAGCCGCAGGCCCAGCAGGCTGGTGAGGTATGGGAGCTGCTGAGCTGCAGAACCGTAGCTGATCAGCCGAGAATCCCAGCAGAGGGGTGCACTCAGCTCATAGAGGGTCAGGATGTCCTGGGCCCCAAGGTGCACAGTGATCATCACAAAGATGGCCAATGAGTACAGGGCTAAGTGTTTCCTGGATTTCTCCGGGGCCGGGGTCACATAAAGCTGGATGATGGATCGGTGGTGACGCAGTGTGAAGAGACGGGTAGGTGTCCGCTCCTTCACTGTCTCACCAAAGCAGAATGCTGCATAGAGAGTCATGACGGTCAGCAAGGCCAAGGCGAGCCAGAAGGGGTTGGCATAAACCTGCTCCTGGAGCAAGTAGCCACCAATGAAGCTCGCCAGCATTCCTGCCACCCCAATGCATGCTTCCAGCAGGGCCATCCGAATGGTACGGGTGTGGCTGGAGCTGGCATCAGCCACAGAGGCAAAGCCGGCGGCCAGGAGCCCACTGAAATCCCCGAGGAGGGCACAAAGGATGCGGCCCAGTACCAAGTAGCCGATGTGGAGATGCAGCTGAACCACAAAGATGGACAACACGGTCTGGAGCAGCAGGCCGAGGGAGGCCAGCACCAGCAGCGGGCGGCGGCCCACACAGTCGCTCCAGGCGCCCAGCAGGGTGGACGAGAAGAGTCCCACCAGGAAACCACCCACGTTCATGTAGAGGGTCCAGTGGGAGGTAAGTGTCTCCACTTCCTGTGGGAGCGAGAGTTGTATTATGGGGAGGCGGGGAGCTATCCCTCACGCTGGGCTGCCCACCCCCTACACTGTCACCAACCTGGGAGATACAGGGATCAGGACTTTCTCTGAAGCCCTAAACCTCAAGAGAATTTTAGTATGGATGCCGGAGAGGGTATGGGAAGTTTGTAAGATCCATTCCTTACTTTTAGCACTGTGAATGAACAATGCTGCTGCTATATCAGGGTTCAATCCCTGGGGTGGGAAGATCCCCTAGAGAAGGAAATGGCAACCCACTCCAGTATTCTTGCCTGGGAAAGCCCATGGAGGGAGGAGCCTGCTGGGCTACAGTCCGTGGGGTTGCGAAGAGTCAGACACACAACTAACACTTACCACTTGCAATCTTTTGATGTTCCTCCAACTTGGTTTTTATCATAAAACTCCTATATATCCTGGCCCCTCCCTTATCTCTAAGGAGCAATCCTTCAGAACTATCTGAGAGACTGCCTCCAGGGCTTGAGTCCTCAGAAAGTTAGCTAAAACAATTTCCAGGGCTTCCCTGGTGGCTCAGTGGTAAAGAATCCACCTGCCAGGGCAGGAGACACAGGTTTGGTTCCCGGTCGGGGAAGATTCCACCTGCTGCAGGGTAACTAAGCCCGTGTGCTACTGACCGTGTGCTTTAGAGCCCTCGTCCCCAAATAAGGGAAACCACCGCAGTGAGAAGGCCCGGCACACTGCAACTAGAGGGTAGCCCCCCGCTTGACACAACTAGAGAAAACTCGCGGCGGCCATGAAGACCCAGCAGAGCCAAAAATAAAATTTTAAAAAATACTCATCTTTTTAAGGTGTGCATTTCGCTTTTTCAGTAAATACCCCCGTGTTAACACTCAAAGCTCGCTTTATCTGCCTCAGCTTTAAGCATCGCTACACCGCAGTTCTCAGGCTCCAACTTCTGCTCCCGCCCCGCCCACCACCCAACATCCTAACCCCCCGCGGCGGCCCCCGGCCTTTACCCAGGCCCCGCCCCTGCCGCACTCCTCGCTTCTCCACCCCCACAACACCCGCGCGCGCGGCCCCTACCTGCGCGATGGGGTCCACGCTGTGGTTGTTGCGGCTCTCCCTGTGACGGGTGCCGTTGTAGCCAAGGTCTGCACTGAAACGGTGCCACAGGTACTGCGTGGTGACCGGGCCCTGCAGGACCAAGGCGAAGTTGGCGAGGAAGACGAGTGGCTCCACGCAGCCGCGGCACAGCACGGACCGGGTGGGCCAGGCGTGGGGTTCGCCCGGGGAGTTCGCGCGCCCCTCCATGCTTGCGGGTTCCTTGCAGAGTTGGCACAAGGCAGCAGGCTCATCTTTCTGCGCCTGCGCCGTCTTTTTTTTTTAGTGGGCGGGGCCAGGACTGGTGAGCCCCTCCTCCCTCTCAGCCCCTCCCTCTCTGGGCTGGGGAGCGCAGGCTGGGGGCCCTCCCCGAACCCCTGACTTACAGAGTGACCTCGCCTGCAAACTGTGCCAAGATATCGCCCGGCACTCCTTCCCAGGCCCCGAAACTCCTATAACAGTAGGAGAATAACAATAATTAACATTCATTGATCACTTATTATGTGCTGGGCGCTGTACTAAAATCCACGTGGGTTCATCTCCCAACAACATTATCGGCTAGTTATTGTTAAGGATCCCAATTTACCCATAAAGAGACAAGAACAATCGGGCATTCAAAGCCGAGCTGGAAAAATACACGGCTTCTGATGTCTGTGCTGATGTTCTGCCCTGCGACAGAGCCACTCGCAGCCTACTGCCTTTTATCCAGTTCTACGGCCTCAGTTCCATCACCTAGGTTCTGGGCATACCACTTGATTGAGTCTAGCTGCTAGTCCACCAGAGGTAGAGACTAGAAGCAAAGTTCTCTGATTCTTACCGCAATTGGAAGCAAAAATGTTTCAAGGGGGCAAAAGCTGCAAAACACGTACAAAGTATATTATTAGAGACACAGCACAAAGTATGGGAGGGCACACAAAGAAACAGCTCATTTACGTCAGAAGCAGAGCAGGAATACAGATGTCGGGAATAAGGAGCACAGTAAAGAGATTTAAACTCCTTACATGGGACAGTCCTTCCAGGTGTGTATGTGTGTGTGTTCAGTCATGTCTGACTCTTTGTGACCCTGTGGACTGTAGCCTGCCAGGCTCCTCTGACCATGGGATTTTCCAGGCAAGAATACTGGAGTGGGTGGCCATTTTATACTCCAAGGGATCTTCCCAACACAGGGATCAAACCAAAGCCCCCATCTCCTGCATTGACAGGCAGATTCTTTACCACGAGCACCACCTGGGAAGCCTGGTCTTCGTTCACTTTTAGCTGATTTTCTTGTTTCTTTTTTCACACAGACTCGTCCTTGGACTCTCCCCAAGATGCATGCACAACTTTTTGCTACGATGAATCCCGCTGCAGAAGCCTGTGGATACATTTCCACACTTATTATGGGGTGAGGCTTCCTCTCTTTAGGACCCCCAAGAAGCCTTCCTATACATGTGCAGACAGGGAAGTCTTCCTTCACCTGAGAAGTGGGTACCTTATCCCTTAGCTTTAGCAGAGCTCAGCTTTTGCCACCTGCTTTGTCCTTGGGAGTGTCTGGGTGAGAACAAAACTTCTATTTTACTCCACTTGACAAACACCAGCTGCCCAGCCCAGGGACCCATCTATCTCCTGCCTGCATGAAAACTTGACCCAGTTAGGTAAGCTGCAGTGAGCAAAGGATGGTGTCCAACTGAAATCTCTCTTTGCTTAAATTAAATTAAATTTTTAAAAACAAATTTATTTTTGGCTGTGCTGGGTCTTCACTGCAGCACGCAGGCTTTCTCTAGTTGTGGAAAGCAGGGGCTACTCTTTGTTGTGGCTCAAGAGTTTCTCATTGCAGTGGCTCTTTTGTTTAGTACAGGCTATAGGGTACATGGGCTTCAGCAGTTGTGGCTCGAGGGCTTCAGAGCTCAGGATCAGTATTCCTGGTACACAGGCTTAGTTGCCCCAAGGTAGGTGGAATCTTCCTGGACTAGGGATCGAACTGCTTTCCCCCGCATTAGCAGGCAGATTCTTCACCACTGAGCCATCAGAGAAGTCCACATTCCTTTTTTTTTTTTAAATTTTTTTATTTTTTAAAGGTTGTTCCTTGCACCATGAGGGATCTTAGCTCTCTGACCAGGGATCGAACTCGTGCCTCCTGCATTGGGAGTGGGGAATCTTAACCTCTGGACCACCAGGGAAGTCGTCAGCTGAAATCTTAAAATCATTTCCAGATAAAGAACTAAAGCTGAAAGGCGGAGGGCCAAGATCCATCTCTGGAAACGGGATAGGGTGTGGCTTGTCCGGGAGCTGGAGCCCTCAGCCTCCACTCAGGGAGATGCCCCTTCTCTGGTGAAATAAGATTATTTTTAAGTCAGGACAAGAACATTTTTAAACATAAAATTCTCTCCCTGCCAATTTGAGCCACTACCCCTTGCCCTTTACTGTGCATTAAGAAGCTGTGTAAGACATTCATTAGATCCCCTTAGAAGACCCAGCAACGCCTATTCAACCCCTACCCGCCCCCCGCCCCCCGAAAAAAGCAGTTTTCTCCTGACACCAGCAAGGTAACTCCTTAGGAGACCTTTCTTTCTCAGTCCTGTAAAGGGGTCCCACTAACCCATGACTTGCCCTCCTGGACTATGTAAACTGTCAGTATATTACTTTGATGTATAACCTCTCAAAAACTTATATAAAGGTAGGACAGTCTTCAGAGCTTTCTGAAAGACCGTCTCCCAGGTTATACTCCTCAGATTGGTTTACTTTTCTTCTTTCTCTTTTTAAAATATTTTTAACTCTTTTAATATAAACATGCATTTTAGTTAAGGAAAATAAAAATTTAAAAAATCTGATAATGTTCTTCTACTTTATTATTTTTTTTTAAGTAGTAGACTTTTAAAGGTGTAAGCTTGTGGAATTTTAGTTCCCTGACCAGGGATTGAACCTTGGCCCTCTGCAGTGAATGCATGGAGTCCTAACTACTGGACCATCAGGGAATTCTTCCCCTTGGAATCCTGGAGACATCAACAGGACCTGACTTTCCTTGAACCAGGCACTGTGTGAGATTATTACATATTATCTTATTCAGTCCTCACCACAACCTTATGAGGTAGGCACTGTTATTTTTACAGATGACATTATCTATGGCTTAGAGAGAAGCAAGAAAAAATCCTTCCTACTCTGGGCATAGGTTACATCCATTCCAGTGTTTGCTGGATTCCAAGCCTTGGTAAATGTTAGTCCTTGTACTGGGACTACCCTTCCCACCTTGCTTAGCCTTAGTAAACTCCTGTTCATCCTTCAAGACCCACCTCTGCACCACACTTCTAGGCAGAATTCATGACTCTAACCCTGTTTTAGACTTCACCTATATAAATATGTGTTCATAGGTTTGTCTCCTCCCGAACTCTACCCCCACCTTACCTCCAGACCTGAGGGCAGGGCTATTATTTACTCATCTCTGTATCTCCTAGCAATGGGCCTGGCATGCAGTAAGATGAAAAGTCATACACACCCTATCACATACATACTATATAATCAACAATCAACTATGTAGTACAGGAAACTCTACTCAACCTTCTGTAATAACCTATGTGGGAAAAGAATCTGAAAAAGAAGGAATCTGTATATATCTATCATGAAATCACTTTACTGTACACCTAAAACTAACACAATATTGTGAATCAACTATACTCCAATATAAAATTAAGTTAAAAAACATTTTTAAAAGATGAAATGGTAAATAGGTTTGATGGCATGCACCAACACCAGACAATTGATTGCAGCTGCCTGGATTGCTGCATCGAGATGAGCTATTTCTCTGGCTTGTGGGAAGGAGTCATGTGATCAAGTTCCGTCTGCCCTGGCCTCAGGAATAAACATCTCTAATGACAGGGCTGTCTAGACCTGGCCTGGATGTTCTGTAACTTTTGTGGGGAAGCTTTGGAAAAGCCCAGGGAAGCTACAATGGCTTCTTCACTCTCAGATGAAGAACCCTGTCTCACAACCAACCACTATGAGAGAGACGATCGCTAACAAGAGTTCCTCATCCAGATGGCAGTCTTGTCGTGACTTCCACCCAAAGCCTATGCTTGCTTTTCACGGCTGGCCAACCACAGCTTCAGGAGAGCAGTTCTTGTTTTTAGATATTACAAGGAAGGGAGAAAACAGCACGAGGGTAAAGACATTTCCTGTTTCCAGTTGTTGCTTCTCCCGTGCCAACTCTGAGCTTTGTGACGGTGTCCAGATGCCACAGATGGTGGTTGCTCTTAAACCGAGCTTGAAGGGAGAGATTTTACCAGAAAGAAGTGAGGCTGTCCCATCTGAAAGGACCAGCTGAGCCTTAGAGTAGAATGCTGGCCAGGATCCAGGGAAGTGCAAAGCTGCAGACATAGCTCCCTATTCACCTACCCGACAGGGGTGCCCGAAGCTTGTAGGATCCCAGTTCCCCAACCAGGGATTGAACCCAGGCCACAGCAGTGAAAGCCCAGAATCCTAACCACTAGGCAACCAGGGAGCTTCCCAGTTGGTCTCATTTTAAACACATTGTCCATGACAGAACCCTTCTCATCCTTCCATCCCTTCATCCATTCACTTAGCATCTACTGCTTGCCAGGCTCACTGCCAGGTGCTAGGGTGACAGACAAGTGTTTACACAGTCCTCTTTCTCAGGGCATTCTCTCAGACAGCACCACCAATTTCAAATCACAATAATAGAAGTATGCAGTTACATAAATCAGTTCAGAGTGTCTTCACGATGAAGTCAAAGGATTCACAGCAGAGGAGCTGAATTTTGAAGCATGAGATGGTGAAACGATGTCATCAGGCAAACAGAGAGAAGAAATAGAGAAGGGTTTTCTGTGCCCTGGGAAAGGCAGGTCCATGGACAGCACAGTTAAATAGCATTATGTTGAAGTGTCTTAAAATGTTTTCATTCTTTCATTGTAGAGGTTTAAAATAAGCTATAAAAATCTGTCTTGTTTGTAGAGACGTGGATGGACCTAGACACTGTCATTCAGAGTGAAGAAAGTAAAAAAGATAAAAACAGAGATCGCACATTAATGCGTGTATGTGGAATCTAAAGCCATGGTATAGATGATCTTATTTGCAAAACAGAAATAGGCACAGATGTAGAGAACAAACGTATGGACACTAATGTGGGGAAAGAGGGAGGGTGGGATGAACTGGGAGGTTGGGAATGACATATATACAGTATTGATACCATGCATAAAATAGTTAACTATTCAGAACCTATGGTATAGTTCAGGCAACCCTACTCAGTGCTCTGTAATGACCTAAATGGGAAAGAAATCCAAAAAGGGGATGTATGTATATGTGAGGGCTTCCCCAATGAATGGCTCAGCAGGTAAAGAATCCACCTGAATCGCAGGAGACATAGGAGACTTGGGTTCCATCCTGGGTTGGGAAGATCCCCTGGAGGAGGGCATGGCAACCCACTCCAGTATTCTTGCCTGTAGAATCCCATGGACTGAGAAGTCTGGCGGGCTGCAGGACACGACTGAGCGACTACACACAATCAAATGTGTATGTAAAACTGATTCACTTTACTGCACAGTAGAAACTAACACAACACGGTAAAGCAACTACAAGGGAAGTTCGTGGACATATAGCCTGTGGGCTGGACATGGCCCACATGTGTGTTTTGTTTGAGTGACACAATATTTTTAAAAAACTAGTTGGCTCACATAATATCTTGTATATTTTGAATTCAGTTCAGTTCAGTCGCTCAGTCGTGTCCGACTCTTTGGGACCCCATGAATCACAGCACACCAGGCCTCCCTCTCCATCACCAACTCCCGGAGTCTACCCAAACCCATGTCCATCGAGTCGGTGATGCCATCCAGCCATCTCATCCTCTGTCGTCCCCTTCTCCTCCTGCCCCCAATCCCTCCCAGCATCAGGGTCTTTTCCAGTGAGTCAACTCTTTGCATGAGGTGGCCAAAGTATTGGACTTTCAGCCTCAACATCAGTCCTTCCAATGAACACCCAGGACTGATCTCCTTTAGGATGGACTGGTTGGATCTTCTTGCAGTCCAAGGGACTCTTAAGAGTCTTCTCCAACACCTCAGTTCAAAAGCATCAATTCTTTGGCGCTCAGCTTTCCTTATAGTCCAACTCTCACATCCATACATGACTACTGGAAAATCCATAGCCTTGACTAGGCAGACTTTTGTTGGCAAAGTAATGTCTCTGTTTTTCAATATGATATCTAGGTTGGTCATAACTTTCCTTCTAAGGAGTAAGCATCTGTTAGTTTCATGGCTGCAATCACCATCTGCAGTGATTTTGGAGCCCCAAAAAATAAAGTCTGACACTGTTCCCACTCTTTCCCCATCTATTTCCCATGAAGTGATGGGACTGGATGCCATGATCTTAGTTTTCTGAATGTCAAGTTTCAAACCAATGTTTTCACTCTCCTCTTTCACTTTCATCAAGAGGCGCTTTAGTTTCTCTTCACTTTCTGCTATAAGGGTGGTTTCATCTGCACATCTGAGGTTATTGATATTTCTTCTCCCAGCAATCTGGATTCCAGCTTGTGCTTCCTCCAGCCCAGTGTTTCTCATGATGTACTCTGCATATAAGTCAAATAAGCAGGGTGACAATATACAGCCTTGACGTACTCTTTTTCCTATTTGGAACCAGTCTGTTGCTCCATGTCCAGTTCTAACTGTTGCTTCCTGACCTGCATACAGGTGTCTCAAGAGCCAGGTCAGATGGTCTGATATTCCCATCTCTTTCAGAATTTTCCACAGTTTATTGTGATCCCACATTCAAAAGCCTTGGCATAATCAATAAAGCAGAAATAGATGTTTTTCTGGAACTCTCTTGCTTTTTCAATGATCCAGCAGATGTTGGCAATTTGATCTCTGGTTCCTCTGCCTTTTCTAAAACCAGCTTGAACATCTGGAAGTTCACGGTTCACATATTGCTGAAGCCTGGCTTGGAGAATTTTAAGCATTACTTTACTAGCGTGTGAGATGAGTTCAATTGTGTGGTAGTTCGAGCATTCTTTGGCATTGCCTTTTTTTGGGACTGGAATGAAAACCGACCTTTTCCAGTCCTTTTAGAACTAACACCCAAAAGAGATGTCCTTTTCATTACAGGGGACTGGAATATTTTGAATTAGTTCCCAACTCATTTTCACATGAAAATCCAGATTTCTAGATTTTCTCAAAAACTCAGGGACTTTCCTGGTGGTCCAGTGGTTAAGAATCCACCTGCTAATGTAGGGGACACGGGTTCTAACCCTGGTGCAGGAAGATCCACATGCCACGGGGCAACAAAGCCCATGTGCCATGACTAGTGAAGCCTGTGAGCCTCAATTACTGGGCCCAGGTGCTCTAGAGCCCATGCTCCACAACAAGAGGAGCCACCGCAGTGAGAAACCCCCGCACTGCAACTAGTTGCCCACAAGTAGCAAGGAAGACCCAGCACAGCCCCCCAAAAAATTTAATTTTTAAATTAAATAGAATAAAAAACAACACAAAATTTTTAAAAAGAAAGAAAACTCAAAATTGTGACAATATTTATAAGCCTATTACCTGGCTGTAGCTAGAATAGGACTGTCTCTGTTTTTAGGCAACGCATGTGTTCTCCAGTTCACCACTCCCCCACCATCATTTTCACTCACATAAAAAATACCAGGCCTTATAGGCCCACAAGCTTGCAGCCCTTTTACTGGGCTCTGCCATTGTGTGGAAGCAGGATTCCAAAGTATCCCAGAGTTTCTGTAGAGCCTATACTGATGCTTTCTGAACATAAAGCAGATGAAATCACTGTGATACTATGCCATGTGGCTGATATGTATCATGTATCATGTGGCCCTTGAAAAGCATTGTTTCCTCCTATACTTTTTTTTTTTTTTTTAGTATTCCATGGTTGCTTTACAACATTGTATTAGTTTCTGTTCTGAATCATGTTTTCATGTTCTAAAACAACATGTTTCAGGCCTGTGTATCCATATATCCCCTTCCTCTTGGACCTCCCTCCTACTCCACCTGTCTAGGTATGGAGCTGGGCTCCCTATGCTGCGCAGCAGGTTCTCACTAGCTATCTATTTTATACATGGTAGTGTATATATGGACTTCCCTGGTGGCTCAGAGGTGAAAGAATTAGCCTCCAATGCAGGAGACGCAGGTTTGATCCCTGGGTCTGGAATATCCCCTGGAGAAGGAAATGGCAACGCACTCCAGTATTTCTTGCCTGGAAATCCCACGGACAGAGGAACCTGGCAGGCTACAGTCCGTGGGGTCCTAAAAAAGTTGGATGTGACTTAGTGACTACACAACAACAATGTATATATGTAAACCCTAATCTCCCAGCTTGTCCCCTCTCCCGCGCCCCCCACTGCCCTGTGTCCACATGTCTGTCCTCAACGTCTGTATCTCAATTCCTGCCCTGGAAATAAGTTCATTAGCTGTAAGCCCAGTGGGCTTCCCAGGTGGCGCTAGTGGTAAAGAACTCACCTACCAGTCAGGTAGATGAAAGAGATACAAGTTCCATCCCTGGCTGGGAAAGATCCCCTGGAGGAGGGCATGGCGACCCACTCCAGTATTCTTGCCTGGAGAATCCCATGGACAGGAGAGCCTGGTGGGTTTCAGACCACAGGGTCTCAAAGAGTTGAACAGAAGCGACGTCGTGCACGCACGCAAGGCCACCACAAGCCAGTATTGCTATACCTTCCAGCAACGGGGAAAGAGTGTGAGGCCAGAGAGGTCGGCAGGGGCCAGATGACGCCCCTGAGGAGTTCGAGGTATCTATGTGCCATCCTGGTGGAGGGGGGCTCCAATGGGCAGCTGCACACAGAACTCGTGAGGAAGAGAGGGGCTGGAGTCATCATCCCCTGATAGAATCGGTGCAGCGGGGGCATCCTCCTGAGAAGACAAGTGACAAAGAGCCTGGGCAGGAGACTGTGAGGAGCACAACCAGTTCAGATGGACAGAGGAAGAAGGAGTGGGCGGAGAGGGAGGAAGAGGAGAGATGAGTGCTGAGGAAGCCAAGAGAGAAGAATTTGCAGGCAACATTGGTGACACGTGGGATGTTAAAGAGAGATCAAGGCAAGTGGGGGTCAGCGCTGGGCACCCCAGAAGTTTCAGCCAGTGAGACAAGGGCAGGGAAGGCTAGAAATCAGATCACAATGAATTAAGGACGGATCGCGAGGCATTTAACACCAGGAAATGAAGCAAAGGTGGCCCTTGATAAGCTCACCCCTAGAGAATGTAGCGAGCAAGATGCAACACATCTAGGGTGAGACTGGCTCCTGTTTCAGAGGTGGGACTGAAGTTCAGGGACGGGCATGGCTGATATCAGAGACCGCTGTAATCTCAAGGAAGCATATCTGAGGCTGAAACCCAATCAGGGGGAGAGAGAAAGCAAAAGCTGCAACCCCAGCTAACCCTGGCCGGCTCGGTGTTGACAGCAGCAGACGCGCTCTCCCATCCCCCACAGCGTAACCCATTGAGGCAGCCAATGCCCTCCAAGGTCTGAGCCCTGACGCTCTCATCCTTACACTCCAGGGCTCCTAGGTCGACTGTCAGAGGCTAGGCTGGGGCACTTTTGCAGCCCTGCCAAACCCACGCTTCAGGTTGTCTCACTAGCCTTCTCCATTTTTAGCTTCTCTATTTTTAAATTGTATTTGTTTATTTATTTTTCACTTTTTTGGATGTGCCAAGTCTTTGTTGTTGCACGTGGGCTTTCTCTAGTTGTGGCAAGCAGAGCCTGCTACCTAGCTGCAGTGCTCAGGCTTCATCGTGGTGGCTTGTCTTATTGTAGAACACAGGCACTAGAGCACGGGTTTCAGGAGCTGTGGCACACACGCTTTAGCTGCTCTGAAGCATGTGAAATCTTCCCAGACCAGGGACTGAACCCATGTCCCCTGCATTGGCAGGCGGATTCTTAACCACTGGACCACCAGGGAAGTCCTCTATGCAATTACTTTTGTCATTTGATTGACATTTGCCCCTCCCCCCCCCCTTTTTTTTGGACAGGGAAGTAGGATTTATTGGTGAGTATGTGTAAGGAGGGGACAGAGTCAAGGCTGTCATGAGTGCAGGGCCTTCTATTTATCCAGAGGGCCACGATTAGGGATGTATTTGACCCCACACCCATTTCGGATGAGCCGCTTTTCTGCCACCATGTTTTCAAATTCATCCACATTAAGCTTAATAAATCCTCACTTCTTGGAGATGTGGATTTTTCTGGCGGCCAGGGAACTTGAACTTGGCCCTGCAGAGGGCCTCAATCACATGCTTCTTGTTCTGCAGCTTGGTGGGGATGGGCATTATGATTGGCCAATGTGGACCCTGGCTGCTGTGCCCTGGGGCTTTGAAAAGGTGCTGTGTACACCTGTCTGGGGCCTGGGACTGGGGACAGCATGCCAGTAATAAATGTCCACTGGAAAGGTCTGTCTCCAAGGTCCCTTAGGGCAACCTGTACAGACAACAGGCTGCATACCCTATCAAGGAGGCTGCTGTTTGCAGCCACTGCACCCTGGGTCCTCATGGGGTGCCCTAATTTTATCAGTCTGAATGGGAAAAGGGAAAATACCGAGCTGACCCCATTGTGGGGTCAGATAAAAGATGGAATGTCACCAGGCCCCTGAAAGCAAGGGGTTTGGGCCACAGGCAAGTGCTTATTGCCCTGAGAGTGAGTGACAGGTGTTCGGCAGTGAAGGAAAAGGGCGGATTTAAAGAAGGCTTGTGGCTCATGCAACTCAACATCAACAAAACCAACAGTCCAATAGAAAAATGAGCAGAATCTCTGAAAAGCCATATTCTCACAGTAGATATACAGATGGCCAGAAGGCACATGAAAAGATGCTTAGCATCACTAATCACCAGGGAAATTCAAGTCAGAACCACAGTGAGCTATCACCTCACATCTGTCAGGATGACTATTACCAAAAAGACAACAAATAAAAGCATTGGTGAGGGCATGGAGAAAAGGGAAGACTTGTACACCGTTGTTGGGAATGTAAATTGGTACAACCACTGTGAAAAACAGTATAGAGGTTCCTCATCAAATTAAAAATAGAACTACCGGTACAATCCAGCCATTCCACTCTTGAGTATTTATCCAAAGAACAAAAACAAAAAACACTAATTAGAAATGCGGCTATTCTTGCCTTCTGAGATGGCCCACATTCTGCCTGTGGAGTGTTTCTCTCTAAATAAATCCACTTCTTACCTATCACTTTGTCTCTCCCTGAATTCTCTCTGTGATGAGACATCAAGAACCTGAGCTTCGTTAAGTCCTGACTCCAGCCTCCATGACCTTCCCTCCACGAGTTCCAAAGTCGCTAATCAGGAGAGGAGCAGCCAAGAAACTACCAGGCAAGATTCCAGGGACTAGAGAAGCTCATCAAGATTAGGGGGCCGACCAGCTGGGACGAGATTAAGGGAACACAAGTCCTGTTCCCCTTCTACTTGCCATGAAGTGGTGAGACCCAATGCCATGATCTTGGTTGTTGTTGTTGTTTTTAATTAATCTTAGTTTTTTGAATGTTGAGTTTTAAGCCAGCTTTTTCACTCTCCTCTTTCACCCTCACCAAGTGGTTCTTTAGTTCCTTTTCACTTTCTGCCGTGAGAGTGGTATCATCTATATATCTAAGATTATTCAGATACACACACGTGTGTGCACGTGCACACACACACTGAAATATTACTCAGCCACAAAATAGTATGACGTCTCTTTGGGGAAAACGTAGTCACCACTGCAGCGGAGCCCCAGGCTGCCAGCTCCTACTCCTGACTCACCCATATTCGCTCTCACCAAGGAACAATTTGGTCAGGAAGCCTCTCCACAGCCATGGCTTTTAAAGACACCGACAAATCTCTGTCAGTCAGAGGTGACCATTCACCAGACTAGGATTACCCTCACCAGCTGCAAGGTGAAGTCTCTGGAGACAGTATGTGCTGATCTGATCAGCGATGCATAGGAAAAGAATCTCAAAGTGAAGGGACCTGTTTGGCTGCCTACCAAGACTCTGAGAATAACTACAAGGAAAACTCCTTGTGGTGAAGGTGCTAAGACATAGGATAGATTCCAGATGAGGCTCCACAAGCGACTTGTTGACCTGCACTGTCCTCAGATTGTCAAGCAGATCACATCCATCAGTACTGAGCCAGGAGTCAGGGTGGAAATCACCATTGCCGATGCTTAAATCATCTTTCTTAATAAACTGATAATCAGTTGTTAAAAATAAAATGAAGTAATACCATTTGCAACAACATGATTGGACCTAGGAGTGATCATACTAAGTAAAGTAAGTCAACCAGAGAAAGACAAATACCATACGCTATCACTTATATGAGGAATCTAAAAACCAAACTAAAATGACCAAACATAACAAAACAGAAATAGAGTTACAGATACAGAGAGGGGTTCCCAGAGGGTAGAGGGGGTCAAGGAAGGAGAAAATAAGTGAGGAAATTAAGAGATACAAGCTTCTAGTTGCAAAATAAATGTGTCATGGGTATAAAAGGTGAAGTGTAGAGAATATAGTCAATACCTATATAATAGGTTTGTATGGTAACACATGGTAACTAGACTTACCATGGGGATCATATTGAACTGTATAGAAATATGGAGTCATTGTGCTGTGTAATAGAAACTAATATAGTGTTTTACACCAATTATATTTCAAGAACGAACAACCAGGGCTTCCTTGGGGGCTCAGTGGTAAAGAATCTGCCTGCCAATGCAAAGGACATGGGTTAGATCCCTGGTCGGAGAAGATTCTGCATGCCACGGAGCAGCTAAGCCCATGTGCCACAGCTACTGAGCTGTGCTCTAGAACACAGGAACTGAAATTACTGAGCCCATTGCCACCACTCCTGAAGCCCAGGCACCCTAGAGTCTGAGCTCAGCAACAAGAGAAGCCACAACAATGAGAAGCCCATGCACCCCAAAGAGAGTAGCCTGCATACCCAGCATGGCCAAAAAAAAAACTCATAAGAAAAAGAGATTAGATTTTCCCAAAGGTGGGAGGCGGGGGGTATGGGAAATTGGAAGAAGGCAGCCAAAAGGTACAAACTTCAAGTTATAAGGTAGACAAGTGCCACTGATGTAATGTACAGCACGATCAAAGTAATGAACACTGCTGTATGTTATATATGAAAGTTGTTAAGAGAATAAACCCAAGGAGTTCTCATCACAAGGAAAAAGTTTTTTCTCTTTTTAAAATTTTGTCTCTATATGAGATGATGGATGTTCACTAAACTTACTGAGGCAAACATTTCATGATGATGTAAGTCAAATCACTACGCTGGGCACCTTAGGCTTATACAGTGCTGTATGGCAGCTCAGTTCAGTTCAGCCACTTAGTCATGTCTAACTCTTTGCAACACCATGGGCTGCAGGCTTCCCTCTCCTTCACCAACCCCTGGAGCTTGCTCAGACTCATGTCCATAGAGTCTGTGATGCCATCCAACTATCTCACCCTCTGAGATATGATGGAAACTATATCTCGATAGAATTGGAAGAAAAAAAAATAAAGAAACCTTGTGGATTGATGAGATTATGTATCCAGGGGTGTGTCTAAAGCATGAAGAAACGAAAATAAAATAAAATATGAAGAAATAGTGTTAGTTACTTACCTCTGTCCAACTCTGTGCAACCTCATGGACTCTATCCTGCAAGGCTCTTCTCCCCATGGGATTCTCCGGGCAAGAATACTGGTGTTGGCCACTCCCTTCTCCAGGGGGTCTTCCCAAACCAGGGATCCAACCTGCGTCTCCTATGTCTCCTGCTTTGGCAGGTGGGTTCTTTACCACTAGCACTGCCTGGGAAGACCATAAAGAAATAGAATGCTTTTAAAAAGATGGATTAGAATCAAAACATGCACCTGGAGCACAGTATAAATCCCCTTAGGATCGCTGGTATGAACTGGAGTGCAGATGATGTCTACCAACATAGGGTTCTTGCAGGAATTCTAATTCCTCAGGCCGATACCATGACACCCTGCTTTTTTATATATACATATATCTGAATCTCCTTTCAGATAAAAACTTTGCCTGTGCACTACAATTCCTCTTGGTTTCAAAATGTACATTTGAATCTCTTTTTTAAGGTACGTATTTTCTTTTCTTTATCTCCATTTCCTCTGTTTTCAAAGTGCGAACCTGAATCACTTTCCATGTATACACTAAGTCTGTTCATTGTGAGTGTAAGGATGTCCCTCCTCTATGGATCCTAAAACAGTTTCTAGAAAGATGGCAGTGTTGCAGAGAGCTCCCGGGTGTTCCCCATGAATAATAGAGAACCTGTAAAAATTGACATAAGCAGTCAGCCAGCTTCTAGATAGTGGGATTTCCCCCAGTCTTTCTGATATGCATTTTTTTTTTTTAGGAAAGTGCAAAAGTCATATTACAGTGACCCAAATGCAAGAATAATATTAGTAGTTAATGGTTAATGAATATTTACCATGTGACAAGCACAGCAGTATCTTAACTAATCCTAATAAGACTTACAAGGTGGTTATTATTGTTCTCCTTTTTAGAGGGGAAGACTGAGTGCTTCCCAGAGGCAGGGCAATAAAGAACCCGCCTGCCAATGCAGGAGACTCAAGAGACTCGGGTTCAGTCCCTGGGTTGGGAAGATTCCTGGAGGAGATACACTCCAGTATTCTTTTTTTTTTTTTTTCACTCCAGTATTCTTGCATGAAAATTTCCATGAACAGAGGGACCTCGTGGGCTAGAGTCCATGGGGTCGCAAAGAGTCAGACATGACTGAGCGACTACGCACACACATAGAGGGGAAGATTGAGGCATATAGGGATTGAGTAATTTATCAGAAGTCTTGTATAACTGAGTCAAAGATATCACTGGAACCCTGTTTGCCTGCATCCAGGGCTAGACTGCTCACTTCTGCCCTCTGCCGCCTCCTGGGTCTGTAGATCTGTTTGCAAGACAGCCAGCTTGTTAGAGTCCTTTCTCAAGCAAAGAAGTGAGTGTTCAATTTCCTCTTGAAAATTTTCAAGGAAGTTCAGTAAAACCCATTCACATCACAATCTTCTACTCAGTCTTCTGCAAAGTCCCTTTTGAAAAATCAGCATCAGCAAGCCCTTATTCCCAAGCTTAAACGAATTTCCCCTGTCTCCTCAGTAGGATGAGAAATTGAAAATGGGGTGATAAGAAATTAGCCCAGGAAGTTAATTTTCATTGCTGATATAGTTTAATCCAGCTTAACCTTTTTATGCTTATGAACATGTTCAAATCACACAAAACAAAGTAGCACAATGAACCCCTATAGACTCATCACTTAGATTCAACAATTATCAAAATCCTGCCACGGATTCAACCACTTTTTTTCCTTGGCTGAAGTACTTAAAAACAAATTCCAGACATTATGTTGTTCTGTCATTTCACCCCCTATTTTACACTTCTAAAATATACAGACATTTTCTCACATAAGGTGAGGCTGCTCGGTCGTGTCCGACTCTTTGCAACCCCATGGACTATAACCTACCAGGCTCCTCCATCCATGGAATTTTCCAGGCAAGAGTACTGGAGTGGGTTGCCATTTCCTTCTCCAGGGTTTTCTCACAGAAGTCCAATGTTATTCATACTTTAAAATATAACAATTCTTTAATATGATCCAGTACTGGGTATTCAATAACTGCTTCCAAAAGATGTCTTTTTATTACTGATGTGCTTGAATTAGACTTCAAACAAGACCACACAATGCATTTTAAGGGCACAGTATGGCTTTTAAATCTCTTTTGTTTGAAACAGTCTCTCCGTTTGAGTGTTGGGTGCTGCTGCTAAGTTGCTTCAATTGTGTCTGACTCTGTGCAACTCCATGGACTGTAGCCCACCAGGCTCCTCCAGCCACGGGATTTTCCAGGCAAAGAGTACTGGAGTGGGTTACCATTTCCTTCTCCCTTCATGTCATTGACTTGTCGCAAAAACAATGTTTAATGTTTCTCAAAAAAAATATATATATATATATAAATGGAATAATACTGTGCTATTAAAAAACTGATAAATGTTTATATAATAAATAGGACTTTTATAGCATTCATGAGCTCTATGAATGGACTCTACCATATCACATGTAAATCTGCTTATGTAGTTTTGTATCCTTAACTTCTGCAGTATGTAAGAAATAAGGCACTTCTTGAAGTGGAAGAATGCATCATATGAAGAATGGCCCAGGGACTTGCCTGGTGGTTCAGTCTCTGCACTGCCAATACAGGGGGCATGGGTTCAATCCCTGGTCAGGGAACTAAGATCCCATGTGCTGGGCAGTGTGGCCAAAAGATTAAAAACAAACAAACAAATAAAAAACATTCCCATTTAAAAAAAAAATAATGGCCCAAGACAGCATGAGGGAGACATCCAGGAAATGGAGATCAAAGGGAAAGATGAAATTTGATAAATTTTTTAAAAAATTAGTTTCTATTGGAATAGAGTTGTTTTGCAATGTTGGGTTAATTTCAGGTGTACAGCAAACTGAATCAGTTATACATATACATATATCCAATCTTTTTAAAGATTGATTCCAATCTTAAAAAAATCTTAAAAAGAATCTACTCTTTTAGATTCTTTTCCCATATAGGTCATTACAGAGTATTGACTACAATTCCCGGTGCTAGATAGTAGGTTTTTATTGAAATCTGGTAAATCATCCACTCTAGAGTGAGAGGCGTTGAACTGGGTAGACATAAGCCTTCACTTCACAGGCAACATGAAGACCTCATTGGACAACAGGCCTTGTCAGCAAGTTGCTCAGAGTCATCATAGGTGACCTTACAGTCTACACATACACAAGCCTTTAGTCTCCGTCTCCCTTGGAGACCCCTGATGACCCTTCCACCTCCAGGGCCCTTGATGAATGGGGTGGACGCACCTGTTGACAGGTACACCTACTTTGGTCCCTCTCTGAGGATTTCTTTCGATTTTCTGAAGTTTGATTCCCTACAAGGAGTTAACGTGCAACTATTTGGAACCATGAGGCAGTCCTGTATGGTCTTGGTTACTGCGTGTCCGCCTCTGAAAACCAGACACCGTCTGGGCATCCTGACAAGGTGGCATTTGGCTGCCCAAGATTTTGCTGCTGGGCCTGGATGGCTCTCAGACTGGCTGCCACCCTCACCACTAAACATCTTGCCTGGCGAACGAGGCCTCCCGGGACCTCTTCTTTTCCTCTCCTCTCCCTTATTCTGCAGCCCCGATGAGCCACTCCAGCGACTTCTTCCCTGACCCCACTGCCACTCCACCAGCCCAGGCCCCATCTCTCCTCAGACCATTCCAGCTAACTCCTAATTTGTCTTATATACTCTAGTCTTCACCTGCTTCCAAACCTTTTTCCACAGCAACCTTTGAAAAATCTTACTGGGTCACTTGCCTACTTAAAAACCTTCAAGAGCTCCCTTGGCCTGACATCAGAGGCTCTTTCTGATCTGGTGCCAGCTCCTTCACACTCAGCCCCCACTCCACACAAGATTCTCTGCCCATTTCCCGTAGCACCCTGGCACCTGCTACTGCCCTCGCCTAGAAGGTCTGTCTCCCATGCCCACCACTCCCTCCCTGCTTATTTCCTGGAATAACTTCTTACACATCCTTCACATTGGAAAAGGCTCTGATGCGAGGCAAGATTGAAAGCAAGAGGATAAGGGGGTGACAGAGGATGAGATGGTTGCGTGGCATCACTGACTCAATGAACATGAGTTTGAGTAAACTCCAGGACATAGTGAAGGACAGCAAGCCTGGCATGCTGCAGTCCATGGGGTCACAAACAGTTGGACATGACTGAGCAACTGAATAGAACTGAACTAGCACATCCTTCTAGAGTCACCTTAGATACTTACTCCTCCAAGAAGCCCACTTCCAGTCTGTAGCAGGCACGGCCACAGAGCTGTGCTCCCCTCAAAAAAGTACTAGTGTCTTTCCTTATCTAGCAGTGTCTGACATGCCAGCAATAAATCTCAGATGATGGATTAAGTGACGTTTTAAGATAGCATGCCTTTTTGGCTTCGGTTGAATGCCTCTGCTCCTTCAATAACTCCTCCTTTGGTGGCATTTCCACATTCCTCCCCGTAGTGACCTGTCTTGCAGGAACAGATTGCTTTGCAGGATGGGACAGGAGCGTCCCCTGGTCCCCTTAATTAAACCATAATTGCGGGTGGGGGTGGGAGTGGTAAAGAACCCGCCTGCCAATGCAGGAGACATGAGACACATGGGTTCAATCCCTGGATTGGGAAGATCCCCTGGAGGAAGTCATGGCAATCCACTCCAGTATTCTTGCCTGGAAAATCCCATGGACAGAGGAGCCTAGCAGGCTACAGTCAATAGGGTCGCATAGAGTCAGACACGCCTGAAGCAACTTAGCATACACGAACACACACACGTGGGAAGGGCTCTCTCACTGCCTTGCTGGCTCCTACTGTATTGTTCCAGAAATCCCCAAGTTTCCACCTCAAACTCTGCTCCTGGGTCCACCATCTGGCCCATGTGAAGATGGTTTGGGACCCATGGTCAGGCCCATACAAGTAGCACTTACGTGAGATGCCATCTTGTGAGATTCAGCCCATTTGTATCACTTAGCACTTTCTGCTGCTGCTGCTAAGTTGCTTCAGTCATGTCTGAATCTGCGACCCCATAGACGGCAGCCCACCAGGCTCCTCCATCCATGGGATTTTCCAGGCAAGAGTACTGGAGTGGGGTGCCATTGCCTTCTCTGTAGCATTCTGTAGTTGCAAGGAAAAGAAACAAATTCTGGCTTTTTAAAAAGGATTTGTTTAGGATTTCTCTGGTGGTCCAGTGGCTAAGAATCCGCCTTGCAATGCAGGGAATGTGGGTTTGATCCCTGGTCAGGGAATAAAGATTCCACGTGCCATGGGGCAACTGAGCCCGTGTACCACAACTTGAGAGTCTGTGCACCTCAGCAAAAGGTCCTGCATGATGAAACAAAAACCCTGCGTGCTGCCGCTGAGACTCAACCCAGCCAAATAAATAAACTTTTTTTTTAAGGATTTGTTTAAATACCTTGGAAGGGTAACTCTCAGAATACAAACAATGCTGAACACCAGGTCACAATTAGGACAGGAAATGGGACCATTCTGAGAATCCAGGCAGCAGGAACCTTCAGACACACTTTATTGGACATTGCTCTCAGGAGAAAGCAGATGTAACCCTGTTCCATCACTCTCAAGGTTCAGGTCCCCAGGAAACAGAGAGGTTGGCTGGGCTGGCAGGTCATATGCACATCTTTTGATCTGGGAGAGGAATCTTGCTTCTCCCAAGGCTGCGTGCAGTGGGGCATGCAGAGAAATATGCTCTTACCAGAAGGTGAGTTGATGGCTAGTCGGGAGAAGACATTGACTTCAACCCAGCTACAACCTGGATAGATTCTGGAGATAAGGGAAGCCAGATGGAGAAGATTCAGTGCCGTTTGCAAAGGGTTATCTCCGGTCCAGTTCCATCAGGGTCCACCCAAGGCTCTCTTTTGAATAGCACAGCTCTGGAGCGGGCGATCCTGAGAGCAGCCAGACAGCCATGTGGCTCTAGGGCTCTAGTCTGTTCAGAGCAGACCCCACTGAGGGACAGACTAGGGCTTAAGGAGTGTGCACAGGCTCAATGACCACCACCATGAAGGTAACACCAGGGACCAGGCTCCAGCAGCAAGACTAATTTCAACCTCAGTGGCCTGGGAGGTTCTCAGCTTCCTGGCCACTGGGAGCCTTAGCTGCCTGCGTCTTCCTTTTCTCCTTGTATCCTGCTCCTAGTGGACTTTGTTTCTAGACCTGTCCCCAGCTCTCTCACTTGCTTCCTGGTGGCCATGCCCTAGTATGACGGTACTCACCAGTCTCTGACAAAGTCCCCAACCTGCAGACAGAAACCTCACCCCGCATCTTGAAAGTGAACCCAAGCATCTTTTTCAAACAAAGAATTGTCAAGGGAAAAGGTTCTTTTCAGTGGGTGGATTTATGTAATGACGGGCCTTATAAAGGAATGCACAAGATCAATTACCTCTAGCAAGCCAGTTCTAAGTCATCTCTATTGAAAAGAGTAGAAGTGCATGACCCCAGGACCCTCCTAGAAGTTTGCAAGTGTCAGACCCCAGCCTCAGCGAACCTCCCAGAGACCAGCCCTCTTGGTTCTTTCCACTAAGGAGAAAAGTACACAGTGGTGAAGCTTTAGCCTGTCAACACACCCCATCCCCTTCTACCAGGAACTTCCTTCTCAGCACACAGACTCCATTTCCCCAGGCTTCTTGGATCACAAGACCTCTTATCCCCTCCAGGCTGGAGTGCCAGCACTTTCTCTCCAGATCCCATCAGCCTTCAGTCCATCACCTACTGTTTTCAACCTCCATGTAATTACTGTTCCTATTCTCAGAGGAGGAAAAGGAAGAGGGGATTATTGAGAAGACAGGACCTCCAGTTGACCTTCAAGCTAGACCAGGACAATCAGAAGCTCCTCACACTCTCCCCTGTGTCTGGAATATGCATCCAACTGGCCTTTCTAGCAGCTTCCCTCTCCCCCTTCTAGAAGGTGCCCCAAGGACACAGCCTTAAGATAGATGTTTTGAGACCGTTTGGTTCGTATATATGACTGAGCCCAGATAAGGCCTCTAAATTTTAAAGATGCTGGCTGGTGGGTGTGGAGATCTACTCCTCTTACAGTCACCCAAAACAGCCTGGTGTGTAAGTTCCGGTGATTTTAAACCCATCACCGACCCATCTGGAGTGGCTGCTTCTTCATTTGGTCTTTCCTTGCCCTGCATGTACAGGGGCCAGCTGGCAAACCAACAGTGGGATCAGTCACTATATTAAACACTTAACAATGTTATCCCACTACCATGTGCAAAACAGCTAGCAAGTGGGAAGCTGCTGTATAGCACAGGGGGCTCTGTGATGACCTGGGTGGGTGGGATGACCTAGATGGTTAGGTGGAAGGGAGGCTCAAGAGGCAGGGGATATATGTACACATATAGCCATTCACTTTGTTGTAGAGCAGAAACCGACACAATATTGCAGAGCAATTGTACTCCAATTAGAAGAAAGACAAAAAAACAATATTATCTCATTGAGACCTCTAAATATTCCCATTTTACGAATGGAGCAGGCCCAGAAGCCCCACAGCCATCAAGAGGCAGGGGAAATTTAAAAAAAAAGTGACAGAGGATATTAACAAGGCGGGGGTTAGGGGCTACAGGAGGCTCCTGACAAAATGACCACACCCGCTGAACTGGTCTTGGGCCAGAAATCCTTCTCTGGAAGAATCATTCCTCTGAAACTTTAAAGCTTTGGGGCTGAGAATTCTCACTGCAAATGGTCATTGATTAAGGATTCATTGGCTAGAATGTTTTATCAACTGAGTCCTCGGTGTGTGCGTATGTGTGTAGAAGAATATTAACAACAAAGTCTTTAAACAAAGGATTTTTACTTCCTTCTGTCATGCAAACACTTGCGATCTGTCAGGAAGGATTTAATTTTTTTAATGTATTTATATTTAACTGAAGGATAATTGCTTTACAAAGTTGTGTCGGTTTCCGCCGTACATCAGCACAAATCAGCCATAGGTGTACATATGTCTCCTCCCTCTTGAACCTCCCTCCCACCTCTCACTCCATAAGGATTTAATTTTTTAAACTTTTTCATCTAAGATCATTGTAGATTCACATGTAGTTGTAAGAAATGTACTATCTGTGTATTCTTTTCAATTAGATTTCTTCATATCTTTTGCTAACTTTCTAATTAGATGTTTTAAACGTAGTTTTGACTGTTCTTTTATATCTTAGATACTAGTCCTTTGCTGGATAGGTGGATATCCAATTGCTCCAGGATCATTTGCTGAAAATTTGTTCTTCTCCACTGAATTCCTTTTGCTGCTTTTTAAAAAATCAGCTAGAGGAATTCCCTGGCACTAAAGTGGTTAGTACTCCATGCTTTCACTGAGGGCTCAGGTCCGTTCCTTGGATGGGAAACGAAGATCCAACAAGCTATCTGGTAAGGCCAAGAGAAAAAGGATCATTTGGGCATATTTGTGTGGGTCTACTTCTGGATTCTCCATTCTGTTCCATTGATCTACAGGTTTTTTTCTCTACCAATACTATTTTTTGTTTTGGCCGTATCATGCTGCTTTTGGAGCCTTAGTTTCCAGAACAAGGATTGAAGCCAGGTATGAAAGTGCAGCATCTGAACCACTGGACTGCCAGGGAATCTCCCACCAGTTGTAGTCTTGATTAATCTAATTATAACCCTTGAGGCTATTGATATTTCTCCCTGCAATCTTGATTCCAGCTTGTGCTTCATCTGGCCCAGCATTTCACATGATGTACGCTGCATATAAGTTAAATAAGCAATGTGACAATATACAGTCTTGACATACTCCTTTCCTAATTTGGAATCAGTCCATTGTTCCGTGTCCAGTTCTAACTGTTGCTTCTTGACCTGCATACAGATTTCTCAGGAGGCAGGTCAGGTGGTCTGATATTCCCATCTCTTGAAGAATTTTCCAGTTTGTTGTGATCCACACAGTAAAAGGCTTTGGCGTATTCAACAAAGCAGAAGTAGATGTTTTTCTGGAATGAAACATGTCTGGATGAAACACAAGCTGGAATCAAGATTGTCAGGAGAAATATCAGTAACCTCAGATATGTAGATGACGCCACCCTTATGGCAGAAAGCAAAGAGGAATTAAAGAGCCTCTTGAGCCAGCCCAGGATTGATGCTAGGGGCTGGTGCATCGAGATTTCCCGGGGGGAGGGAGGAGGGAGGGGGGCTCTGGAGGGGGAACATATGTAAACCCATGGTGATATCATGACATTGTATGGCAATAACAATAAAAAAATAATAATAAATAAAATTTTTTTAAAAAGAGCCTCTTGATTAAAGTGAAAGAGGAGAGTGAAAAAGTTGGCTTAAAACTCAACATTCAAAAAGCTAAGGTCATGGCATTCAGTCCCATCACTTCATGGCAAATAGATGGGGAAACTACAGAAACAATAACACACTTTATATTCTTGGGCTCCAAAATCACTGCAGGTGGTGACTGCAGCCATGAAATTAAAACACGCTTACTCCTTGGAAGAAAAACTATGACCAACACAGACAGCATATTAAAAAGCAGAGACATTATTTTACCGACAAAGGTTCATCTAGTCAAAGCTATGGTTTTTTCAGTAGTCACGTATGGGTGTGAGTTGAACCATAAAGAAAGCTGAGGGTCCAAGAATTGATGCTTTTGAGCTGTGGTGTTGGAAAAGACTCTTGTGAGTCCCATGGACTGCAAAGAGATCCAACCAGTCCATCCTAAAGGAAATTAGTCCTGAATATTCACTGGAAGGACTGATGTTGAAGCTGAAACTCCAACACTTTGGCCACCTGATGTGAAGAACTGACTCATTGGTAAAGACCCTGATGCTGGGAAAGATTGAAGGCAGGAGGATGAGATGGTTGGATGGCATCACTGACTCAATGGAAAAGAGTTTGAGCAAGCTCCAGGAGTTGGTGATGGACAGGGAATCCTGGTGTGCTGCAGTCCATGAGGTCGCAAAGAGTCGGACACAACTGAGCAACTGAACTGAACTGATAACTCTTGAAATTGGGTAGACTTGTTCCTGCCACTGTAGTATTCTTTTCAAACTTGTTTTTAGCTATTCTAATTCCTTTGCCTTTACACACAAATCTTAGAATAACCTTGTATATATCTACAAAAACTCCTGCTATGATTTTGATAGGGGTTGTATTACATCTGTATGTTCATTTGGAAGAAATCAACATCTTTATGATGCTGAGTCTTCCAATATATAAACATCCCGTGGCTCTCCATGTATTTAGATCTTCTCTGATTTCTTTCTTCAGCATTTTATAATTTTCAACATACAAGTGATGTATATACTCTCTAAGGTTTATACTTAAGTATTTTTTTATTTGAGTGCTTATAAATAGTATTATATTTTAAATTTCAGTGTACTGATATATTAATGAATGCATATTCCCTAGTTCTATAAATTTCTTTTATTTCCTTTTTTCCTCTTTATTTCCATCCTTCTTTCTTTCTTTTTGTGAATCTCTTTGGAATTTCTTTCTATATAGGCAATCGTGTTGTCTGCAAATAGGTATGGTTTTATCTTCCCTGCTGATCTGCATGCCTTCCAGTCTCCTTGTCTTGTCTTACTGGTCTGACTAGAATTTCCAGTACTTTGTTGAATAAAAGTGGTGAGAGTAGATAGACAGTCTTTGTCTTGTTCCCAAACTTAGAAGGAAAATATTCAGTCTTTCACCACGAAGTATGTTGGCTGTAGGGTTTTTGTAGGTGTTCTTTATCAAGATGAGGAAGTGCCTCTCTATTCCTATTTTTCTGAGAGTTTTTAATCATGAATAAAGATTAAATTTTCTCAAATGCTTTTTCTGCATTGATTGATACAATCATGTGATTTTTCTTCTTTCACTTGTTAATATGATGGATTACACTGTTTAATTTTCAAGTATTGAAACAGTCTTGCATGCCTAAAATAAACTCTTCTTGGACATGGTGTGTAATCCTTTTTATATGGTGCTGAATTTTATTTGCATCTTTTTTCATATTCATGTGGGCTATTGGTCTGTAGCTTACTTTTTTGGTCCTGTCTTTGTCTGGTTTTGGTATGAGAGTAATATTAGCTTCATAAAATGAATTGAGAAGTGTTCCCTCCTCTTTTATTTTCTGGAAGAGACTGTAGGATTGGTGTTATTGCTTCCTTATATGTAGGTTTCCCCCGCTAGGTTTCTCACCTCCTCTCAGGGCTTTGTTGTAGAGAAACAAAAGTTTAGCAACAGAAAGTGTTAAAAGTAATTCTAACATTTACTCACATTTTTCAAAGATTCCCTTCATAAGCTATTAATACAGTAATAAATCTTGCAATCTCCATTCCCAGGATACTCTTTTTAATAAATGGCCCTGGATCAATTGGAAAACCATATGGAAAACAAAAATTATCCCCTACATTACACATCACACAGAAATCAATTCTAGATGACCTGTTTTTAGAAGAAAACATAGGAGAATGCTTAGTAGCCTCAGGGTAGACAAAGAGTTGTTTTTTTTTTTTCAAGTGGGACACAAACAGCATGAACTGTAAGGGAAAAAATAGAGAAATTAAACTATATTAAAAATTAAAATGTCTATTTAAAAGAGTGAAATGTAAGCCATAGAATAGAAGATAGCACTTCCATCTAGGATATATAAAGAACTCCTAAGAACAATAAGAAAAAGGCAAGCTCATTTAAAATTTTTTTAATATATTTTTGGCTGCACTGGGTCTTCATTGCGCTGCTCGGGCTTTCTCTACTGGGGAGTGGGATCTACTCTTCACTGCGGTGTGTGGGCTTCTCACTGCGGTGACTGCTCTTGGTGCAGAGCCCGGGCTCCAGAGTGTTGTGGTGCATGGCTGAGCTGCTCCTCAGTATGCGGAATCTTCCCAGACCAGGGATCGAACATGTGTCCCCGGCATTGGCAGGTGGCCTCTCAATCACTAGACCACCAGGGAAGTCCTAAGCCCTTTTTTTTTTTTTTAATGGGCAAAAGACCTGTATAGACATTCCACAGAAGAAAATATTCAGAAGGACTGATAAACATATGAGCAATTGCACAACTTCATTTGTCACCAGGAAGTGCAAAATGAAGCCACAATGCAATGCTACTACATAATGAATAGCTAAAAGGAAATATCAAGTCTTGACAAAGCAGCCGAATATCTGAAAACAACTCAAATGTCCATCAGGAGCAAAACAGAAATTGTGGGTATTCACAGAAGTGTATATTAAACAGCAAGAATGAATGAACTACAACTCCAGGCAACAATATGTGTGAATCTCACTAACATAACTTTGAGGGAAAGAAATCAGAGACAAACCTACTTCATGAATCCACTTCTGTAACCTCTGAAGAACTATGAGATCTAAGTTGACTATAGGCAGATATCATTATTGACAGAAATGGTCAATAAACAGCCTATAGCAGGAATAGAGAACAGTTTTATTTGAGCCAAACTGAGGACTTGAACCCGGAAGACAGTCTCTCAGGAAGTAAACATAGTTTTAAATCTTGTCAGAACAAAGAACTTCAAACACGACAAGGATATATACCTTCAAGGTTTAAAAAAGAAATTAGCATGTACACAGTGAGTCAGTATGACCTTGGTATCTGGGAAGAGAGACATCATCAAAGGAACACCAGGGCTTCCTGGTGCCTCAGTGGTAAAGACTCTGCCTGCCAATGCAGGAGACACAGGTTCAATCCCTGGTCCAGGACCATCCCACATGCTGTGGAGCAACTAAGTCCCTGCACCACAACTACTGAGCCTGTGCTCTGCAGCAAGATAAGCCACCGCAATGAGAATACCCCCACACACTTCAACTAGAGAATAGCCTCCACTCTCTGCAACTAAAGAAAAACCAATACAGCAACAAAGCCAGCACAGCCAAAATAAAATTGATTAATTAATTCAATTATATCTTTAAAGAAAAGAAGAAATACCAGCATTGGCTTTCTATAAAGAAAGGCATTTATCTCTATTTTCAGAATGGACATTCTTCTGGACCCTTTTCTTTAATGATTAAAGCAGGTGTACAATGAATTTTATGATTATTGTTGAGGTGTAGTTGATGTATATCATGTCAGTTTCAGGTGTACAACATAAGTGATTCACAATTTTTAAAGGTACTTTTCCATTTATAGTTGTTATAAAATATTGGCTATACAATGTATGTGTAATAGGCCACAAAATAGGCTGTCCTAGTTAGCATAAGGTTTAAGTTAAATCAAGTATAAGCCAGGATGACTTTCCCATACCTCAATATGTGAAAATTTCTCCAGTTATTGTGCTTTTTACAAATCGAAGATTTGTGGCAGCCCTGCATGGAGGAAATCTACAGGCATCATTTTTTCCACATCATTTGCTCACTTCATGTTTTTGTGTTGTATTTTGGTAGTCCTTGCAGTGTTTCAAACTTTATTATTATTATATTAATTATGGTGCTCTGTATTCAGTGTTCTTTGATGTTACCACTACATCTTGCTAAAGGCTCAGCTGATGGTTAGAATTTTTTAACAATAAAGTATTTTTTAATTAAGGTATGTACGTTGTTAAAGACATGTAGACTAACAGTATGGTGTAAATATAACCTTTATATGCACTGGGAAACAAACAAACAAAAACACTTGCGTGAACTGATTTATTGAGATATTTGCTTTATTGCAGTGGTCTGAAATGGAACCAGAAATACTGCTGAAGTCTGCCATTGGTAGGCAGTTGTTACGCTGGGCAGGGTGATGGATGGAGGAGCTTCAGACAAACTGTTAATACTCCATATGTTGATCTGAGTTCTGGTTACCCATGTATGTTCGTTCCATGGAAATTCACTGAACTGTACACTATTATACACTTCTCTGTATGGATATTTTATCCCAGGGGGGAAAAAATCTAAATAAATAAATAAAAAGACCTTGCTACCCGTGCCTTTCATTTCATTTTCCTTCAAGTAAAAGGAGAAGTTACTGGCTCACTGCACATAAAAATGTAGGGGAAGTCTGCTTCAGGCATGACTTGATCCAGAGTCTCAACAGACATATTGGGACTGAGTATCTGCCCCCTCAGCTCTGCTAACCTCTGTACTGGTCTCCTTCATTCAGGCTTTTCACCCCTAGTAGCAGCAGCCCCCAGCTTAGAGCTTGCCCTCCCAGCTCCACCCTCTGCAGAAACAGAGCTCCTCATTCCTAGGGTTCTAATAAAAGTACAGTCAGTCCTCATTACTGATGAATGTGGGGCAATTAACTGACAACACAGCGTCAGCCAGGCCCTCCTGCCCCACTCTCTCACTGCCTCAGACCTGTGCTGTAAACAGTATTGCTGACCTAGGGAGCATGCGCCTGCGCGCCCACTTAGCCGTGGGCCACGTTTGTCAGTCTTAATATGTCAGTAGTTTTTGAAGACTCCCTGTGCTGCTGCCTGGAGAGAAGAAACATCTCTGTCTGCAGTCCCCACAGCTCCTCCAGTCTTCTTCCAGCTTTCCTGGTCGTGCCTTATCTACCCTGGGTCCAGTGAGCAGCAAGACAGTGAGTCATAGTCTCGCAAATTCACCTAGCTGCTAAAATTTATCCCAGAATCAATACCGGGCACCCTCACCGTGTTTGCAGAGTTGTTCGTGGACAAGTGCAGAGTGGTGAAAACTTTGAGTTGCCCAGTTTATTCCCAATTGAGATCAAACAACGTGATGCTTTGTTTTCTTGTTTCAGCTCATACCGTAAACAAGCGTCCCTTTTACATTCTAGTTAGTGCCATGTTTGGGGCTTTTTTGTGCTTTTTTCTTGCTGACTTCACTCTTTTAAATGGCCCCCAAGTGTAGTGCTGGAGTGCTGTCTAATGTTCCTAACTGCAAGCAGGCTACCGATATGCCTTAAGGAGAAAATAAGTATGTTAGATAAGCCTTCTCAGGCATGAGTGATAGTGCTGTGGGCTATGAGTTCAATTTCCATGAGTCAATAATATATTAAATAAGGTGTGTAAACAGAAATACATATAAATATATATAAACAAGGTTATGTATTGATTGGTTGATGAAAATGTGGTCAAAGGCTTACAGGAAGCCAATCTTTTATCTCCCCTATAATATTCAGTATTGGCTAATTCAGCACTCCTGGAAAGTTTACAGAATATTACGACTGTAAAAAGAATTGATTGTGCTAGAATTAAGTCTCATTAGCCTGGCTTGTGGAGAAGGCAATGGCAACCCACTCCAGTACTCTTGCCCGGAAAATCCCAGGGACGGGGGAGCCTGGTGGGCTGCCATCTATGGGGTTGCACAGAGTCGGACACGACTGAAGCGACTTAGCAGCAGCAGCCTGGCTTGAGTCCTAGGCTGTGAACAAATAACCTGGCTGGTATGTGAATGCTGTGATTGGCCAGGGCTGTGTCATTGGCTTATTCCACCCCCACTGTATAGACTGAATTCAGCAAGAGAGGTTCCTCAAAAGAAGTCAAAAAAAAGAGGAGTAGAAGCCTGGCAGGCAAAAATATAATTGCCCAATACTCCCAGTCTCTCTTTGAATTCTATCTTACTTTACAGATTATTACATAATATTTTTATTACACATTATTATTATCTTACTTTATAGATTATTACTTTACAGTAGTTTAGATTAAGTGATTGAATAAAAAGCAAGATTGAGGTGGGTGTGAGTCAGAGTTCTGGTGGCAACAGTAGACACTGATGTTAGCTAACCTAAATAGAGATTCTCTAAAACGTCGTCAATGGACTTCCCTGGTAGCCCTGTGGTTAAGACTTCACCTTCTAACACAGCGGGTGCAGGTTTGATCCCTGGTCAGGGAGCTAAGATCCCATATGCCTTGTGGCTAAAAAAAAACAAAACAGAAAACAGAAAAAAATATTGTAACAGATTCAATAAAGACTTTAAAAATGGACCACCAGAAAAAAATCTAAAAAGATAATAATAAATAAAAGGTCATTAAGGAATGCACTGAACTGAATAGGAAACTGATAAACCAGGCTTGGAAAATAACCAGGAACCACAGCCAAGTCTTGCCCAAGAAACTGTCTTGTCGGGACACAGCTTGTCATCACTGTGACCAGAACACTGTTGGACATGGACCCTGCTGGCAGTACAGCCATTGAGCTTTGACCCCCAAATGAAGATACACTCTGCTTCTCTTATCACTGGGACTAAATCTATGTGTATGGCGGATAATGTAGACCAGCTTGCTCAGCACCATTCCAACCCATTTTGAGTTTGTCCTCCTGTATTTTAGAGACCGAGAGAATCTACGTTTTCTAGACTCCTATGTGGCTGCAACAAACTAGCCCACCTCAAGCGCAGGCACCCACTGGAGAGCAATGAAAGCTACAGACCACAGGCTGGGAGTCTGGAAAATCTTTAAAGCACAATAGTACAGCTGTCCTGTTCCTTTGGGTGTTAGATAAGAATGAGGTTATAGAGTCCAAACTGCAGCATTATAGGGACTGGACAATGAACTGTGGCATTAGTAGCATTTTTCCTGGAAAATTCTGTGGCCTGATGAAGTATTTTTCCTCCTCATGTTATTCTTGACTGCTTGGCCTGATTAACTTCTGTGCTCAGTTCTCTGGTCCTCCCAGAGATTCTTTGGCCACCTGATATCCATTAATAAACTTTCAGAGTTAAATCAGCTAAAGTGAATGCTGGAGATGGCAATTAAGAACCTTGATTAACAACAGATGATCCAATAGATGTTAATGGGTCATGCATACTCCACATGGGAGAATGACAAACTATCTGAACTCCTTCCCTCCCTCTTTCTTTCTTTCTTTTTTCTTTCTTTCTCCTGGATCCAATTCTTCTAGCCATATATTTTACCTTCTCTACCACCTCTGGGCTTCCCCGGTGGCTCAGCAGTAAAGAATCTGCCTGCCAATGCAGGAGACACAGGAGACCCAGGTTCAGTCCCTGGCTTGGGAAGATCCCCTAGAGAGTAAAATGGCAACCCACTCCAGTATTCTTGCCTGGAGAATCCCATGGATGGAGGAGCGTGGTGGTCTACAGCCCATAGGATCACAAAGAGTCGGACACGATTGAAGCGACTTAGCAGGCACGCATGTAACACCTCTACCCTCTTAAGTACTGCGCATACACATATTTTGTTTTGATTTTTTATATAAAAGTAAACCAAATCCAGAGCACTAAGTATATATCTGTGTTTATTAGATTCAGATGAAGACAGCATTTTTGAAGACAAAACTAAAGAAACACTTAGAACTCAGCCCAGAGACAAATAAAATGTGAAAAATAATATCAAATTAAGAAACCGGAAGAATAAAATGTGAAATCTAACATAGGTCTAATTTGGATTCTGGGAGTAGAATGGGAAGAGATAATTTTTGAAGGAAATGTTAGTTGAGGAATATCCAGAATTCAGAAGGACACACAAATGATAAGATTCACGATAAGTCTAATTTAGGATAAATGATCTCAAAAATCAGGTCTGAGATGAAAGAAAGGAGTTGTGTGCCAATAAATTGATAGGCAAGTGAGTAAATCAAAGCAAACATTAACTACACAAAGCAACATTATAATGACCTGGTGGTGGCGCAGGTTGATCCCTGGTCGGAAACTAAGAAAAGAAATAAAACCATGGACCACAATGACATGTAAGATGGGATGGGGTGATTGGTCTTGGTGTTAGGGAGAATGACAGAGACACTGAATAATTTTAAATTTTGTACAAAGCAAGCATGCTAATATGTTAACATTCAAAAAGAAGAGAAACAGGCTTTATAACTTCCCAATTAAAGTATGGAGGAGGAGTTAAATTTGGAAAGTGAGTTACTTCCAGGTTAAAATGCAGATTCAACATATGCAACTAATGTCACCGCCATCAAACTCCACTAAAAGAACAGTAAACAGATTTTAAAAGGCATTTACTATTGTGTGTGTGTGTGTGTGTGTGGACATGCACTGGTGGTATGTAGGATCTTAGTTCCCTGACCAGGGATCAAACCCACAACCACTGCATTCAGAGCTCAGAGTCTTAATCATTGGACAGCCAGGGAAGTCCCAAAAGACATTTACTTTTTAAAAGTAAAGAAGGGAGATGACTTGGAGAGGGAGAGTTAGCAGCAGAATTTTGGAAGATGTTGATCATATGGCTCAAGTGATTTAATATAATAGAGAAGCAGAATTCTGAGACAGTGGTGGGGAACCAACTACATTTTCACCAGAGAATTCTCAAAGTACTCAGTAATTGGAAATTACAAGTATGTATATCCAGAATCAGAGATGGGGTGGGAGTGAAATTTAAAATAAAGAGGATGGGGTGAAAGCTGAGAAGTTATTAGAAGCCAGATCTCCTTTTCTACTTGGTACTAAGGGACCACTGTCCCTTGTCTACTGCAGCAGGTGAGTGGGGTTTATTCCTTTTTTTTTTTTTTGTAAGTCTTTTTTGAATTTTTTACTGCATTGTTTCTGTGTTACATTTTGGGTTTTTCAGCTGAGAGGCATGTGAGACCTTAGCTCCCTGACCAGGGACTGAACCCTCACCCCTTGCATTGGAAGGCAGAGACTTAACCACTGGACCACCAGGGAAGTCCTGGGGTTTATTCTTACAACAAGGAATGACAGTAGGTCTTTGCCTCGGGGAGGTGGACTGGTACAGTCAAGGACTACACTGAAAGGTGAAATTATATATCATATGTACATGTTGAAAGTTCAGACCTCCATCCTTTTCCTCCTAGTGGGCTCCCAGAATGCTAAAAGTAAAATATATACCCTCTAGTTGCAAGACTTGAAGAGTCTTTTCCAAGTAATCTGAACAGCTAATGACGAAAGACCTAAAGATAGAGACACATTTCCAAACAAATGACCAATCCAGGTCATCATAGTGAAACTTACAGTTGGTTCAGACCATTTAATTTACTTTTGTTTCCCCACTAGTAATCATAACCAAATGCATGGATTACTAGCTTCTGAAGAAAGCCTCTAGCACTGATGATAGGGATGAAAGCAAACAGGAAAAACAAAACTCAGAAGAAATAAAAGTTAGGCAGGAAAAAGAAAACTTAAACACACACACACACACACACACACACACACACACACACACACACACA